>CM024761.1:47022687-47550097 GCA_014218235.1 Colocasia esculenta | reverse complement strand
AAAGGTAATCGATATGTCAAGGAAACAACATAAACAGTCGTAGTGAAAGCTTGTCTGGCCTGAATGTAACGTTATCAGTCAAAGTGTAACTTCGGTTATAATGAATTGTATCTTCAGATATGACGAAGTAGACTTCGTATGAAACAAATAATAACACTGTCGGTTGAAGTGAATCTTTGTATAAGACTTCAGATATGACGAAGTAAACTTCGTATAGAAGGAAAATCAGCACAGTCGGTCGAAGCTGAAACCCACAGTCGACCGAAGTGAACTTTGTGTATAACTTTGGATATGCCGAAGTTAGCTTCGTATATGACGTAGTAGAGCTCCGACTAATCACGACCAAAAACATGCATTACGAAGTGCCAGATTCGGATATGATGAAGTGGACTTCGATTGAAACTGTGAAAAGATTATCAGTGATGAAACACATAAACCTACAAGCAATTGAACACCATCTAGAGAACTTGGAAATAGTTGGAATACTTACAATGGTGATCATTGAAGTATAATTTTTATTTCCTTTGAGTTTCTTGTTGACAGACTTAACCAAAATAAAGTTGAGGTAAATGCTTATAATTTAGATGAATATAGAAATAGTCTTATAAGTTTTGTTATCACCAAAATATACAATCATAGAGATAAATGAGTCAACAATAACAACTCATTTCTCCTTTTTAATTCTTGAATTTATTTTTCTAGTTGTTCCATTTCCAATTTTAAATCTGAGTTGGTTATTTCAAGACATGCAAAACTTTTCTTGATTGATTTTAAATGTTCACATACATCTTTAAATTTTTCATATAATTCATTGAATGCTTCTTCCAAATTATCAGAGTTAGAATTAGAATCATTACATGGAGTAAAAGAGGAGTCAGAAGTTACCTTATCATCATTGTTAGCCATAAAGGCTAGGTTGACCTTTTCTTCTTCTTCTTCTCTAGAACTTGACTCACTACTTGAGTCGCCTTCATTGCTCCATGCAGCAGCCATTGCCTTCTATTTGTATTTCTTCAAGTTCTTGATATCTCCTTCTTCTTATATTCCACCTTCTTTAGTTTAGGACAATCAGCCTTAAGATGTCCAGGCTTCATACATTCATAGCAAATAGGCTCAAGTCTTTTGAATACTTTGCCTTTCTTGAAATTCCTCCTTCCTGATTGACACTTCTTTTTGGCCAGAATTCATTGTAGTCGTCTGGAGAGGAAGGCTCCTTCTTCTTCACTTCTTTCATCTTCGAAGTTGCTTTCAAATGTGTTTTCTACTGCTTTCAGGGCAATGTTACATTTTTTCTTCTTGGAGGATTCTCCCAACCTCTCTATATTTATCTCATGAGCCATTAGAGACCTAATGAGTTTTTCAAGAGACATTGCCATGAGATCATTTGCTTCTTCTATAGATGTAACCTTGGGAGTCCATAAAGTAGGCAAGGATCTCAGTATTTTCCTCACCATGTCTTCTGACTCATATCTTTTCCCTAGCCCAGCCAAGCCATTTGTGATATTGTGAATCGACTGTAAATATAGGAGATAGATTCTCTTGAATGCATTTGGAACTTTTCATATTGTGTTACTAGTAATCTATTCTAGTTTCTCTTACCTTATCTGTTCCTTCGTAGGTAAGTTTCAACTTATCCCACCTTTCTTTGGCCGACTTGCATGCAGATATTCTGTTGAATTCCTTCTTGCTTAATGAGCAGCATAATATACTCTTTGCATTGCTGTTCTGAGACATTAATTTCTCATCGACATCTGTCCAGTTCTCTTTGGAGTTTAGGACTATTTGTTCTCCATCTTCTACTATATTCCATAGTTGATAGTCTAGACCCTGAAGAAAGAACTTCATTCTTATCTTCCAGTAGTTGTAATCCTCTCCATCGAATAGTGGAGGCCGGTTGACAGATTGTCCCTCTGCATATCCTTGGGCTACCATTTATCTTTGCTCATCAGATCGTGATATCTACTTGCTTGAAGAGACTTGGCTCTCATACCACTTGTTGACTAGGTTGCAAGCCCAGGGGGGGTGAATGGATTGCAATAATTCATCCTTGAAAATTTATGTAACAAATATTTTCAAAAACACTAAACGTAGATGTTAAGGTTAGTGAGCAGCGAAGATAAAAACAAAAGCAATCACACAAGCAACAGGAGTTTTATCCAGGTTCGGACCTCCTATCACCAGGAGTCGTATGTCTAGTCCCCAAGCAACAACTTAGGATTCCACTAACCAAGGGTATAGTCCCCCTTAAGGACACTTAAACATCCAGCACTAGCTGGTCTTCTCTTCAACTCACGATGAGGCAGTACACCACATGTTCCAATAATTCTTCCTTTCTTACTGAAGAGTATAACTCACCCACTATTCAACAGATCTACTCTTCACAAAAGAAGAGGAACCCTCTATGAAGAGTAAGAGGTTGATGGCCCCTTGTAGTAACCCGATATTTAAAATAGTTAAATAAATAGAAATAATGAGATAAATGGATTAAATAAAATCCAATAAATATTAAAAAGGTATGGGCTTGATTTAATTAGCTCATGCAAAGGCTAATGGGCCAAATTGGGAGTATGGATTATGGAACAAGAACAAATACTCCAAAATTTGTAACCCTGATTATGGGGAAAATAGAAAAGGGTAAAAGAGAGATTGAAACCATGGAAATTATCCATGAATGGCAAGCCAATTCGCCACCCACCATAGCAGCAACCTTCTAGAGGGATTCCCACTCCAAATGGGAGGCCAGATCACCAAAACAAAGAAGGGAAGAGCTAGAATTCGGATCCCCTTTTCCTAGTTCCATTCGGATATGAAATACACCCTAAACAAGAACTCGACCTAAAACTAAAAGGGAAGGTTCACATACTTGCTGGGGTCGTGGGAGGCGGAGCTAGGGTGTTAGGAGCAAAGGAGGATGGCTGGAAATCGAAGCTTTTCCTCAAACTGTGCTCTGCTGCATCCTGCGCATCGGTTTGGTGTTTACGCTCCACAAGGGTAGGTATTCTCGGGCCAAAGAAGAATCTAAATCATCCTATCTTGTAGATCATCGTGTCTACTTTCATTTTCAAGTGATATGCCCAAATTCCATCATGAAATCGTTGAGTTATAAGCATTTTCCCATCGTTGCGCATATCTGTGTCGTTTCTTGTTCATGCATGTTTACACGCCTTACGAGACAAAATCGATCCGGTCGAAAGGCATAGATCTCTTCATCTTGATGTCCCCTACAAGTTTAATGTTCACCACTTTGTCCCATGTGCCCTAGTTTAAGAGATACAAGCATTGCATGAATGTCGCTACATGTTTCCTGTGTTTTCTGTTGTTTTCGGGTTGATGCTTGAATTGCGTACAGCCCAGTGACGCAATTCGTGGCATTGGTATCTCGTCGGCTTTTGCCGCCGTTATTTCACGAAATGTGTGCGTCAAGGCTGACGCATTTTGGCACGTCCAGTGCCTCAAACTGTGCGCCATCTGACCTGTCAGACGACCGCTGAAACGCGACCGCATAGGTTGACACGTTTCTCTATCTTTTCCCACCTCTGGGAAAGCACGCCGTTTGACTATTTAGGGTTTCATGAACGTGACGGTCACTGCCGACGCATTTCTGCCCACCTTCAAATCGCGGCCAAGATCCCCGACGTGATTTAGCTACATTATTCCAGCACCAAAATTAGCTCTATTTAAATGATCATTTAGACCATTTAAGCATGTTTAAACCCTGTAAAATTGTGTAATAAATAGTAAACCAACAGGTTATAAAAAATTTATTTATGTCCCATAATTCGTTAATTTAAAACTGTAATATGCTCGATCATTCAATGTTCATGATTTCATGCACATGCACACACCAAATATTCACCCTTGCCATAAAATGATATGGAAAATACTTGAAATAAAATTATCTAGTAATTTACTTAAATAATTGTACATAAATTTCCCATTTTAATAATAACATTGTCTTCGTTTATTTCGTGGTTTTGGAACACCGAGATTGCCGCTCCACTGTTCTAGAATTCCTCTGGAACATCGAACAACTTGTTTCCTCTACACACTGCTCTCTTGACAAGTTGGAACCTCTCTATCAGACATTCCGTTCTGGTAGACAAGGGACCTCTTGTTAAGATCTCCGTAAGACTCCGTACTCTGTGGATTCCCTCATAGAGACCGAGCTGGTTGTACCCTAATGTCCATAACACCCTTAGGGATCAACATTATCCAAACGCCTTAGAAGTTCTCTCTTATCTAGACTCAGGCCGAACCTCTGGACCTGTGCATAACAGGGCCAGTGGAAGGGTAGTGAATTCCACCTGATTGCCAGCACCAATTGCGTGTGTTGTGCAACTGTTACTATCGCCCGTTTAATCGACGTGTTATGCTCATTGACCTATAGTTCTCGTCTATACTCTACTCTCTCATCTATTCACACTCTCTCTACTATCTCGTCTATTCCTCTAGTACTCTCATCTACATCTTGGTACTCTCTATTGGCCATTGACTGATTGTCTAAAGATAAACAATATAACCAATGCTTAGCAAAATATAAAGGCCTGGTCAGGTCCTAGGAGGTGCACCCAAAAGTGCTATTTGTCCGCGGGAGTTAAATGACCAGAGTGTTTGGCATTACACTTGTAAGGCCCTCTAATTTCCGTCGTATTATTTGTACCTATGTGTGAATAATTGTGCTTATGTATGTATGTACTTATTTACGTACGTATTAATTAGTATAATTACGTATGCGTGTGTTTATATTAAGTATAAATAATGTATATATTGCATGACGATAGTGTGGATATAATACCATATACATGTCGCATGTATATATGTCCGGTAAGCATGGTTTTCTGCATAAATTAGGGTTCTGGCCGAAGGCCACCTTGGCGTCAAGCCTAGGCCGTTGAGCTAGTGTCAGCGTCCAGGCATGGACGTCAACACTAACTCCGGCGTCCAGCGATCTGGACGCCAACTTCTCTGACCTGCATGCGTTGCAGAGCCAGAAAATCTGGGAGCAAGGCATGGCCTCCATTGGGGGGATGTCCCCCAACGGCTCTAAGGCTGTCTAATCGGTATGGTGAGTGGGTGATGGGCTCTCATTAGGTCTGAACCCGGATTTGGCCTCTCCCACTTCTCATTTCACCTTGCAAGAGGAGAAATAGAGGAGAGAAAAACCCTAGGTGAGCTGTGAGAAAAACCCCATTTTAGAACCCCCAAATCCGTCCCCTTGGTGCTTGGTTTGGAGACCTACTGCGACAAGGAGGAAGCTGGAGCAAAGGAGAAGGCATCCACATCATCCCCTCGGCGTGGAGATCACCCAGGAGCCCGGAGGAAGGCGATCTAGAGGGAGGTTCTGCAACTTCTTGGGACTGCCCAAGGAGGTCTTCACCAAGCCTTTAAATCCCTTAGAAGAATTTTTGAAAGGCAGGTGACCTATCTATGGTGTCCCCGTATGAGTCTAGGTGGTTTTTGTTATTTTTATAGAATTTCCTCGAGTCCTAGACCCTCCAATTCACCCAAGTTTCAGAGCTCGGGTCTGTGTTTTCTGCACAGACCTAGTTAGACGGCAAGGTCCCTGGACGTCCAGTTTATGCTTGGCGTCCATCGACCATGCCGCTGACCTTGAGTCAGCGGCCAGAGACCGCCACCTAGTTCTTCTGGACAGAACAGTGAGCTATTCTGTCCCACTTATGCAGTAATTTCGGTATGTTTTATGCGATGAGGATATATGGTAAAGCTTATACTCTATGTATATGGTTAGTTGTGGTGTGTGAATGAATGTGGGATGTGATGGTGAATGTGGGATAATGATATCTTGTAAACTTGTGAGCATGACTTGTAGACAATTTTGCAAAATCCATGATTCATGGTTTAGATTAGTGTGAATGCCTTAGTTTCGGTTTGATCATGAAGAATAGTGGGTCAGCATATGTGTTTGCAAGTTTTAGTAATTTACCCATGTTTGTGAAATTTGTAAATAAGCTCGGTTCGGTAAAATGAAAACATGCGAAAATGGTTTGTGATAATTGATCGATAGATGTATGAATTAGGGTAATGTGGTATTCTAAAATCATACATGTATTAGTAGTCTCTGTACAAAACAGCAAGTGGCTAAATTACAAGATGTGTTAGACCCATGTTAACTTAAGTTGTTAATAGCATGCTAATTAGGCGTTTTATTTTCTGTAAATTCTATGTAGCTCAGAAAAATCTGAAACTTTGGGAGTATGATTATGAACCCGAAAACAGCATGTGGTAAAAATTTCAGGTCATTTGGACCCGTAAATAAAAAGTTATGTGTTTTCATGTGAAATGTGAATAATTCGTGCATATGATCGAAATGTGATTAGATTTTGTTTAAACCCAGCATGATTAGTGTGTTTACTGTGTGTTAAACCTTGAAATTTTGTAGTACCATGTTAGGAAAAACAGAGGATTTATGTGAGTGAGAAAGTGAATGTGATGAAAAGTGTAAAGTGTAAGAACCATGTGTAAAACGGTAAATGTGTAAAAGTGTAATTGTGCCAATGTGATACTGCTTCCGAGAAGGCAGTGGAGCCGTATCAGGGAAAAGTCCCCCTGAGAAGGTTCATTGTGTTAAGTGACCCTAAGGGCATTAGGGGGAAATCCTGGAGGTGGACAAGTACCACTGGTTAGGGTGGAGACTTGTTCTCCCGGTCTGCGCAGTCCAAGAGTCGCCATTGTATTGCCTAGATGGCGTCTATGTGATGTGATGTGTTTGTGTCCTTCTTTGGTGGTTTGGACTATGTGTCACGGCACCTAAATATGTGTAAAGTGTAACGTGAAATGTGTATGTGACCATGTGTAAATATGTAAGTGACATGTGAATGTGTATGTGTAAAGTGTAACCACGTGAAAAGAGGAAATTTGTGTAAAAGAAAATGTGAAATTCTCGATGTGTAAATGTGTTATTGAAACCATGAGAGACTAAATCTGAAACCATGTGAATTCAGAAAATGCATGTCATTATTCTCATGTTTATGTGTACAAAGTGTTTAGAATCCATGGTAGGGACAACCAGTGAATATGTGTGCAAAATGGCATGATGGATTGTTCATATGTGAGGTTTTAAGCAACGTTGTAGCTCTCATGTGTAGATTTATAGTCATTGAACCATGTGAAATCAGCAACCTAAAGCATGTGAAAAAGTTATGTATGCACTTAAGAACATGTGGAATCCATGCGAATTGTGTTCCCTTTTCATGCATGTAAATTGTCCATATTGATAGCTCTCATGTTTGATTCTGTAAAAGATTAAAGTTCATGAGTAAATTGAATAGAGACCATGTGATAGGTGGATTTTATTTTAAAAATCTGAAAGCATGAGTTATGTATAAAATTGTAGAACTTTCATGATAGGTTGAAAACTCGAATTGACTAGCATGCTATGTGTTGCTAATTGTAATGTGCATGTAGAAACCACTAGGATTTGTACGTGTATATCATGAATAGTGTTGCTTGCTGAGTCCTTGGACTCACTTCTTGCTTCGGCGTACAGGTATAGTTGGTGACACAGTACCCTTGGAGGAGGCAGCAGAGACGGACTCCGAGCGTGGAGACTAGCTAGTTTTTGGAGTTCTTTGTGATTGTGTACTTCCTAGTATGTACTTGGAACATTGTATTAGAATTATCATGAGAAAAATGTATTATGTGGACATTATGTATTTCCTTTTCAGTAATTTAATTTATGTGAACTTTGGTTCCTTTTCTTGCAAATTGTAAACTGCATGTATGTTTAATGTGGATGATGAATGAATGGAGATAGTTCTCTTTTACTTCCGCTACTCTGTTGTATATTCGCGTGTATCTCAGCTGTTGTATCGTTGGGTAAATGTCCCACTGTGGCAGCACTTGTTATATCGACGTGGGTTGGTATAACCGTACCGGTATAATGAGGGCCGTCACAGAGATTGGTATCAGAGCGACCGGTTGAGATTGCACATGAATATACCTAAGTCATCATCCCCATTGCATGCTAAGTATGTCCACATGTGTAGAAAACACTAATAGGAAATGAAAGATAGATAAGAAATGGTTAGAAAATTTAGTAACCTAGCTCTAATGGTGGCTGAAATTTCATTACAGCCATGGCTTCCCGTGGACGACGTGGAGGTGTGCCAGCTCGCACGACGAGCAGAGGCGTGAGGAGCGGGCGGAGCAGCAGCCCCGGCCCCACAGGGTCCTGTGCTTCCCCCACCACCGCCAGTGGACTATGGAGTATTCATGCAAGGTCTGGTGCAAGCCATGCAGACGCAGGCCCACACCCAGGCAGCACTCCAGGCCCAGTTGGAGGCCCAGGTAGAATAATAAAACAACCTAGTAGTTTGCTATTTAAATTGCATGATATTGTGTTTATTGTATATTGTTATTGTTTAATGTAGCAGGCTCAGGCCCCAGCTCAGGACCATGGTGGACCTTCCATCATGGAGCGATTCAAGAGGATGACCCCACCCTCTTTTAAGGGGGAGAGTGATCCGCTATTGGCAGAAAGCTGGATGAGGGAGACCGAGAAAATCTTCCGAGCTATCAGGTGTCCTGATGAGGACAAGGTGACCTTAGCCACCTACATGCTACAGGTATGTTTGGTTATGCTTGTATGTTGTTTGTCAAGTTAGAAATTGTTGGTTAGTGCTTATGAAGGTGTATTGCAGGAGAGAGCTGATGTATGGTGGTCCTCCCTACTGCGTACGCGCTTCGAGGACGGAGCAGTAGATGTGGCATGGGACGCGTTCGTGAGGCTCTTCCGAGCCAAGTTCGTCCCAGAGCATATCCAGGACAAGATGGAGCAAGAATTCCTTTCCCTGACGCAAGGATCGATGACCGTCCTGGAATACGAGGCAAGGTTTTCTGAACTTTCTAAATATGCACCGCATATAGTAGAGGATGAGCGCAGGAAGACCAAGAAGTTTGTGATGGGTCTCAAACCATCACTGAGGACGAGCTCGTGGCGTTCGACCACCGCACGCTAGACGAGGCCCTCAGCGCAGCCTGCAGACAGGAGGGAGAAATGGAGCAGTATCTGGAGGAGAAGAAGGCTTCGCAGAAGAGGCCGGCAGCGACTTTCCAGCGGCAAGATAAGAGGAAAACGGTGTACCAGACACCGCAGAAACAAATGGCAGTCAGCAACTCTCAGGTACCCTCTGTACGTTCCCCGGTGCGAAGAGAGAGTGTCCCCATTGTGGGAAGACCCATGGAGGTTCCGAGTGCTGGTTAGTAGCGGGTAGATGCTTAAAGTGTGGGAGCAGCGACCACAAGATCAAGGATTGCCCAAGACTTCAGCAGGAAGCTCAGCGAGGAGCGCCAGTACCAGCAGTAGCGGCAGCCGCGCCAGCTACAGGACGACCAGGAAGGCCTCGAGCCCCAGCTCGAGTGTTTGCGTTAGCTCGTGAGGACGCCGAGCAGGCGGAGCATGTCACCGAAGGTACAGTTTTACTTTTCGGTGTGCACGCTCGGGTTTTGTTTGATACGGGTGCTACTCACTCGTTCATTTCCGAGCGGTTCGCTAGGCAGTTAGCCCTAGAGTCAGGCATAGAGTCTGAGGAGTTAGAGGTCCCTTTGTCTGTGCACACCCCTGCGGGTACGGTATCGACTAGGAAGTGCATTCCGTCGTTACCTGTGTGCATTGAGGATAGATTCCTAGATGGGTTTCTTCTTGCTAAAGATGAAGGATTATGATTGTATCCTTGGTCTGGATTGGCTAGAGGAGCACTATGCGTTAGTGGATTGTCGTAGGAAGAAGATTGTTTTCCGCATTCCTGGTGAGGATGAGTTCTCTCATCCCTTGCCAAAGAACTTAGCGGGAAAGTTAGTTATCTCTGCCATGAAGGCGATGCGCATGGTGAACAAGGGTTGTGACGCATTTCTTGCCAGCGTTATGCTAGTACCCGATGCTGGTTCGTCACTGACTCTTGCAGAGATCGATGTGGTGCAGGACTTTCCAGATGTCTTTCCCGACGACTTGTCTGGATTGCCACCGGATAGGGAGATAGAGTTCACTATAGAGTTGCTTCCAGGCACCTCTCCTATCTCGAAGGCCCCATATCGGATGGCCCCTGCAGAGTTAGCCGAGTTGAGGAAGCAATTGCAAGAATTGCTCGATAAGGGATTTATTCGCCCTAGCGTTTCCCCTTGGGGCGCACCTGTATTATTCGTCAAGAAGAAAGACGGGTCACTTCGGTTGTGCATTGATTATAGAAAGCTAAACCAGGTGACTGTGAAGAACAGGTATCCCTTACCTCGGATTGATGATCTGTTTGACCAGTTGCGAGAGGCATCAGTCTTTTCCAAGATTGACTTGCGATCTGGTTATCATCAGTTGAGGATTAGGAGTGAGGATGTGTCCAAGACGGCATTTAGAACCCGTTATGGACATTATGAGTTTTTGGTTCTTCCTTTCGGATTGACCAACGCCCCTGCAGCGTTCATGGATCTCATGAACGGGTGTTTAGTCCGTATCTAGATAGCTTTGTTGTTGTGTTTATTGATGACGTGTTGGTCTATTCTCCGGATGAGGCCACACATCGTCAGCATTTGAGGTTAGTCTTAGAGGTTCTCCGTGAGCACAAGCTGTATGCGAAGTTCAGCAAGTGCGAGTTCTGGTTGCGCGAGGTTCATTTTCTCGGGCATGTTATCTCCGGCGCTGGTGTAGCAGTTGATCCAGCAAAAGTCCAGGCAGTTATGGATTGGGAGATTCCAAGGACCCCTTCGGAGATTCGTAGTTTTATTGGGTTAGCTGGTTATTATCGGCGATTCATTGAGGGTTTCTCATCCATCGCCGCCCCTTTGACAAAGCTGACCAAGAAGGGTGAGAAGTTCGTATGGTCTGAGGCATGTGAGCGTAGCTTTCAGCTATTGAAGGCTAAGCTTACTTCTGCTCCGGTATTGGTATTGCCTAGTGGTCTAGAAGGTTTGCCATTTATACGGATGCATCTCAGATTGGTTTAGGCTGTGTGCTCATGCAGCAAGAGAGGGTAGTGGCTTATGCTTCTCGTCAGTTGAAGGAGCATGAGAGGAACTATCCGACTCATGATTTAGAGCTCGCAGCTGTGGTTCATGCACTAAAGATCTGGAGGCACTATCTTTATGGTGTCAGATTTGAGGTGTTTACCGACCACAAGAGCTTGAAGTATCTTTTCTCCCAAAGGAATTAAACCTGAGGCAGAGGAGATGGATTGAGTTCTTGAAGGACTATGACTTCGACCTTCAGTATCATCCTGGAAAGGCGAACGTCGTAGCGGATGCTCTTAGTAGAAAGAGGTCTTCGCTCCAGCAGGATTGGAAGATGTTGGAGGATGCAGCGTGCTCTATGACCGAGTTAGAGCCATCGTTGTGTCAGGCTTTTGTAGCTCAGCTATCCCTTAGATCCTCAGTCTTGGATGAGGTGATTGAGCAGCAGAAAGCCGATCCTAGATTGTTAGAGTTAGTGGGTAAGGCGGGCATTGCTCGTGATGAGGACGGTGTGATTAGATTTCAGCACCGTGTTTGTGTCCCCGATGTGGTAGATGTCCGTGAGCATGTGTTAGCGGAGGCTCATAGATCGCGATTCTCTATTCATCCGGGTAACACTAAGATGTATCAAGACCTGAAGAGATCATTTTGGTGGTCCGGCATGAAGAAGGATGTTGCGGATTATGTGTCTAGATGTCTAGTATGTCAGCAGGTGAAAGCCGAGCGGCAGCGACCATCCGGCCTTATGCAGAGGATGGATATTCCCGTATGGAAGTGGGAAGCTGTCACTATGGATTTCGTATCGGGTTTGCCTCGATCTAGAAGGGGCAATGACTCGATTTGGGTAGTTGTAGATAGATTCTCGAAGACTGCTCATTTTTGCCTATGAAGAAGAAGCAGTCAGTAGAGAGTTTAGCTAGATTGTATGTTAGCGGTATCGTTAGATTGCATGGTGTGCCGAAGTCGATCATTTCGGATCGAGATCCGAGATTTACTTCGAGATTGTGGAAGGGTCTTCAGGATGCGTTAGGTTCGGAGCTTAAGCTCAGTTCGGCGTTTCATCCCCAGACCGACGGACAGTCCGAGAGGACTATCCAGACGCTCGAGGATATGTTGAGAGCGTGTGTTCTGGATTGGAAGGATGATTGGGAGCGTCATTTACCTCTTGTGGAGTTCGCATACAACAACAGCTTTCATGCTAGTATTGGTATGGCTCCATTCGAGGCGTTGTATGGTAGGCCCTGCAGATCTCCTTTATGTTGGGAGGAGACTGGTGATAGGCAGTTGATCGGACCGGAGTTAGTTCAGGAAACTTCGGATAAGATTCAGCTTATCAGGAAAAGGCTTGTTGCGGCACAGGATAGGCAGAAGAGTTATGCCGACAACAGGAGAAAGGATTTGGAGTTCGAGGTTGGCGATCATGTCTTCTTGAAGATATCGCCTACTCGTGGAGTTGTCAGATTTGGCAGGCATAGCAAGCTAAGCCCTAGGTTCATTGGCCCATATGAGATTCTCAGACGTTTGGGCAACGTGGCGTACGAGCTAGCTTTACCCCCAGCTTTGGCTAGCGTTCACCCTGTATTCCACGTATCTATGCTCAGGAAGTATGTCCGAGATCCGTCTCATGTGATTAGTCATGAGCCGTGGAGATCCAGCCAGATCTTTCGTATGTCGAGCAACCAGTAGCCATTCTTGACCGGAAGGTTCAGCATCTCCGGAACAAGAGTATCGCGTCGGTGAAAGTTCTATGGCGGAACTTCTCACGTGAGGAGGCTACGTGGGAGCTTGAGGATGCGATGAAGAAGAAGTATCCCCTTTTGTTTGAGTAGTGTCGTTCTAACTTCGAGGACGAAGTTTCTTTAAGGGGGAGAGGGTGTAAGGCCCTCTAATTTCCGTCGTATTATTTGTACCTATGTGTGAATAATTGTGCTTATGTATGTATGTACTTATTTACGTACGTATTAATTAGTATAATTACGTATGCATGTGTTTATATTAAGTATAAATAATGTATATATTGCATGATGATAGTGTGGATATAATACCATATACATGTCGCATGTATATATGTCCGATATCATGGTTTTCTGCATAAATTAGGGTTCTGGCCGAAGGCCACCTTGGCGTCAAGCCCAGGCCGTTGAGCCAGTGTCAGCGTCCAGGCATGGACGCCAACACTAACTCCGGCGTCCAGCGATCTGGACGCCAACTTCTCTGACCTGCATGCGTTGCAGAGCCAGAAAATCCGGGAGCAAGGCATGGCCTCCATTGGGGGGATGTCCCCCAACGGCTCTAAGGCTGTCTAATCGGTATGGTGAGTGGGTGAGGGGCTCTCATTAGGTCTGAACCCGGATTTGGCCTCTCCCACTTCTCATTTCACCTTGCAAGAGCAGAAATAGAGGAGAGAAAAACCCTAGGTGAGCTGTGAGAAAAACCCCATTTTAGAACCCCCAAATCCGACCCCTTGGAGCTTGGTTTGGAGATCTACTGCGACAAGGAGGAAGCTGGAGCAAAGGAGAAGGCATCCCCATCATCCCCTCGGCGTGGAGATCACCCAGGAGCCCGGAGGAAGGCGATCTAGAGGGAGGTTCTGCAACTTCTTGGGACTGCCCAAGGAGGTCTTCACCAAGCCTTTAAATCCCTTAGAAGAATTTTTGAAAGGCAAGTGACCTATCTATGGTGTCCCCGTATGAGTCTAGGTGGTTTTTGTTATTTTTATGGAATTTTCCTCGAGTCCTAGACCCTCCAATTCACCCAAGTTTCAGAGCTCGGTCTGTGTTTTCTGCACAGACCTGGTTAGACGGCAAGGTCCCTGGACGTCCAGTTTATGCTTGGCGTCCATCGACCATGCCGCTGACCTTGAGTCAGCGGCCAGAGACCGCCGCCTAGTTCTTCTGGACAGAACATGAGCTGTTCTGTCCCACTTATGCAGTAATTTCGGTATGTTTTATGCGATGACGATATATGGTAAAGCTTATACTCTATGTATATGGTTAGTTGTGGTGTGTGAATGAATGTGGGATGTGATGGTGAATGTGGGATAATGATATCTTGTAAACTTGTGAGCATGACTTGTAGACAATTTTGCAAAATCCATGATTCATGGTTTAGATTAGTGTGAATGCCTTAGTTTCGGTTTGATCATGAAGAATAGTGGGTCAGCATATGTGTTTGCAAGTTTTAGTAATTTACCCATGTTTGTGAAATTTGTAAATAAGCTCGGTTCGGTAAAATGAAAACATGCGAAAATGGTTTGTGATAATTGATCGATAGATGTATGAATTAGGGTAATGTGGTATTCTAAAATCATACATGTATTAGTAGTCTCTGTACAAAACAGCAAGTGGCTAAATTACAAGATGTGTTAGACCCATGTTAACTTAAGTTGTTAATAGTATGCTAATTAGGCGTTTTATTTTCTGTAAATTCTATGTAGCTCAGAAAAATCTGAAACTTTGGGAGTATGATTATGAACCCGAAAACATCATGTGGTAAAAATTTCAAGTCATTTGGACCCGTAAATAAAAAGATATATGTTTTCATGTGAAATATGAATAATTCGTGCATATGATCGAAATGTGATTAGATTTTGTTTAAACCAGCATGATTAGTGTGTTTACTGTGTGTTAAACCTTGAAATTTTGTAGTACCATGTTAGGAAAAACAGAGGATTTATGTGAGTGAGAAAGTGAATGTGATGAAAAGTGTAAAGTGTAAGAACCATGTGTAAAACGGTAAATGTGTAAAAGTGTAATTGTGCCAATGTGATACTGCTTCCGAGAAGGCAGTGGAGCCGTATCAGGGAAAAGTCCCCCTGAGAAGGTTCATTGTGTTAAGTGACCCTAAGGGCATTAGGGGGAAATCCTGGAGGTGGACAAGTACCACTGGTTAGGGTGGAGACTTGTTCTCCCGGTCTGCGCAGTTCAAGAGTCGCCATTGTATTGCCTAGATGGCGTCTATGTGATGTGATGTGTCCTTCTTTGGTGGTTTGGACTATGTGTCACGGCACCTAAATATGTGTAAAGTGTAACGTGAAATGTGTATGTGACCATGTGTAAATATGTAAGTGACATGTGAATGTGTATGTGTAAAGTGTAACCACGTGAAAAGAGGAAATTTGTGTAAAAGAAAATGTGAAATTCTCGATGTGTAAATGTGTTATTGAAACCATGAGAGACTAAATCTGAAACCATGTGAATTCAGAAAATGCATGTCATTATTCTCATGTTTATGTGTACAAAGTGTTTAGAATCCATGGTAGGGACAACCAGTGAATATGTGTGCAAAATGGCATGATGGATTGTTCATATGTGAGGTTTTAAGCAACGTTGTAGCTCTCATGTGTAGATTTATAGTCATTGAAGCATGTGAAATCAGCAACCTAAAGCATGTGAAAAAGTTATGTATGCACTTAAGAACATGTGGAATCCATGCGAATTGTGTTCCCTTTTCATGCATGTAAATTGTCCATATTGATAGCTCTCATGTTTGATTCTGTAAAAGATTAAAGTTCATGAGTAAATTGAATAGAGACCATGTGATAGGTGGATTTTATTTTAAAAATCTGAAAGCATGAGTTATGTATAAAATTGTAGAACTTTCATGATAGGTTGAAAACTCGAATTGACTAGCATGCTATGTGTTGCTAATTGTAATGTGCATGTAGAAACCACTAGGATTTGTACGTGTATATCATGAATAGTGTTGCTTGCTGAGTCCTTGGACTCACTTCTTGCTTCGGCGTACAGGTATAGTTGGTGACACAGTACCCTTGGAGGAGGCAGCAGAGACGGACTCCGAGCGTGGAGACTAGCTAGTTTTTGGAGTTCTTTGTGATTGTGTACTTCCTAGTATGTACTTGGAACATTGTATTAGAATTATCATGAGAAAATTGTATTATGTGGACATTATGTATTTCCTTTTCAGTAATTTAATTTATGTGAACTTTGGTTCCTTTTCTTGCAAATTGTAAACTGCATGTATGTTTAATGTGGATGATGAATGAATGGAGATAGTTCTCTTTTACTTCCGCTACTCTGTTGTATATTCGCGTGTATCTCAGCTGTTTGTATCGTTGGGTAAATGTCCCACTGTGGCAGCACTTGTTATATCGACGTGGGTTGGTATAACCGTACCGGTATAATGAGGGCCGTCACAACACTCAAGTGCTATCTATCTCGACTTTCTAAATGACAATCAAAGTGCTATACTATACTCGTTGTGCTATTGCTATACATTGTGCTACACTCGACGCTTATTCTATATTTGAAAACTTGTGCTATTTCAATCTCCTGCTACTATGCTATCTTTTACGTTACTTGACTCTCTCGCTTTATCATATAGAAACTCTGCTTTTAATACATTAATCATGTAAGTTTCCCACACCATGAGATATAGATCCTACTGGGCGTTGTCGTTCACCCTACGTTATTTGTCATTGTGTCTCGGGTGAGGCTGAGGAGAATGAATACACTCACGAGGATGGGGAGGACCAGGAGTGATCCACGAGTGCCGTGACGATGCCAAGTTATTCTAAATTGTCTTAGTAGTCTTTTATTTCCATCTTATGTAGTAGAGTCTATTGGGCCCTGTGTTATGACCCTAAGTTAGTTGATGTAATATACAATAGTTGAATTATCAATAAAGTTATTTGATTTCGTATTATTAAATTGTCCAATGGTTTGTTGTCTATTCTACACTCTATACTCGCTTACTTGCAACTGCCTCACGTTCTGATATTCTACATCGGGGCGTGACACCCCTAGACCAAGCTAATAACAACAATATAATGCTTGATCTGAGGCTTGATCTGAGAGAAGAAAAGAACTACAATGAGAAGCAAATTCCTCAGATCTAAACAAACTCTCTCTCTATCAGAAAGGAGTGAAGAACAATGTTTCGAGGAGAGCTAAGAGTTGAGTGGTTGATCTGAATGAAAATGCGAGCTCTTCTAGCAGTTCTTGTTGACAACTATCTCAATGTGCTTTCTGTCTATTATGTGAGGTGTGTGCTTCATTGGATCAACAAGCTCAAATTTATCTTCACTTGTTGACATATCCGTTGAAGTATCTGTTGTATCTCTTATCTTGAAACTTGTCTTCTGATAGATGTAGCAGGTCTAACGTAAGAGTACCGAAAACCTGTAGACAATAAATGCTTGGATAGAGACAAGGGAAAGAGAGAGAGATCATATGGATATCTTCTGTGTTCTAGTCAATGTAGCATGTCCAACCTTGTAAAAAGTGTGTGACTACTGGAAACCTGTAGACAATAAATACTGGAAGACAGATAGGTCAAATGTATCTTAACTGTCAGTCAATGTCACTGGGCATGCTGCAAGAAGATATACCAAAGAGGAAATGCCATTCTGTCACCATTTAAAGTTCTAGATGATGTGTCATAAAAATGGCAAACAATAAAAGATGATGTGCATAGAAACTGTAACATTGATAGGCAATAAAGCCTTTGTATAAAAATGATATGTAATAGTTAGCAAGAAAGTTTGAAATACACATCTTTTCAAAAATAATTTGAAAAGTATTGCATGGCAAGATTTAATCAAGGCTAATTTATCATGGCAATTAATATAACTTAATTATCAATATGATTATTGCAAACGTTCTTACCAAGTATTGATAATAATCTATATGTAGTAACAAGAGATAACACAATCGATGTTCAAAGGGTAATCGTTGTCTATAGAGAATCGATGTCCAAAGGCAATTGATGTCCAAGGGATGATCGATGTTTACATATAATCTATGTCTAAAGATAATCGATGTCCAAAGGCCATCGATGTCTTAAAGGAAATCAATGTCTAAAGGTAATTGATGTAAAAGCAATCGTTGTTCGAACATAATTGATGTTTAAGGATAATCGATGTGAAAGCAATCGATGTTTGAACATAATCAATGTTTAAGGATAACCGATGTGAAAGCAATCGATGTTTGACCATAATTGATGTTTAAGGATAACCGATGTGAAAGCAATCGATGTTTGACCACAATCGATGTTAATGATAATCGATGTGAAAGCAATCGATGTTTGAACATAACCAAAGTTTAAGGATAATTGATGTGAAAGCAATTGATGTTTGAACATAATTGATGTTTAAGTTAATTGTAATGAATGTGAACTAGTCAATCTTAACTATGTAATCGATGTAAGTTTATAGAGCAATTGATGTGATATTGAAATAGTAATCGATGCAAACTTACATAATCAATGTTTAAGTTAGCTATAATCGATGTAAGTTTATCCTGTAATTGATGTGGTATTGAAATAATAATCGATGTGGACTTACAAATTTTATGAAAAAAAGATATCTAACTCAATTGAGATTATTTATTTTGCAAGAGTTATTTCTTTTGAGACCTGTTGACAAACTTCAAAAAATGTGTTAGTCAAATATTGTTCAAGGTTTTGTTATCACCAAAATACATAAGTGGGGATAAATTGTTCATCAGCTACAATTTCCAATAACTGACTGTGCTTGATCTGAGACTTCTAGACCTATAAGTCTGACATCAAAGAATGGAGTACTCAAACAAGACATCCTTGTTTTCTCATGTCCAAAGACCAGTTACACAACAGGGACCACATAATTGCTGTCTGACATCAGGTATCATCAACCATACAAGATTCTGAGAGTGGACCACTTAGTAAACTCATTCTCCAATGAGCACAGGCACCATACTACTAGTGTTTCCACACAAGTAGCTATGAGACCAGCTACCTCCATCATACTCGATGTCCTTCTTGATGGGTATACAACACACTGGTCTATCTGATTATCTTGATGTCCTTCTTGAGTAATCTATGACAAGGAATATTTAGGATCTGTGCTTAAAAACAATTGGTATCATTATCATGATCTCATCATGATCCAATTCCCATTGCACAGACCCATGGGCATTGCAATATAAACATCATCTTTTGTATGTAATATAAAGTGAGAAAATGTCATTAGTATTATTATCAAAAGTGAGTAGTACAAGATTACAAGTGTCATGACTAAAGTGAGTTGGCTTGAAGGGCACTCATAACTAGCACATATTATCTACGTCATGCACATCAATATGAGCATGAACTTCCTTACAAAGATAACTTGCTAGTTGTTGTGACGTTGGTAGTGAATATGATGTCACAGAGTCATGTCAAAGCTACAGAAGCTTGAATGAGGTAATTACATTCACTAAGATTCATGCTTAATGTTGTTTATATTTTATGGCTTTCACTATTGCCATCATTCTTTTGATGTAGCTCAAATATTTTCAGAAAAGAGTTGACTCATTTGGAGATTCTACAGCAATTGCAGCACGACTGAGGCTGGACCCAGGTACCAAAAGACATGTCTTATGCAAGAATGTTTGTGTAGCATGAAGTTAAATTTATCTTATGGTGCCTATGTGCCTATAATTTGCAGGAGAGTGGTGGTTTAGTAATGGTAGAAGTGCACCTACACTAAGAGAGATTGCAATCAAAGTTTTATCTCAGACATATCTTCTAGCAGTTGTGAGAGGAACTGGAGCACTTTAGCCTAAATCCATAGCAAGTTGAGAAATAGATTGTGTCATATAAAATTGGACAAGTTGGTCTATGTTCACTACAACATAAGCCTCAAGTTGAAACATCTGTAGATGGATGCTAGAAAGGATGAGGAGGGCTATGATCCTATCGACATATCTTACCTCAGAGATGATGAAAAGTTAATGGTGTCATGGGTTGCAAGGTCCACTACAGAAAGAGGGGAAATGGAGCTTGATGAGGAGGATGACGATCCAGGAGACCTACCCCAGCCAAACACATTTTTAACTTCTATTATTAAGAGGGAGGAGGCACGTGTAGATGCCAAGCTTGCGGAAGATACACTAGCGATGTAGACTCATGGTTCTGATGATGAAATTGACTTAGATGATGACATTGTCCTAGGCAACAGCACCAGAGTTGACAGAGGGCCTATTGTCTGGATTCACTATGAGTTGGACACAAAAAATCTTGAGATGTTGATTCAGCCATCAGCTATAGGATCATCCCTCCAGCTCTAGAGTACTCTTCTCTGGGACAGATCACAATGTAGTCATATTTTCAAATGAGCATTCGAAGTGGCCAAAAGGGCCAGTCGGAGTTGCCATAAAGGGCCAGTCGAAGTTGAGAAAATAGAACAGTTGAACCTGACAAGAGAGAACAATCAAAGTTGGCAAGAGAGAACAGTCGAAGTGGCCAGAAGGGCCAGTCGAAGTTGCCAGAAAGGCCAGTCGAAGTGCCATAAAGGGCCAGTTGAAATGTACTTGAAATAGGAAGGGTAGTGGGTCTATGAAAAACGCAAGGATGCATCAGACCCAATGATGCCAATAGCAAGAGTTCAATGATGGATAGAACTTGATATTTTTTAGAAGAATTATGATGCCCCAAGTTTTTGTATATATTTTTGCATGAATTCTTCTTGCTCTCTATCGGCATCACCATACCCATCGGTTTAGGGTTGGCATCATTATGGTATTTGATGTTTAAACTGTAAGTATTTCATCACTATATAACTTTTAATTTTAGATAAATAGTATACATGTAAATGCTAAGAAAGTATAAAATTAATAATTGTGTATATCGATAATAGAAGAAGTATGAACATAATTATTAAAAGTTAGGGTTTAAGCAATGATTGACCAATTTCATAATGATTTAATGTAAATTTTATACGTTTCTAAAACTGTCATCAGATCCTCAGTTGGAGATCATTTTGGATAATTACTCTCATATAGGTGGACTGGGTATATATGAACATACAAATTGGGCATGTTAGAAAATACTTTATCTAGAATGGTATGATATATGTGGCATGATGAGGTGTCACTTAAGGAAGGGTCTAGAAAGTGGTGAATTGGCTTGGTTGAATAAGATTGAATGAGGTGATGAAAAGTCTAAGGGGTTAGGTGGCATACTTTGGTTGGAGTTGAATGGGATAGTGACAAGTGTCACCATCCTAGCAATCGAAACCATCTAGAAGAGGTGAGGTGGCCTTTTGGATAGGCATGGAGGAGATGGTGACAAGTGTCACCATCTTGGCCATTGGTAGTCGCCAAGGTGGCACCATCCTAGCTAGGGGCCCTAGAAGCCTATAAATAGGAGGGGGTTCTCTCCTCTTTCCCCACCATTCCACCACTCGATGGCAAGGAAGGGAGAAAGAGAGGGGGTGGCCAAGATCTAGAGAGGGAGACCATGATATTTTCCTTTTCATAATAAGGAGGAGGTTCTGATCGAAGGAATTCCGTGCTCTGAAGGCATTCGTCGAAGCGTAGCATGGTGATCTAATAGAAGAAGCCCATTGTATCGAATGCGGGCTTCAGCTTAATTTCTTATTGGTTTGACATGCAAGAGGCAAGTGATTGAA
The DNA here is from genome assembly GCA_014218235.1 of Colocasia esculenta. NCBI lineage: Eukaryota > Viridiplantae > Streptophyta > Magnoliopsida > Alismatales > Araceae > Colocasia > Colocasia esculenta. Next base: position 47,528,751 of record CM024761.1, on the reverse strand, counting down.
CTTTTTGATTCACATTCATATTTTATATTTTATTGATTTTTATGTGTTTTCGAGCCCATTTATGTGATAGTTAATAAAAGTAAGTATGGCCTACCGATTCTGTTATCTCCTTTGTTACTGTTACCGTTTACCATCACTATTACCATTATTGTTACCTTCACTACTACTGTAATTGTTTACCATCACTATTACTGTCACGCCTCGATATTTAGCAGCGGAATAAATATCGAGAGACGTAAATGATACAAATAGACCTATCACAGTTGAATAGCACAGAGTCACAATTGAACATAAGACACATTTGAGACTATAATATGGTCACCAAAAATATACTTATTCCATTTCATTCAACTAGTTACAAACATACATAAGAAGAACCACTAAAGGGTCTCTTATTCAACTGAAAATGTTTTACTAATACGTAGACTACTCAAATATCTATTCCTAATCCTTAATCTCCTCAATGTTGGGTGCTCATCACTCTTGCCCTGCCCCATTGGACTCCACGGGTTCCTCATCACTACTTGAAAAGGACAGGATGATAGGGTGAGCGAACTAGCTCAGTAGGATTTACATCTCAATATTGTGCAGGCATTAATATACATGATTAACATTTTAAATAGGCAGATATGCACATGAACATGATGACAATGCATGCAATACTAACAGGTTGAATAGCGGAATAGAACGGATGTCATATCAAATGAAATATCGAGTTGCATATACAATGGACATATATTTCAAGAGTAGAATCATATCAAACTAGATTGGCCATACAGATATCATGTATTCACATGAACAGACGTATCACATCAAATCTTATCATATCATATCAAATCAAACTTATCATGTTATATTAATCGAAGGCACATTCCCACAAATCTTGCATATTGTATCAGTGCCATGCAAAGCACCACAAGTCCATACTCCCGCGGTCAATAAGTACGTTGGGGCGCTCTTCCCTAGGACCAGACAGGGCCCCTATTGCACAAGCATTAGTCAAATGGATTGAAGTCCTACGTTGTGACGAACAAACATATTCATATCATGGCCACAGAATTTCAATAATAAGCTCATTGTGATAAGAACATAATCATCATAGAGTCAAGGTATGATAATAGCTCAAGAGAACAAATGGGTAGTATAACGACGTATCTTATGTTTCATAATTCATTAATGTCTTGACATGAGGATGACTAATGACAGATCATACATGGAACATGTGCTCTTTATCTCCAGGGTACTTCATGGTACAACCAGCTCAGCCTCTATGTGGGCATTCATAGAGAGCGGAGACTTACGGAGGTCTTAAGGAAAAGATCGCTAGTCTTGCCGATTTGGAATGACCGGCAGAGAGCTCTCAATTCCCCATAAAGGTGTGCCTAATCGTGCAGAGGTGTAAGTGATGAGTCACGAATCATTCCTAACATGTATGCAATTGACAAATAATTAATTGAAACATCGGAAAGCATATGACTATCGAAACTCATATGCAAATCGTGATAGAAACTCAACTAACAAGTCCATACTAACATGTATTCATCCCCACATTCATATCATAAATCTTATCATATCAAATTGACAATAAGATCACAAGATAATCAAATGAACATAAGGTCAATCACAATTACACGTTAGAATCATATTCATATCATTACCATTTTTCAATGGGTTGATTGCTTTTAGGTCCATGCATACTATATAACATCATGCACATGCTGACAGACTAAGAAACCAAACATACTGATTGACTAGCAGAAAAGAACAGTCTCAGGTCGGCCTATGAATGGCGTCCAACACAATGGACATTTTTCAAACACGGTGTATAGGTAAACATGCCAAAACATGTAGAAAGTGTCAAGTGTAACCCGAAACACAATATCATGCAGTAGCTCTCTTACCATGCTTATAACTCTCTAAACAATAGACAAAGTGTTCAACACAAAACATGACAAGGAATACTAGTAGCATAACTTTCATGATGGGGGTTTCTTCTAATTCGGTCTCAAATCACGTGCATAATAAGTAGAACGTAAAAATACCTAACTATGCGCGACTTAGGGAAAACGACTAATACTCCATGTATACTCTATGAAAATTAGGCAACTCAAGTGCAAATCAACCTATACTCGAAGCTCTACAAGATGGATGGTATTGGTTTTATTTAATCTTGGCCGGAGAACACCTATGTTTATGAAGATCTAAGAGATGTCATCATTCTGGATGCAGCAGAGGATGAAGGGGATGAAGCTCCGGTTCCCAGCCTTTCTCCTCCTCCTCTAAAGCCCTTGCCCGCCTCCAAACGACTCCAACTCGTTGGCAAACCATCACCAAGAGTTTAGTGATGAGTTCTTATAGATTTAGGGTGTAATTACATGTCCTAATGGGACTAGGAAAGGGGGCTACGAATTCTGCTTGGCCGTTCCATGTTTTGGGATTCTCCCTCTCAATTAGAGTGGCAAAGGGTTTAGGAAACCACCTCTTAGAGTTGGGTCCGGTTTTGGCTTACCTTGCATGACTAATTACCCTAATTGTAACCCTAAATTGCCATCCCTAATTATTGCATAATTACATACACAAAATTTTGGGTATTTTCTTGTCCCAATTTTTATCTTTGGGCCAAATGTGCTTCATTGGCCAAATCTTGTTAATGGATCATTAATACATGATGTTGGAAGTTCTCCAACATGATTATTTAATTTATGGTCGGGTTATTTTTCCGCATTAACAATTTTCCGACTTAGTTTCTAAATTCGGGTAACTTGGTCACCTATGACGTACACTCGGCCAATCAGATTTTTCGTTGCATGAATTCCTTTGTGGAATGCTTAGGGATAATATTTGGGGTAGGTTTATAATTTTTACAGAATTTTCTTATGTGTTTTCTCACGTACGGTAGTGGTACGTAAGTTCTATCATTCTAATAATATGGAAGTTATTTATTGACTATTTTCATACTTGCATTTGTTCATGGGTCATAAGTTGTCTATTGATCCGATTTCTTTTATGGACTATCCCCACATATTGTTTGGAGTCCACCATAAATTTCTCATTTAATTTATGATCTCATTTTATACACTTGATAATGGGTTGTCCAACTTATTTCTTTATTACGATAATAAGTCACACTAACTCTTAAATATACCCCAAATGACTTTTATTGACCCAAATTTCTTGATGGATCATTAGAGAATATTATTTGAAGTCCATCTATGATTTTTATTTAATTTTCTGACTCACCTAAGTATGTGTGATAATTATTTCCCGACTATTCCCTGATTACGACACTTAGTCGCAAAATGCCTTAAACATGGACCATCTGATTTTCTTTTGCACCAAATTCTTGTGGGTCATTAGAGAATATTATTTAGAGTTGTTATATGGTTTTTATGAAATTTTCTAATGGGTTTTTGCATATACGCTAATGGCACGTACGTTTTTGCTATTTCCCTAATATTGAATTTATCATTTTCAATTTATTTCTAATTTTCTAATTACTGAATTTCCGGGGTCTTACATCCCCCCCCCCACTTAAAAGAATTTGGTCCCCAAATTCATAAGTATAATCATGTGGGCCAGGTTATGGGGCTTCCTGATTTGGTTTTGTAGCACCCCGAAAATTTTAATTACATAAAAATTCAAATAAATGGAAATAAATAATTTTCATAATATCGGAGTATTTAAAACATACATACCATTATCGTATGTGCTAAAACACATCGGAAAATTCCGTAAAAATTATAAATCAACCCTAATATTATTATTAAATGTTTCATAAAGAAATTTGTGCCATGAAAAATCAGATTATCCAAGTTTAAAGTGTTTCGCGACTTATTACTGTAATTCATGAATAAGTCGGAAAATCATTATCACACGTACTGGAATGAGTTAGAAAAATTAAATAAAAATCATAAATGGACTTCAAATAATATCCTATAATGACCCATCAGGAAATTTGGTTCAATAAAAATCATTTGGGCTAGGTTTAAGAGTTATTGCGACCGATTATCTAAATAAGGAAACAAGTCGGAAAACTGTTAACACGGAAATACGACGTAATCAAAAATTAAATAAAAGTCTTGGGGAGACTTCCAACATTATATATTGATGACCCATTATCATAATCGGGCCAATGGACAACATTTGGCCCAAAAATCAAATGAAGCTAGAAAATACATAGAAATTCGTAATCATAAATAGGCTGAAATTAAAAAGAGGCAATTAGAGTTGAATTGGGATGCAATCATGCATTCATGGCAACCCAAATTCGTGCCTAACTATGAGGGGAGGTTTCCTAATGCCTCACACACTCAAAGGGAGGAGGAAATCATCAAAAATAGGAAACCAAACATGCCAATCCCGAAATCCTCTTTTCCTAGTTATAATAGGACTCCTAAACACTATGGTTACTTAAATACTCTTCACCCAAACCCTAGGAACGAATTTAGAACTTTCTAGGGTCGTGTGGAGGAGCTCTTGGTGGCTGAGGAGCTGTGGAACGACCACAAGAAGCCGTTCTTCTTCCCCTTCTCATCTGCTGCGACCTGCACAAACCACTCTCTTGAAGTCGACCAAAGGTAGGTTTTCTCGGGCCAAACCTTAACATATCCTATACCAATGGTGTAGAGCATCAAGTTAACTTTCATTTCCCACTGGTTTCATCAAATTTCATTTAGTAGATTTTGAATTATAAGCGTTGTGCCAATGTCGCGCACTATTAGAGCTTTTCCCGTTCTTTTTATTATTCACACGATTTGAGACCGAATTAGACTAAATCATCAACATAAACGTTCTTCTACTTGTAGTCACGATCATCTTTCATGTTCAACGTTTTGTCTCAAACTCTTTAGTTAGAGTGTTATGAACCCCGTAATAGAGTCATGCATAATACTGTGTTTGTTTGCAGTTAGCCTTAGGTTCTTCCTGTTTTGCTTGAGATTTAAGACCGAAGTAGGTCAAGCCTCCAACATGAAAGTTCTTGTATTAATCGATATGGTCATCTTTCATGTTAAATTTTTTGCCTAAAGATCATTATTTAGAGAGTTATAAACTTTGTAATAGAGTCATGCATGATACTGCGTTTTCTGGTTGCATTTAACTTTCACTTACTCATGTTTTTCACAAGGTTCAAGACTGAATTAGGTTAAAACCCCAACAACAAAGATCTTATACTAGTTGTCCTTGTGATCTTTTATGTTAGACGTTTTGTCCAAATATCAGTAGATCTCATGTTACAAGTCTAACATGTAAGTCGCCATGAAGTCATGCATGTTTAGGGCTTTACCATGTTCTTCCTGTATTTCATGCAATTAGAGACCGATTCAGACCCAGCCCACAACACAAAAGTTCTTTAAATAGATGTCCTCGACTTTTTCTATGTTGTGAGTTTTGTCTAAAGATCAGCATATAGAGAGATATAGGCATTTCATGAATATCACCCTGTGTCAAATCATGGTAGTCTGAACCAAGAGCATGTCAGATCCATGTCGGGCTCAGGCGCAGACCATGTGAACGCGACGGCCCGTTATGTCGCATTCTGAGGTCGGGTCGCGACAGTACCTCTGTCGTGTTCTGGTTGCGACAGTACCCATGTCGCCTTCTGCCTGCCTGATCTGACGACCCCGTAGCCTTCCTTATAGGGATATGTCGCGATCTCAGAACTTTACCTGAAACCATGTGTTTTCATGCATAGTTTTCCGCATATACCCAAGATCTGTTTAAATATGATATTTACTATGTAGGTTGCATGTCTTGGGTCTGAGCATTACATGATTGTTATTTAATGGCTTAAAAATTGATTAACTCATTTAAAAGCTTTAATTACATGAATGCTATTCTAAGTGCTCCTCAAATGTTATGATCCATTCATGTTTCTTGTGATTTAATCTTCCTACTGTTCTTCCACGTTTAAATGATAATGGTTATCATAAAATCTTGCAAACCATGACTTGTTAAAGTGCATAGTTTTATTCCATGTTATATTGTCAAGTGCTTCTTGCGAGTTTGAGACTGATGGTTTGAGAATTGAGACACGCGTACCGCACTACACACTAGCACTGTTAGGTAGCGTTTTCTTGGGAATTGGAAACTCTCTACCGGTCATTCCGAATCGGTAGACTAGCGACCTTTTCACCAAGGCCTCCGTAAATCTCCTCTGACCATGGATTCCCACATTGCCGACGAGTTGGTTGTACCATTGAAGTTCCCTGGAGATAGCGTGCACTTCCTTTCTCTTCTTGATCTCGTGAGTGTGACTTACAAACTAGACTAAAGCCATTAATGTAAAGATTGAACGAAAGTATAAATTGTACCGTTATGCTGCCGAATTTATCTCTTGACCATTGTACTCATGAAATCATGTTCAATTTAATTATTACTTCTTCTCATCATCATCATGAACATGACATTACACACGCTACGTTTTGAAACTCTCATTGGCCATTATTAATGACTGTGGGTATCTACATTTAGAAATTTACATGAGATGCTGACAGGGCACGGCGTGTGTCCAAGGGCTCCAATCTAGCCCCAATGACGGCGAGTCATAGATATACTGTTAACTATGGGGTATGATGATTACTGGCGTTGCATCTGCGCTGGGAGTACTTTCTTGCTTGTTGAATGTTAGATACATAACCACATACACGTGTCCTGGTGTACATTCTTGATGGATCTTTTCTTGGTGTACATTGGTGTCTACGTGCCTTGTTAGTGTTACTTGATCGTGCTTGTGAAATCTTGCTTGCTTGCTTGCGTGATATGGCCATTCTGCATTTAATGCAATTAGTGATATCTTGCGTTCTTGACATCAAGTGAATTATTGCGTGCTTGTACAAAGTGATCTATTGCTAGTTCGATCTTGTCATCTTGTTCACAAATCTCGTTCTATCATAATCACTCTCTCTAGCTTGTCTTATATATCATGTTTTAACGAGTTTTATTCGTACTTGCATATCATTCATCGTACTTGCCTAGTTCTAAAATGTTAATCACTTATATCATTGCCCGCACTTTGAGATATAAATCCTACTGGGCTAGTTTGCTCATCCCCTACCTTTTACCCAATCTAGGTGACTATGAAGTTCAAGAGGAAGAGCAAGTCGGGGATGGGAATGCGTCCGAGTGGTGAGTGTTCCAATTATGAGTCTATCTATAGTTAGTTATTTTGAGTGTTAGAACAATGTAGTAGGAAGTGAGGTATTATGTACTTTTACTTTTATTGAGTCTTAGTCCTGTAATAGTTTCCATATGAAATACAATGAGTTGAGATTTGAATAAAAGATTAATTGAGTTCAATATTTGGGCCCTATGATAATGTATGTTATCATACATTTAGTGCGTGCTAGCTAGAGGCTTATTTGCCGATTGTTCACGTCTCGAATTATCGACTCGAATTCTTCGAATTAATATCCGCTGCGTAATTCTCGGGACGTGACAGGTTTACTTCCTTGGATTACCGTATAACCTACAAACACCGCACCGATAGTGGGTAGAGTTCTATCTATTCATTTAGCTATCCTTGGGAGCCACGGTTGGTCTGACCTCCAATCATATCTCCTACTTACGACTGATGTACCAATAAGACGATTATCATAAGACTGATCTAGAGGTTCAACAAAAATGATGTATTCCATCATACCTCCTTCTTCTGCAGCTTCATGCTCCTGAATAGCTTGTAAGCGGCCTTGCCTCCTTTGTCCATTCGGATGTTTGTCCTGAGGGCCTTGTTCCTTTAGCATTGGGCAATCAGAAATCCTATGGTCACAACTCCCACAGCGCAGATATCTCCCATGCGCTCTCCAGCATTCTTTGGATTGGTGACTAGCTTTATCGCAATGCTTGCATCTTTCCCCATTTGCCACTACCAACTACTTGCCTAATTCCTTTGGCTTCTTATTGACTTGTTCAATAGAACCACCACTAGGCCTTTTCCTCCCAATGGTCGGTTGATAGTTTCTGGTAGCAGAAACTTGTTCTCTCTTCATAGCCTCCCCCTTGATCCTATCAGCGGTCTCCATGGCATCTTCCAGTAACTGAGCCTTCTTTATCATGTCCGCATAGGTTTGAATGTCCATTGGCGCCAGTTGGGTGATATACTGGGGCCTCAAGCCATTCAGAAAGCGTTTCGCCTTCATTCTTTCTATCCCAATCTAGTGAACCGCATATCAGGATAGATGAGAGAATTGGGCCGCATATTCGGCCACAGTGAGTCCTCTCTGCTTCAATGCTGCAAATTTGGCTGCTTTCCGTTCCTGAACCCTCTCAGAAGAGTATTTGGTGTTGAAGCATTCAATGAACTGAGTCCATGTCAATTGCTGACCATTCAGTGTCGCTTCCACTGACTCCCACCATGCCCTGGCATCCTTTCCCAATTGGAAAGTCGCCAGCAGTACTTTGTTCTGGTCCATGCATTGCATGACCCTAACGATCCTTTAAATTTATTTGACCCAATGTTCAGCAACATCCGAGTCAGTAGACCCTTCAAACCTAGGTGGATCGATACCTCAGAAATTCCGATGGAGATCACCGGCTCCGCGGTTACCTCCACCCTGGGTGGCTTGCAGGATAGCCTGAGTCAAGTTTTGTATTGTTTGTTGCATGTTCCTAGCATGGGCACGTTCAGCGGCCATTGAGGTAATAAGTACCTTCAAGATAATATATAAGTCAGTCATTTAAATATATCACATGTGACTTCTATTCCCATGGCTCTACCCAAGCTCACATTAGGTACGACAGATTTTAACTCGTGTGATCTAGTTTCATTCTATATTCCTATTGCATGGGACCCTAATGTTCAGGCTCTGATACCAACTGTCACGCCCCGATATTTAGTAGCGCAATAAATACTGGGAGACGTGAACGATACAAATAGACGTATCACAGTTGAATAGCGCAGAGTCACAATTGAACATAAGAACACATTTGAGACTATAATATGGTCACCAAAAATATACTTTTTCCCATTTCATTCAACTAGTTACAACCTTACATAAGAAGAACCAACTAAAGGGTCCCTTATTCAACTAAAAATGTTTCACTAATACATAGACTACTCAAATATCTATTCCTAATTCTTCATCTCCTCAATATCAGGTGCTCATTACTCTTGCCCTGCCCCATCGGACTACACAGGTTCCTCATCACTACCTGAAAAGGACAGGATGATAGGGCAAGAGAACTAGCTCAGTAGGATTTACATTTCAATATTGTGCAGGCACTAATATACATGATTAACATTTTAAATAGGCTGATATGCACATGAACATGATGACAATGCATGCAATACTAACAGGTTGAATAGCGGAATAGAATGGATGTCATATCAAATCAAATATCGAGTTGCATATACAATGGACGGATATTTCAAGAGTAGAATCATATCAAAAGAGATTGGCCATACAGATATCATGTATTCACATGAATAGACGTATCATATCAAATCTTATCATATCATATCAAATCAAACTTATCATGTCATATCAATCGAAGGCGCATTCCCACAATTCGTGCATATCGTATCAGTGCCATGCCAAGCACCACAAGTCCATACTCTTACGGTTAATAAGTACGTTGGGGCACTCTTCCCCAAGACCAGACTGGGCCCCTATTGCACAGGCATTAATCAAATGGACCGAAGTCCTACGTTGTGTTGAACAAACATATTCATATCATGGCCACAAAATTTCAATAATAACCTCAATGTAATAAGAACATGATCATCATAGAGTCAAGGTATGACAATAGCTCAAGAGAACAAATGGGCAGTATAACGACGTATATTCATTAATGTATTGACATGAGGATGACTAATGATAAATCATACGCGGAACATCTGCTCTTTATCTCTAGGGTACTTCATGGTACAACCAGCTCGGCCTCTATGTGGGAACCCATACAGACCAGAGACATACGGACATCTTAAGGAAAAGATCGCTAGTCTTGCCAATTCGGAATAACCGACAGAGAGCTCTCAATTCCCCAAGAAGGGTGTGTCTAATCGTGCAGAGGTGTAAGTGACGAGTAACGAATAGTTCCTAACATGTTTGCAATTGACAAATAATTAATTGAAACATCGGAAATCATATGACTATCGAAACTCATATGCAAATCATGATAGAAAATCAACTAACAAGTCCATACTAACATGTATTCATCCCCACATTCATATCATAAATCTTATCATATCAAATTGACAATAAGTAAGATCACAAGATAATTAAATGAACATAAGGTCAATCACAATTACACGTTAGAATCATATTCATATCATTACCATTTTTCAATGGGTTGATTGCTGTTAGGTCCATGCATACTATATAACATCATGTACATGCTGACAGACAAAGAAACCAAACATACTGACTGACTAGCAGAAAAGAACAGTCTCGGGTCGGCCTATGAATGGTGTCCAACACAGTGGACATTTTTCAAACACGGTGTATAGGTAAACAGGCCAAAATATGCAGAAAAGTAAATCGCGTCGGCCTTGTAGGACACCTTTCGGACTGAATCGCATCGGGGCATAGCGACGCATTAAAGAAAATTCATTAAATATCAATCAGGCGGGAAAACAACATGAATCGCGTCCGGGGATCCCGCCGCGGTTCAGACCAGGCACAGACTCACACACAGTGCGAAGGCCCATGCACGTGTTAATGATAACTACACAATAATGAACGAGAATTGTAATATTTTAGTGTCAAATAGGCCTCATCTTTACAATAACCCATTACTATTTTATTGCAAAATTGATAATTGATTAAATCTCTATTGTGTTGTATTTGCAGGATTAATGGGCCAAGAAATGAAGTGTCAAATGGGCCAATAAATTTGATTAGACCAAGAGAGAATAATGAGAGACTCTATTTTTTAAAATATTCTCTCTCTTTCTTTCTTTTCAAAAAAACTTCTCATTTTTAAAACCTCTCTCCTATTTTCCAAAAATCTCTCTTTCCTTTAAACTCTCCCCCCTTCTTCTCTAACACTTTATAAAAACACTCCTTTTATCTCTCTCATTCCATTATTCTCTTTCTCACTTTCTCTCTCTCCCTCTCTCCTCCGATCCCTTTCTTCCTCTCTTCTTCCTTCCTTCTCCTTCTCTTTCTTCTTCCCTTCTTCCTCTCTCCCGCGGTCTCTCTCTTTCTCGCACAGCAAGCAGCACAGCAGCAGCAGCGCCCAGGACGCCCCGCACGTTGCACCAGCCGTGCGCCTGCCCAGCCCGCCTGCTGCCCGCGCCAGCGCCCCGCCTGCCGCCCGTGCGCGCCAGCGCCCCGCCTCAGCCCGCGCCCGCCTGGCCGCGCACCCATGCCACCCTGCCTGCCGCCCGCGCGCCCCGCGCCCGCACGCCTGCCGCTGCCCGCCGCTGCCCCTACGTGCATGCATGCACGTTGAGGTGCAGCGCCTCCTCTCGGCGTCCTCTGTCTCCTCTCTCCTATCCTCTCGCGTCTCTCATCTCTCTCTCTCCTCTCTCTCTTGCCTCTCTCTTTTTTCTATCGCTCTCTCTCTCTTCTCTCTCTTCTCTATCTCTTCTGTCTCTCCTCTCTATCGTCTCTCTCTCTCTCCTCTTTTCTTCCTACGCTCTCTCTCCTCTGTCTCTTTCTTGTTCTCTCTCTCTCTTTTTCTTCTATCTATTTCATATGTTTCTTTAGTGTAATTGTTAACGTCTGTGGGTGGTATAACTTATTTCTTTGTTAAATATTTTTTTTACTATTTAGTAGATCACTAGATTGTAACGTTGAATCATGTCTCATTTTCGCTCATTCTCTCTCTCTATCTCCCTCCTTACTTATTTAACATAGTTTAGATTTATTTAGAGCAACTTAGTATTAATGTCGCCATGTTATTTTCCTACACAAAAACTCAAGGTTTTCAACTCTAAAATCTTTTTCCCTGTGGATTCGACTCGGTCTCATCACTTAACTACTGTTAAAATCTTTAGTGTAGGCCGAATATTTGAGATTGTTAGTCACGTGTTTAACGACTCATTCGTGGGCTATCAATTTTTGGCGCCGTTGCCAGGGAATTAGATTTTTAGTTTTGATAATCTTAGTTTTTTCTTGTATATATTCAGGCTAACATTTTCTTTCTTTTTGTAGGTATCAAATAAGAGAGGAAAATCCTGAAAATTACAAAATTGAAGAATCTGTCAGAAATCTGTCACTAAAAGGGAGATCTGTAAGTAAAAGAGGCTGTTTTGGAAAACAAATCCAAAAATTGCACACAAAAAAATCATAAAAACATGGTAAGTGAGGTGAGTTTCCTTCTCTCTCTCACTCTTTCTATTTGTTTTACTTTCCAAAAGAACGAGGGATTGCGTTGGAGGTAAGTACCCTTCAAACCCTCTTGATTGAGTTTCTTTTTTTTAGGTGCCATGTTTAGATAATTAATTAAAAAATAAAAAAAGTCAATTACTTGAATCCAATAAAAGATGTCATGTCAAGATTAGAAACTTTCCATCTTTAGGACATGCATCATTTAGACTTTCATCTTTAGGTAAGTTTCCTTTTTGAAATGTTTCCTTTCTTGTCAAAGATTGCGGGAGGCAATGTGAGAATTTCAACTTTCTTAAAATCATGATCATGCATTGCCATGCTTGCATAGAATCCCTTGCTTGATTTTGTGGTGTGCACATCATTTCTAAAATATTTTAAGGGCAGTTTCCTTAACAAGATAAGGTGGGGATTTGATCACCCTTCCTTGGCCCACAAACCACGATTCTCCTGCATCTTTTTGCATTCCCAACTCTTAATAAAATGCAGTAGACATTGAACCTAGGGTTCACACTGAGATTTTGGTCCACCTAGGCCCACTATCAAGTTTTGGAAACTGGTGTCCAAGGCTAGAGGTTATGTGGCAAATGCCTAAGCGGGAAAGTGGTTCTCTAATTAGGTCCCTACGAAAGTAGGGGGAGCCTCCCACTACCCCACCTCTTACCTGGCCAGTGGACATACATGTTAGTGGACTTAGGTTGGGTTTAAGTCACTTTGTGAGAAAGCTTGCTTTTAGATCCTAGATCCCTAGGTCATTTAGGTTAATTGTTTGCAACTTATTTGTCTATGCCTAAAAAAAAATTAAATTAAAAAATAAAAATAAAAAAATAAAAAAAAAGAGAAAAAAAAAGTCTCATCTTTCCCATTCACAATCATATGTGGGCCAACCCAGCGCATTATATAGGCCATGGCCCAAACCAATTCTCATCTCTCATTCAACGTGGCCCACCCTACTTTAAAAATACACAATTCTTGTCAGCCCACTATGAAAGTACATCCCCTGGGGTGGCCCAACTCTCACATTTTACCCAAGATCAGGCCAACCATACTAATTTGTTCCATAATGGGCCATCTTTCACCCAAGCAGAAACACAATATTTTCAATGGCCTTCCACCGCCACTCATTACCCAAAAGATGAACAATATGTCCCTCCTACAGAATTGAGTTTGCTTTATCAAGATCCATAAGGGAAAATTCAAGGACCCTTTCTGGTGCTGAAATCATCTCATGGTTCAATGAAGGATTCTTTAGTACTGATCTGCATGTATGTTTATCAAATGCTCCAAAAGGTACACCTTTCCAACCACTTGGAAAGATAATGCCACATTTGATACAGAGCGAGCAACCGATTGTGGCCGAAGCCCAAAGTTCTCCTAACAACAACTTTCATCCTTGGGTCCAATTTCATAATAATATTCATGATCAAGGCCATGATGGGGGACAACATGCAGATCCGCATTCCATTTATACTTCTCCCCCACCATCAGGCCTATTTGATGATCAATTTGGGCAATCTATACAAAAGATCTATGATGCTCAACAAGTCTTTGAGCAAACATTCGCCCACCAACAACAAGAATTGGAAAAATCTTTTACCAAAACTGACCTTCTAATTGATCAATTGATAGAAATCAGAAAGAAGCAAAATATTCAATTACCAACTCAATCAATTGAAAAATATGAAAATCAATATCATGATTTTGATCAGCAATTTGACCCACAACTTTCACTTGAAACTTCACAACCTAATGTGATTATGGACATGTCCACTGGCAAACTGAGTGTAATTTTAATAAGTCAGATCAAGAGGAGATGGGTAGTACTACAAATCAATCCATGATTTTTACCCAACTTGAATTTGACTGCCAAGAAGAGCCCAGCCATGATGTCACCTGTGAAGAATACTCTATGGAGTTAGTTGAACTCAAGTAGGAAGGAGAACAAGAGGAAGTGGACAAGCTAGATGATGATAAAACTTTATTTCTTGCCCTTCCTAGGTCTGATGTGACCTTAACCCATGGAGGGGATGAAAAAAAGATGAGTTTGGAGATGGAGCGCAGTCAAGTCATAAACCATTCTACTTGGATAGGGGAAGAGTTGAAAATTTTGCCTGGCAGTAACTCTAATGGGGACTTTCATGATTTAGGGGATGATGTGGATCTAACACCCATCCTTGAGATTGGCAAAGCTAAAGTCAATTTGAACATTATGCAATTAGCCAACTGGTCAAATCCACTTGGAATTGATGAAAATCTTTGTGTTAAAGAGCCTCCACATCCAATTCCCAACAATTATGGTCTCCTTGACACTAGGCATATTGTGACGACCCTCGTTATGCCGGTACGGTTGTACCAACCCACGTCGGCACGACCAAGATCACCACAGCGGGACATTTACCCGACACTATCATTCGATTGAGATGTACACAAATATAAGTACAGAGTAGCGGAAGAAAAGAACTACTGTCTTTCATTTCATCATCCACATTGACATCCACAGTCCATATAGCAAAGAAAGGAAAGCTAAAGCTTTCCTAACTGAAATTTAAACAAGGTACATTGTCCACATAACTACATTTTATCATCAAATTACATCGTTTGTTCACAATTACATAATAGTTCAATACAATGCCTCAAATTACATACTATGAAAGCAAAATATAACAATAACGACTCCGCCCAGCTACTCTCCGCGCTCGGAGTCGCTCTCCAATGTCTCTTCCAAAAGATGTAGGGTCACCTACTAAACCTGTACGCCGAAGCACGGAGTGAGTCTAAAAGACTCAACAAATAACACCATACACTTCATACATGCATACATCATATAGGCATTCACATTCAAACGCATTCAATCAAGCATGTAGCTATGTTATGTGATATTATCACAACCTGTCAGGGTATTCCTACAAATTTAAAGCACATGGAACATGATTTATACCTTTCTATTTAAACTACCTATCACATGTTTCTACTCATCCAATCGCATGAAAGCTACATTTCTAATTAACTAAAACATGAAAGCAACTAAACATGAGGTTCTCATATGCATTAAAGGAAACACTACCATCATGGTTTCTACACATGGTAGCACATGCTAACTATCATTTCTCATGCATTAAGGTTGCTGTTTTGACATGGATTAGAAGTCTCATAACATGCAAGTTCATTTCTCACTCTAACATATTCACATCACATGGTTCACTCTCTTACACCTTCTACGCATATCTATTGTTATTCAAGGGAAGCCTAGCATAATGCTTCTACTAGTTTTATAACATATGAATTATGTTCAAACAAACAACTAATCTAACACATGTTCTTTTCTCATTCCTTTAACATATGAACTCAATTAAGAACTTGTCTCATTCACACCACATCATGAGAGCAATTTAGGCATGGTTTTTGCACATGGTGAAAGGAAGATTTTAGCGTGGATTCTATAGACATTCTTGCACACAATAACATGATTGCTTATCTAATTAGCTTGCTGTTCTAATATGTTTCTAACATTATCACATTAGGAATCAAATTTTACACTCTAACACATTGGTTTCACATGTTACACATTACACATTCACATGTACACATATTTCACTTTGCACGTATTCACATGGCACTTACACAATCTTCACATATACACGTTCACATTTCACATTTACATGCCGTGACACATAGTCCAAACCACCATTAGAAGGACACATAACACATAACACTTAACACATACTTATCACCTAGGGACTCCACCCTATCGACGGTACTTGTCCGCCACCAGGATTTCATCCTAATGCCCATAGGATACACATACACATTGAACCTTCCCATGGGGACTTTTCCATGGTACAGTTCCACAGCCCTCTATGGAAGCAGTGTCACACACGGCACATTTTACACATTACACATTCCGATTAACACACGTTTTACATATGATATTCACACTTTCTTATTTATGCACATGGTTCTGAACTGTTCTTCCCTAGCATGATACCACTAATAACAGAAATCAAGCATTTAGTAGCTCTCTCATGGATTAATCGGAACGCACATCATTTAACCTTGATCATGGCACATGTATTTATAACTCATTTTCACATGGAATTCTCATAGTGTAGGCTATTGTTATCAAATTTTCCTGAAAATTTAACCACATGCTGTTTTCGAGTATAAGAACACACATACAAGTTTTCACATTTTTATGAATTCGCATGCATTTATAAAATTAAAACATTCAGTTTCATGCCATTCATAAATAAGTTAACATAGAACATGACATGGATTTCAGATTTGATCACGCACAGTCATGAACCACACATACATATTGGTACAAGAAATTTTCCCAAATTTATTTCCCAACACACGATTTACTAGAATTTTCACAAGGTCTACACATGCTTTCTATTTCTAATTGTAGGAATTATAAAAATTCGCATGAATATGGGAAAAATTCCCAATTTGCAGGGCATGGACTGATACATATAAACATGGTTCATAAAATTCTACAGCATTTAATTCCTCAGAAATCATGGGAACAAAATTTACCAAGCATAACCTCTTTCCTACACATGCCTTTAAATAATTCTAATAAATTATGCCATCCACAGAAAAATACAGGAAATTTCACACACATCACATTATCTATTTTACATAACATATAAAATTTACATTATATCCTCATGCGTAGAAATCTGGAGATTAAGGATATAGGGTAGAACAGTTCACTGTTCTGTCAAGAAGAACTCAACGGCATACTATGCCGTTTACAAGAGTTGGCGGCAACATCGTTGGCCGCTGACTCACGATCTCAACGTCAATAGACCTTGCCGTCAAGTTCGGACCTGTGCAAAAACACAGTTCGAGCTCTAAAGAAAGGGGAAATGTGGGGATCCAGGACACGAGGAAAATCCGTAAAAATCACAAAAACCTCCTAGACACATACATGGACGAAGTGCAAGGGTTACTTGCCTTTGGAAAAACTCCCAAAGGGATCAAAATGGTTGGAGAAGCTCTCCTTGGGCAGTCCCAAGAAGCCTCCAAGATGCCTTCACTCCGGCTTCTGTGATGCTCCCCTCTGCAATCCAGGGCCGGGGATGTGTAGCCGGATGTGTTGTCTCCCTCCTTGTCGAAGTAGATCTCCGGAAGAAGCTCCAAACCGCTGGATCAAAGCCTCCCAAGTTCGGGTTTCCTCACAGTTCTCAGGGTTTTAGGGTTTTTCTCACCCTTTTGGGGCCAGGGTTTCTTCCCCTCTTGCAAGGGCCAAAGGGACTTCTAGGTTGCAAGGGGTGGGTGGTCATATAGACAAGACATGGGGTCTGTCTGGGCAGGGGCGAAGGAGCCGTTGGGGGTGGTTGGCATCCCCCAATCGGAGGCATGGCACACCATGCAGCTGCTCAGAAAATTGTCAGGGAAGTAGACGTCTACATCAACGGACGTCCATAATAATAGTTGGCGTCCATCGAGGTCGCCGCCTACTTGTCCTTGACGTCCACAGATGCTGCCGTCAACATGGTCTTCGGCCAGAACATACAATTTCACAGAAACCCTAATCCTTCTTATGTACATGTATGCAATACATAGGGTATAATGTACACACTAATTACATCATGCAACCAAACAATATATATATATATACAACTAAGTACACACATGTATTCATAAATAGTTAAGATGGTATATAATGTGCTCGGTATAATGTACATACTATCTTCACAATGCAATAACAACACTTACTAACTAATTATACACGCAATGCACACTTTTATATCAATCTTCATTCAATACCACATATATAATTTGAGCAACACATCATACACCTAATTTACCACTTAAGTAAATATCATATATATATATATATATAGCATAGATAGCACATATGTATACATACATGCTTACATGCATGCATAAAATAAAAGTTTTATATGTATACGTATACGATTAGTTACACGCACAAGTTATGCATATGTATATCTAGCTACATACATGACACATAAACATTCGCACAATAAGGTACTTATAAAAGAAAAGGACGAAAAATCGGGGGCCTTACACCCTCTCCCCTTAAAAGGATCTTCGCCCTCGAAGATCGAATCACGCACCTGCGGTGACATCCTCGGTGTTGTCTCGCAGGGCGAACTACTTCACTTCGGGCACTCTCTAATCCGATGACTTTTGCTACCGCATCTGAGACATCTTCCTTCTTTTGCCCAACACAAGTTTCCGCCGTGCCACTTGTTGCAGTGCACACACTTTAGCTTCTCGCTGCCTGATGTTGCCACTGACTGAAGTGCTGACTTGCTGGTATCATAGTGGATCGCTGACTCCTCAAATCTCTGCATCTTCCTCTCTGTCTCATCTTCCTCCTCTGCCGCTGGAACGGTTCCGGTAACTTATCCAATCGAGCGTTTCTCTCTTCCAAATACTGCCTTATCTTGTGCTCCTGCCTACACGCCGCGCTGAAAGCCGCATCCATAGATCCATGGTTACATGCTGCCAATCTAACTCTCAACGATGGTTTAAGACCCATCACAAACTTCTTCGCCTTCTCGCTCTCGTCCATCACTAAGTGAGGCGCATGCTTGAACAACTCTGCAAACTTAGCATCATACTCCAAAACTGACATTGAGCCCTGAGTCAACGTCAAAAATTCTTGCTCCTTCTCATCTTGGGCACGTTCAAGGATATACTTGGCCTGAAACAACCTCACGAAATCGTTCCAAGTCACTTCCAATCTGACTCTTGAGAACTGCGTGCGAAGCACAAAAGACCACACATGTCTGCTTGCTCCTGAAGCATATACGTCGCCAGACTGATCCTGTCATCCTCTGAACATCTGATAGCTCTGAATATCTTCTCAATTTCCTTGAGCCAACTCTTCGCCTAACGGCCCACTCTCCCCCTCGAAAGAGGGTGGAGCCATCCTCCTGAACTTCTCCATAACAGAAGATCCATCACGCTCATACTCCTGAGAACCCGGTACTTGAGCCTGCCACAGCAAACAACATAACCCACACTTATACTACACGGAAAGCAACAAACACAAGACCAAGTAGAACAGACTATTCTATTTACTATTCTAACCTGAGCCTCTAGCTGAGTCTGGGGTGTATTCTGGGTATGGACCTGCGTCTGCATAGCCTGTGCCAAACCTTGTACGAACACTCCTAATCCACTAACGATGTTGGGGGAAGCACAGGACCCTGAGGTGTCGGGGCCCGCTGCTCACCCGCCTCCTCACGCCTAGGCTCATCTTCTCTAACCTGGGTACCACACCTACCACGCGAAGCCATATGCTGCAAGGTAACTCAAACATAGTTAGAAACTACGTTATTAATCTTAACCTCTTTCTTATCTATCTTTCACTCATTATTAATAAATTCTACACATGTGGACAATTCTATAAGGACTTAGCATATAGTGAAGATGATGACTTATATATATACTTATGTACAATCTCAACCGGTTGCTCCGATACCATTCTCTGTGACGACCCTCGTTATGCCAGTACGGTTGTACCAACCCACGTCGGCACGACGAAGATCACCACAGCGGGACATTTACCCGACACTATCATTCGATTGAGATGTACACAAATATAAGTACAGAGTAGCGGAAGAAAAGAACTATTGTCTTTCATTTCATCATCCACATTGACATCCACAATCCATATAGCAAATAAAGGACAGCTAAAGCTTTCCTAACTGAAATTTAAACAAGGTACATTGTCCACATAACTACAATTTTATCATCAAATTACATAGTTTGTTCACAATTACATAATAGTTCAATACAATGCCTCAAATTACATACTATGAAAGCGAAATATAACAATAACGACTCCGCCCAGCTACTCTCCGCGCTCGGAGTCGCTCTCACTGTCTCTTCCAAAAGATGTAGGGTCACCTACTAAACCTGTATGCCGAAGCACGGAGTGAGTCTAAAAGACTCAACAAATAACACCATACACTTCATACATGCATACATCATATAGGCATTCACATTCAAACGCATTCAATCAAAGCATGTAGCTAGGTTATGTGATATTATCACAACCTGTCAGGGTATTCCTACAAATTTAAAGCACATGGAACATGATTTATACCTTTCAATTTAAACTACCTATCACATGTTTCTACTCATCCAATCACATGAAAGCTACATTTCTAATTAACTAAAACATGAAAGCAACTAAACATGAGGTTCTCATATGCATTAAAGGAAACACTACCATCCTGGTTTCTACACATGGTAGCACATGCTAACTATCATTTCTCATGCATTAAGGTTGCTGTTTTGACATGGATTAGATGTCTCATAACATGCAAGTTCATTTCTCACTCTAACATATTCACATCACATGGTTCACTCTCTTACACCTTCTACGCATATCTATTGTTATTCAAGGGAAGCCTAGCATAATGCTTCTACTAGTTTTATAACATATGAATTATGTTCAAACAAACAACTAATCTAACACATGTTTTTTCTCATTCCTTTAACATATGAACTCAATTAAGAACTTGTCTCATTCACACCACATCATGAGAGCAATTTAGGCATGGTTTTTGCACATGGTGAAAGGAAGATTTTAGCGTGGATTCTATAGACATTCTTGCACACAATAACATGATTGCTTATCTAATTAGCTTGCTGTTCTAATATGTTTCTAACATTATCACATTAGGAATCAAAGTTTTACACTCTAACACATTGGTTTCACATGTTACACATTACACATTCACATGTACACATCTTTCACTTTGCACGTATTCACATGGCACTTACACAATCTTCACATATACACGTTCACATTTCACATTTACATGCCGTGACACATAGTCCAAACCCCATTAGAAGGACACATAACACATAACACTTAACATATACTTATCACCTAGGGAAAACAGTGATAAGCCTTGGTACTGCGCAGACCGGGAGAAGCCCTCTCCACCCTATCGACGGTACTTGTCCGCCACCAGGATTTCATCCTAATGCCCATAGGATACACATACACATTGAACCTTCCCATGGGGACTTTTCCATGGTACAGTTCCACAGCCCTCTATGGAAGCAGTGTCACACACGGCACATTTTACACATTACACATTCCGATTAACACACGTTTTACATATGATATTCACACTTTCTTATTTATGCACATGGTTCTGAACTGTTCTTCCCTAGCATGATACCACTAATAACAGAAATCAAGCATTTAGTAGCTCTCTCATGGATTAATCGGAACGCACATCATTTAACCTTGATCATGGCACATGTATTTATAACTCATTTTCACATGGAAATCTCATAGTGTAGGCTATTGTTATCAAATTTTCCTGAAAATTTAACCACATGCTGTTTTCGAGTATAAGAACACACATACAAGTTTTCACATTTTTATGAATTCGCATGTATTTATAAAAAATAAAACATTCAGTTTCATGCCATTCATAACTAAGTTAACATAGAACATGACATGGATTTCAGATTTGATCATGCACAGTCATGAACTACACATACATATTGGTACAAGAAATTTTTCCAAATTTATTTCCCAACACACGATTTACTAGAATTTTCACAAGGTCTACACATGCTTTCTATTTCTCATTGTAGGAATTATAAAAATTCGCATGAATATGGGAAAAATTCCCAAATTTGCAGGGCATGGACTGATACATATAAACATGGTTCATAAAATTCTACAGCATTTAATTCCTCAGAAATCATGGGAACAAAATTACCAAGCATAACCTCTTTCCTACACATGCCTTTCAATAATTCTAATAAATTATGTCATCCACAGAAAAATACAGGAAATTTCACAACATCACATTATCTATTTTACATAACATATAAAATTTACATTATATCCTCATTCGTAGAAATCTGGAAATTAAGGATATAGGGCAGAACAGTTCATTGTTCTGTCAAGAAGAACTCAACGGCATACTATGGCCGTTTACAAGAGTTGGCGGCAACATCGTTGGCCGCTGACTCAAGATCTCAACGTCAATAGACCTTGCCGTCAAGTTCGGACCTGTGCAAAAACACAGTTCGAGCTCTAAAGAAAGGGGAAATGTGGGGATCCAGGACACGAGGAAAATCCGTAAAAATCACAAAAACCTCCTAGACACATACATGGACGAAGTGCAAGGGTTACTTGCCTTGGAAAAACTCCCAAAGGGATCAAAATGGTTGGAGAAGCTCTCCTTGGGCAGTCCAAGAAGCCTCCAAGATGCCTTCACTCCGGCTTCTGTGATGCTCCCCTCTGCAATCCAGGCCGGGGATGTGTAGCCGGATGTGTTGTCTCCCTCCTTGTCGAAGTAGATCTCCGGAAGAAGCTCCAAACGCTGGATCAAAGCCTCCCAAGTTCGGGTTTCCTCACAGCTCTCAGGGTTTTAGGGTTTTTCTCACCCTTTTGGGGCCAGGGTTTCTTCCCCTTTTGCAAGGGCCAAAGGGACTTCTAGGTTGCAAGGGGTGGGTGGTCATATAGACAAGACATGGGGTCTGTCTTGGCAGGGGCGAAGGAGCCGTTGGGGGTGGTTGGCATCCCCCAATCGGAGGCATGGCACACCATGCAGCTGCTCAGAAAATTGTCAGGGAAGTAGACGTCTACATCAACGGACGTCCATAATAATAGTTGGCGCCCATCGAGGTCGCCGCCTACTTGTCCTTGACGTCCACAGATGCTGCCGTCAACATGGTCTTCGGCCAGAACATACAATTTCACAGAAACCCTAATCCTTCTTATGTACATGTATGCAATACATAGGGTATAATGTACACACTAATTACATCATGCAACCAAACAATATATATATATATAATATATATATATATATATATATATATATATACAACTAAGTACACACATGTATTCATAAATAGTTAAGATGGTATATAATGTGCTCGGTATAATGTACATACTATCTTCACAATGCAATAACAACACTTACTAACTAATTATACACACAATGCACACTTTTATATCAATCTTCATTCAATACCACATATATAATTTGAGCAACACATCATACACCTAATTTACCACTTAAGTAAATATCATATATATATACATATAGCATAGATAGCACATATGTATACATACATGCTTACATGCATGCATAAAATAAATGTTTTATATGTATACGCATACGATTAGTTACACGCACAAGTTATATGCATATGTATATCTAGCTACATACATGACACATAAACATTCGCACAATAAGGTACTTATAAAAGAAAAGGACGAAAAATCGGGGGCCTTACACATATGGTGGAATCTCCAAGGATCCATGATACCCAAACCCTTTCTCACCTCAACAATATGAATATGAATCCTAAAATCGAGGTTGAAGAAAAGAATTTGAAAAAAATTAAGGTCCGAATTGAAGTGTTCAATACATTTGAAGACCTTAAGTGTGTAGAGGAATATTTTATAATTGAAGACATGATTCTTCCTCTATCATTTTCTGACTCTCTTAAGCAACAGGTTGGCTCACGTATGTATAGATACAGTCTTTTCCTCCAATGGTACAAGAGCTGGCACTTAAAGGAGGATAAGATAACATGGTGGCTCATTCTTAATGCAACTCGTTGGTTATGGAGCTTTATGGTGTCTGGCTGAAGACGTTAAACTTAGCGCTTGTTGGGAGGCAACCCAAAATTTTTAGGATATTTTACTTATTTCTTCTTTTCAATTATGATGTAGGTTTTTGGAGGCCCATTATCCTTGATGAATGAATTGAGCAAAACGCTTCCAGCAGGTTGTATCTCTCCTTTCCAAACTTCAGATGGTTGTGTTATCTGTTTGCCATTGAGGACAATGTCATTCAAGTTGGGGGAGGGAATTCTTTCAAATTTTAAAATCCTGCTAAACATCCCAAACATTATACTTCATGTATCATTTTTCATAGAAAGAATACCTCATTCTAGAATGATTTTACTCTAAGTATATACTTGTGCTAGTGGCATGCTAAGGGATTAATTTTGTGGTTATGTTCTTAGCATTTTCCTCAAACTACCTTTGGAATTTTATTGAACCTTCACACATGTATTAGATGATGAATAAGTGTCATTTATGAGGGTGATGAGAATTTTACCTAATACTCATGTTGAGGATTGACATTCTACACTCTTATTGAAAACTAATCGTGGGGAAAAAGCTACCTGCCTACAAGTTATGAAATAAAAAAATGAATGACAAAATGAAGAAGGAAATCCTTAGCTTAGTAACCGGGCTTCGGCACCTCAAAAGTGTAGAAGTTCGCATCAAACGGTGAAAGGATATCCAAGTTGAAAAAATAAAATGAAATGAAATGAAGAAACAGAAAAGACAGAGTTAAAGCTACCTGTAATTCAAGGATTTGATTTAAGGAGTGTAGAGTTGATATCATCTCTAAGTAATAGGTAAAAAGCCTATGCACTATCTGAGTAATGCTTATTGATCACAAGTACATTCACGAAGGAAATGATAATTTCAAGTGTATTTTGAGGAACTGTTTAATAACATGAACTGGCATTTTTATCTTTGACACTTGCTACTAGAACTGGAAATACTTAGTGTTGATCAGTCTCATCTCTGCTTTCTTGACATAAAAATTGATGTTTTGAATTCTTGATAGTCCCAATTATTCACTTGTGTGTATTGCTAAGGGACTAGCAATGAATAAGTTGGGGGATGTGATAACTACACAATAATGACGAGAATTGTAATATTTTAGTGTCAAATAGGCCTCATCATTACAATAACCCATTACTATTTCATTGCAAAAATGATAATTGATTAATCTCTATTGTGTTGTATTTGCAGGATTAATGGGCCAAGAAATGAAGTGTCAAATGGGCCAATAAATTTGATTAGACCAAGAGAGAATAATGAGAGACTCTATTTTTTTAATTATTACCTCTCTCTCTTTCTTTCAAAAATACTTTCTCATTTTTAAAACCCCTCTCCTATTTTCCAAAAATATCTCTTTCCTTTAAACTCTCCACCCTTCCTCTCTAACACTTCATAAAAACACTCCTTTTCTCTCTCTCATTCCATTATTCTCTTTCTCACTTTCTCTATCTCCCTCTCTCCTCCGATCCCTTTCTTCCTCTCTTCTTCCTTCCTTCTCCTTCTCTTTCTTCTTCCCTTCTTCCTCTCTCCCGCGGTCTCTCTCTTTCTCGCATAGCAAGCAGCACAGCAGCAACAGCGCCCAGGCCGCCCCGCACGCTGCACCAGCCGCGCGCCTGCCCAGCCCGCCTGCTGCCCACGCCAGCGCCCCGCCTGCCGCCCGCGTGTGCCAGTGCCCCGCCTCAGCCCGCGCCCGCCTGGCCGCGCGCCCAGGCCGCCTTGCCTGCCGCCCGCGCGCCCCGCGCCTGCGCGCCTGCCGCTGCCCCTACGTGCATGCATGCACGTAGAGGCGCAGCGCCTCCTCTCGGCGTCCTCTCTCTCCTCTCTTCTCTCCTCTCGCGTCTCTCATCTCTCTTTCTCCTCTCTCTCTCTCGCCTCTCCCTTTTTTCTATCGCTCTCTCTCTCTTCTCTCTCTTCTCTATCTCTTCTCTCTCTCCTCTCTATCGTCTCTCTCTCTCTCCTCTTTTCTTCCTGCACTCTCTCTCCTCTCTCTCTTTCTTGTTCTCTCTCTCTCTCTTTTTCTTCTATCTATTTCATACGTTTCTTTAGTGTAATTGTTAACGTTTGTGGGTTGGTATAACTTATTTCTTTGTTAAATATTTTTTTTACTATTTAGTAGATCACTAGATTGTAACGTTGAATCATGTCTCATGTTCGCTCATTCTCTCTCTCTATCTCCTTCCTTACTTATTTAACATAGTTTAGATTTATTTACAGCAACTTAGTATTAATATCGCCAAGTTATTTTCCTATACAAAAACTCAAGGTTTTCAACTCTAAAATCTTTTTCCCTGTGGATTCGACTCGGTCTCATCACTTAACTACTGTTAAAATCTTTAGTGTAGGCTGAATATTGAGATTGTTAGTCACGTGTTTAACGACGCATTCGTGGGCTATCAGTTGACTAGTCAGTGACCTAATCGCATCCGGCCTCACGGTCACGATTCAGAGGGCGCGGGAATCGCGTCGCCTGGAGAGGACGCGATTCCAAACGTTGCCCGAAAAAGCCAGAAAACACAGTGAACCTCTTACCATGCTTATATCTCCCTATCTAATGACATTTAGAGAAAACATCTAACATGAAATATGACCATGAATGTTGGGGGTTTGACCTAATTTGGTCTCAAATCTCGAAAAAATATGATGAACGTAAAGGTCAAGTGCAACCTGAAACATAATATCATGCAACGGCTCTGTTACAATGCTTATAACTCTCCAACCAATGACTTTTAGACAAAGTGTTCAACACACAAAATGATGAGGACCACTAGTAGCATAATTTGGTCTTGAATCGTATGCATAATAAGAAGAACATAAAAAGCCCTAACTGCGCGCGACTTGCGGAAAACGACTAATACTCCATGTATACTCTATGAAAATTGGGCAAATCAAGTGCAAATAAATCTAGACTCGAAGCTCTACAAGATGGTATTAGTTTTCTTTAATCTTGGCCGGAGAACACCTACCTTTATGATGATCTAAGAGATGTCGTCGTTCTGGACGTAGCAGAGGATGAAGGGGATGAAGCTCCGGTTCCCAGCCTTTCTCGTCCTCCTCTGAAGCCCTAGCCTGCCTCCAAACGACCCCAAATCGTTGCCAAACCTTCCCCAAGAGTTTAGTGATGAGTTCTTATAGATTTAGGGTGTAATTACATGTCTTAATAGGACTAGGAAAGGGGGCTGCGAATTCTGCTTGGCCCTTCCATGTTTTGGGATTCTCCCTCCCAATTAGAGTGGCAAAGGGTTTAGGAAACCACCTCTTAGAGTTGGGTCCAGTTTTGTCTTACCTTGCATTACTAATTACCCTAATTTTAACCCTAAATCGCCCTCCCTAATTATTGCATAATTACATACACGAATTTCTGGGTATTTTCTTGTCCCAATTTTTATCCTTGGGCCAAATGTGCTCCATTGGCCCAATCTTGTTAATGGATCATTAATACATGATGTTGGAAGTCTCTCCAACATGATTATTTAATTTATGGTGGGGTTATTTTTCCCCGTTAACAAGTTTCCGACTTAGTTTCTAAATTCTGGTAACTTGGTCACGTGTGACGTACACTCAGCCAATCAGATTTTTTGTTGCACAACTTCCTTCGTGGAATGCTTGGGGATAATATTTTGTGTAGGTTTATAATTTTTACAGAATGTTCCGATGTGTTTCCTTACGTACGGTAGTGGTAGGTAAGTTCTATCATTCTGATAATACAAAAGTTATTTATTTACTATTTTCATACTTGCATTTGTTCATGGGTCATAAGTTGTCTATTGATCCGATTTCTTTTATGGACTATCCCCACATATTGTTTGGAGTCCACCATAAATTTCTCATTTAATTTATGATCTCATTTTATACACCTGATAATGGGTTGTCCAACTTATGTCTTAATTACGATAATAAGTCACACTAATTCTTAAATATACCCCAAATGACTTTTATTGACCCAAATTTCTTGATGGATCATTAGAAAATATTATTTGAAGTCCATCTATCATTTTTATTTAATTTTCATACTCACCTAAGTATGTGTGATAATGATTTCCCGACTATTCCCTGATTACGACACTCAATCGCAAAACGTCTTAAACTTGGACCATCTGATTTTTCTTTGTACCAAATTCTTGTGGTCATTAGGGAGTATTATTTAGAGTTGTACTATGGTTTTAATGAAATTTTCTAATAGGTTTTTTGCATGTACACTGATGGCACTTACGTTTTTGCTATTTCCCTAATATTGAATATTTCATTTTCAATTTATTTCTAATTATCTAATTACTGAATTTCCGGGGTGTTACAGTTACCATTTCTATTATCGATACCGTTACTGCCACCATTGTTGTTGTTAGCCAAATGGACACTACTATCATAAGGGTTCTACGAGCCGCACTATGGAAATGCCCCTATGGGAAAGCTCATACTGATTACTAACTTTCTACTACAGTTTAGGCGCTATGTCTGGTTTAAAACAGACAGTGGCATCATAGGAAGTGACCGGAACCGTACTGTAGAAATGTCCCTACAAGAAAGTTCACTACTGTATATGTACAAGGCCCCGAGGGCAATAGTGTGAAATCCTGGAGGTAGACAAGTACCACTGGTATATGGTGGAGAGGGCTTCTCCAGGTTCTACGCAGTAACCAAGACCTGTCACTAATTTGCCTAGGTGATAGCGTACTATACTAACTGACTAACCTTCTATTAATAGTTAGGGCAATGCGTTTGGATTAACACTACTACTGCTACTGACACTGCCATTGCCACTGCTACTGCTACTATCACTATTACTACCACAGCCACTGCTACTGTCATTGCCATTGCTATTGCCATTGCTACTACTACTAACACTGCCACTACTATTGCCACTACCATTGCTTCTGTCATTGTTACCATTACCATTATCGTTACCACCGTTGTTTCTATTTCTATCGCTATTAGTGTTTCCTACCATTGATTCTACCACCATTACTATTATTATTATTGTTGCCATTACCACTATTGTTACTACCATTGTCACTACTGTTACTTTTTCTATTACTACTACTACTATTACCATTACCTTTACCACTACTGATTCTACCACTGTTTATATATATGTATATATGTATATGTATATATATATATATATATATATATATATTATCATGCATTTTCAAAATATCTATAGCATAGATTGTGAATTTGAAATTCCTTGTTACTTGCTGGGTCATTTCTATAGACTCACTCTTGCTATAATCAGGTGAAGCTGAGGTTCTAGAAGAGGAAATGGTGAAACTTGGGTCAGATCGTAAGGAGTAAGGATTGGTCGGATTATGAAACTAGTGATATTAAAGCTAGAAAGAATTAATGTAATATTGAACCTTTTGTAATTGTGTTGGCTCTGATATGGACAATGTTCATTTTATTATATACGTGTCTTTATCTATTCTTATGATAATGAGATGTGAATGTAAAATTTGATGGTAATGTTGTTTCCACTCATTTATTTTCCATTCGTCATGAGAGATTCCATCGTGAAGTTCGACACTGTTGGGGTCTTTTCCCCTGTAGCGTCTCCCTATTATTTGATGTGGGTCGGTATGGCCATACTGGGCTAGAGCGGGTCGTTAAAAGAATCACACTAGGTTTCCAACAAGGAAGTTGTTGAAACAATCACATGAATGAACTTGAGAGTTGCACTTTCAATCTAACAGTTCCAGAAATGTATAGATCAAGACAAATCAAATGGGTTCCTTATGGGAAAGATCTGGGAACTCTACACTCCTTAGTTAGAAATGGGACAAACAAGAGGGGCTTATAATGGTGTGTGGATCAAGGAATCCTAACACCTTACCAGATAGAAGTTAAGCAAATTAGAGGAAATCAAGATGGACCCAAAAGATTTCAGATAGTGCAATATGTTTAGTTTGTGCCTGAGAAAACCTACCTTTTTGGGTTGCTTTTCAGATCCGTTCCTATGTTTTAATGTAGAAGCTAGAGGAAGAAGATAAACTCCTCCAAGCTCCAAGTTGTAGGATCGTCCCTCCAGCTCGAAGTGCTCCACACCATCAAAGCTCCAAGATTCTCTAGCAGGTCGCATTCAAGGATGAGAAGAAGAAGCTCTCTAAAGCTCCAAGACACCTTCGACTCTTCTTAGGCCAAGGCAGAAAGGTGTAGAGAAGAAAGGCAGAGCCTTGGTCCAGTTTAAGGCCTTTCTCTATACCATATAAGAGGACAAAAAGGACAGTCAAGTCCAATTTGGCCATACATTGGTCATGTGACCAAGCCCAACCCATGCCACATCTTACCTAACCTTGACTTGGTATGGGAAAAAGGACAGACCCATCATACTTGGGCCATATCTTTGTTGACCTTTTCGGAAGAAAGGACAAGGGTAGGTAAGAACCACCCATGCCTTTTATCAACTTCCAAAGTGATATCTCTAAGGGGTCACTTCCAAGTACAAGCTATTCATTTTCTTCCCCATATTTAAGCCTCTAATTAGTACTGTTATGAATGGAGGACAAGGCCCCCATCAATTGGTGTTCAAGAGCCACATCAATTTTTGATGAAGTCATATATTGATTGTGAAAAGAGCTTCATATCGATTGGCATGAGAAAAGACAATCGATTGGTGACTGACAGGGCAATCGATTAGCACAGAGACAATCGATTGGTGACTAACAGGGCAATCGATTGTCATAGAGACAATCGATTGGTGAAGGTAAAACATCGATTGATCATTAGACCATCGATTGCTGAAGGGGAAAACATCAATTGGTCATTAGACCATCAATTGCTGAAGGGAAAACATCGATTGGTCATTAGACCATTGTCTGCTAAAGGAAAAATATCGACTGGTCATTAGACCATCGATTGATGAAAGATAAACAATCGATTGGTCATTAAACTATCAAATGGAGAAGGAAATGGTCAAAATACCGATTGGTGAAGAAAATATACCGATTGGTGAAGGGAATGGTCCTAAACCATCCGATTGGTGTTATGAGGTATCGATTGGTTACCAAATCTGATGGGCCTTTCGATTGGTGACCATTCTAACAATTGGTCTTCTATCCTTTTGATTGAGCTTGAAAATGGGAATTGATTGGTGACTAAGTGTTCCAATTGCTGAACAAAGTATCCTGCAGTCTTTCTGTTTGGTGTGGACTCAACTTTTTGAACAAGGGCCTAGAAATCATTTGTTTAGAGTTACAGATGAACTGATTACTAGATAAGGGTCTAGTAATCATCTTGTTGCGGTTAATGTCATATTGGTTACTAGACAAGGGCATTTTGTAAGCTCTCAATTGGTTTTCCAATCAATTATTCCTCGTGAGTTATTGGCCTATGTTAGTGGGTTTTCCATTTGTCTGATTCTTAAGAATCTAGCTCATCAGACTTTCATGGTTTGTTCCAAGGATCTCAAGTTCTCATCACCTTTCATGAAATTCTCACATATTATATGATTTCCTCCATTGGGCTCTTTTACTTTAGATACCCTAATTAAACCCTTACTTAATGTCTACACCCATTTATTCTCATTAGGATTTTAAAAATCCATGTTGTTACAGTATATGACGATGTTAGCTTCGTATATGACGAAGTAGAGCTTCGTCTGGTCAGTTTATAATGTCGTCGGTCGAAGTGGAACTTCATGCACTTCGTATATAACGAAGTTAACTTTGTATATGATGAAGTTAGCTTCGACTGATCCTGAAAAAATGGTATGATGAAGTTATTAAGTTGTGTAAATCTTGTCATCACCAATAAAGGAGCTTAACACTTAAGAATGATGCATGTTTCAAGGATTCAGGTTGTTACAAGGTGTGTATGTCGACAGCCTCCAGGGTTGGTTGTCGACAAGCGACAGACTTGGTGTCACTCCCTAACGCGGAATATCGGAACATGAGGCAGTTGCAAGTAAGCGAGTATAGAGTATAGAATAGACAACAAACCATTGGACAATTAAATAAAACTAAATCAAATAACTTTATTGATAATTCAACAGCTGTCTATTGCATCAACCAACTCAGAGCCATAACATAGGGCCCAATTGACACTAATACATAAGATGGGAAAAAAAGACTACTAAGACACTCTAGGATAACTTGGTGACATCATGGCACTCGTGGATCACTCCTAGTTCTCCCCATCCTCGTGAGTGTATTCATTCTCCTCAGCCTCACCTGAGACACAATGACAAATAACATAGGGTGAGCGACAACACCCAGTAGAATTTATATCTCATGGTGCGGGCAACTATACATGATTAATGTATTAAAAGCAGAGTTACTATATGATAAAACAAGAGAGAGTCAAGTAATGAAAGAGATAGCATGATAGCACGTGATTGAAATAGCACAAGTTTCCAAATAAAGCACAGAGCAAGATGGCCATAGCACCAAGTGTAAAAAAAGCACAACGAGTATACTGTAGCACTTTGATTGTCAATTAGATAGCCGAGATAGATAGCACTTGTCACGTCCCGAGAATTACGCAGCGGATATTAATTCGAAGAATTCGAGTCGATAATTCGAGACGTGAACAGTCGGCAAATAAGCCTCTAGCTAGCACGCACTAAATGTATGATAACATACATTATCATAGGGCCCAAATATTGAACTCAATTAATCTTTTATTCAAATCTCAACTTATTGTATTCAAAGTGGAAACTATTACAGGACTAAGACTCAACGAAAGGAAAGTACATAATACTTCTCACTTCCTACTACATGTTCTAACTCTCAAAGCAAATTACTATAATTAGACTCATAGTTGGAACGCTCATCACTCGGACGCATTCCCATCCTCGACTTGCTCTTCCTCTTGAACTTCATAGTCACCTAGATGGGGTAAAAGTAGGGAATGAGCAAACTAGCCCAGTAGGATTTATATCTCAATGTGCGGGCAATGATATAAGTGATTAACATTTTAGAACTAGGCAAGTACGATGAATGATATGCAAGTACGAATAAAACTTGTTAAAACATGATATATAAAATAAGCTAGAGAGAGTGATTATGATATGACAAGATTGATGAACAAGATGACAGGAGAGAACTAGAAATAGATCACTTTGTACAAGCATGCAAGATATCATGTAAATTGCAATAAATGCAGGATGGCCATATCATGCAAGCAAGCAAGAATGTACGAGCATGATCAAGTAACACTAATCCGGCACGTAGACACTAATGTACACCGAGAAAAGATCTATCAAGAATGTACACTAGGTCACGTGTATGTGGTATTGTATCTATCATTCAACACGCACGCACGAT
This sequence comes from Colocasia esculenta, assembly GCA_014218235.1. Lineage (NCBI taxonomy): Eukaryota > Viridiplantae > Streptophyta > Magnoliopsida > Alismatales > Araceae > Colocasia > Colocasia esculenta. The sequence goes on along the minus strand of CM024761.1, from coordinate 47,495,608 downwards.
TTTCCTAGCTCAGATGCAACGCCAGTAATCATTATACCCCATGGTTAACAGTATATCTATGACTCGCTGTCATTGGGGCTAGATTGGAGCCCTTGGACACACGTCGTGCCCTGTCAGCATCTCATGTAAATTTTTAAATGTAGATACCCACAGTCATTAATAATGGCTAATGAGAGTTTCAAAACGTAGCATGTGTAATGTCATGTTCATGATGATGATGAGAAGAAGTAATAATTAAATTGAACATGATTTCATGAGAACAATGGTCAAGAGATAAATTCGGCAGCATAACGGTACAATTTACACTTTAGTTCAATCTTTACATTAATGGCTTTAGTCTAGTTTGTAAGTCACACTCACGAGATCAAGAAGAGAAAGGAAGTGCACGCTATCTCCAGGGAACTTCAATGGTACAACCAACTGATCGGCCATGTGGGAATCCATGGTCAGAGGAGATTTACGGAGGCCTTGGTGAAAAGGTCGCTAGTCTACCGATTCGGAATGACCGGTAGAGAGTTTCCAATTTCCAAGAAAATGCTACCTAACAGTGCTAGTGTGTAGTGCGGTACGCGTGTCTCAATTCACAAACCATCGGTCTCAAACTCGCAGGAAGCACTTGACAAGATAACATGGAATAAAACTATGCACTTTAACTAATCATGGGTTGCAAGATTTTATGATAACTATTATCATTTAAACGTGGAAGAACAGTAGGAAGATTAAATCACAAGTAGCACGAATGGATCATAACATTTAAGGAGCACTTAGAATTGCATTCATGTAATTAAAGCTTTTTAAATGGGTTATTCGCTTTTAAGCCATTAAGCAACAATCATGTAATAATCAGACCCAAGACAGGTAACTTACATAGCAAATATCACATTTATACAGACCTCGGGTATATGCGGAAAACTTTGTAAGAAAAGACGTGGCTTCCAGTAAAAATCCTGAGATCACGACATAGCCATATAAGGAAGGTGACAGGGTGTTGTCAGGTCGGGGTCAGATCGCGACAGGCTCATGTAAGGAAGGCGACAGGTCGGGCCCAGAAGGCGACATAGGGTTGTGAAGAAGGCGACATGTCTGTCAGATCATGTAGCCGGATAGCGACGGGACGCATGTCGCCTTGAGAAGGCGACAAGGGGTATGTCGCAATCAACCCTCTAAAAGCGACATATCGGGCCGTCGCGTTCACAGGGTCCGTGCCTGACTCGGACAGAGCAAGGACAGTGCCTTGGATTGCGGACATGTCTTTCCTTCTTTTGATATAGGGTTGTTCCGAAATAGAGAACAAATTGCACGGTGCGTGAAAAATAATGAAACCAGTTTTAAAATAACCTAGACATCCTAGGGTACTTCCAGTAAATCGGAATTGAACAATAAAGATGGTTTCGATAGGCTTTGATCACGGGGAACACAAGGTCAGACAAGGGTAACTTGAAGACGTAGTTTTATGCAGTAACCCTATTACCACACTTATAACTCTCTAACTAATGAGATTTAAACAAAATGTTCAACATGAAACTGACGAGGACAACTAGTACAATAACTTTGATGTTATGAGTTTTCTCTAATTTGGTCTTGAAACACGTTCCACATATTAAGAACGGGAAAAGCTCTAACAGTGCGTGACTTTGGCAAAACGCTTATAAATCAAGATCTACTTAATGATATTCGATGAAACCAGTGGGAAATGAAAGTTAACTTGATGCTATACACATTGGTATAGGATATGTTAAGGTTTGGCCCGAGAAAACCTACCTTATGGGTTGAAGAAATCCCGTTTTTCCAGAAAACCCGTGTTCAGACCACTTGAAGGAAAACGCTTACTACTCCGTGTATACTGCATGGAATTTGGGCATTCCACTTGGGTTATAACGTAGACTTGACCTCTTTCCAGGGGTATAGGCCTTCCAGGGTTTGGTTTTGGTTTGACTCACCTTTGGTCGACTTCAAGAGGGTGGTTTATGCGGGTCGCAGCAGACGAGAAGGGGAAGAAGAACGGCTTCTTGTGGACGTTCCACAGCTCCTCAGCCACCAAGAGCTCCTCCACATGACCCTAGCAAGTTCTAAATTCGTTCCTAGGGTTTGGGTGAAGAGTATTTAAGTAACCATGGTGTTTAAGAGTCCTATTATAACTAGGAAAAGAGGATTTCGGGATTGGCATGTTTGGTTTCCTATTTTTGATGATTTCCTCCTCCCTTTGAGTGTGTGAGGCATTAGGAAACCTCCCCTCATAGATAGGCACGAATTTGGGTTGCCATGAATGCATGATTGCATCCCAATTCAACTCTAATTGCCTCTTTTTAATTTGAGCTTATTTATGGTTACGAATTTCTATGTATTTTCTAGCTTTATTTGATTTTTTGGGCCAAATGTTGCCCATTGGCCCAATTATGATAATGGGTCATCAATATATAATGTTGGAAGTCTCCCCAACACTTTTATTTAATTTTTGATTGCGTCGTATTTCCGTGTTAACGGTTTTCCGACTTGTTTCCTTATTTAGATAATCAGTCGCAATAACTCTTAAACCTAGCCCAAATGATTTTTATTGAACCAAATTTCTTGAGGGTTCATTAGAGGATATTATTTGAAGTCCATATATGATTTTTATTTAATTTTCTGACTCATCCACGTACGTGTGATAATGATTTTACGACTTATTCATGAATTACGATAACAAGTCGTGAAACACTTTAAACTTGGATGATCTGATTTTTCTTGGCACAAATTCTTTATGAAACATTTAGTAATAATATTTAGGGTTGATTTATAATTTTTACAAAATTTTCCGATGTGTTTTAGCACATACGATAATGGTACGTATGTTTTAAATACTCCGATATTATGGAAATTATTTATTTCCATTTATTTGAATTTTTATGTAATTAAAATTTCCGGGGTGCTACACCCTCCCCCACTTAAGAGAATTTGGTCCCTAAATTCCTAGATCATTCATTGGATCCGATAATTATGATCCATGAGTTGGTTCGAGATTAATTTCTCTAACTTGTTTCAATCATCGTGGATGCTAGTCCATCATCTACACCTATGGCCACCCATATTATTCATTTGGTTCCTTCCAGCTTGGGACAGTTGGGAAGGCGGTGGTCGCGATTTCCACATCGCAGGCAAGCTCCTGCCTTCTTCCAGCACTCTTCTGCTCTATGTCCAGGCTTGTTGCAAAAGTTACCATATTCCACCGTCTTTGTTTCTTCTACGTTGATCTTTTTCTCCATGCCATAATCCTTCCCAGTGGTTGGTCTTTTGTTGTTGTAGTTATTATTGTTGTTGTTATTGTTGTTATTGGGGAAAGTTCCAGTTGTATCGACTGCTCCCCTTTTTATAAAGGTCGGCTTTGAGATGTCCTTCCCCCTCATGCCTTCCACCTTAGCCATAGTGTCTTCTACCAGCTGAGCTCTTTGGACCATCTCAGCGTAATTTTGAATATTGTGTGGTCCAAGCATTTCAATGAACATGGGCCTAAGCCCGTCCAAGAAACAGTTAGCCTTTAATCTTTCAGTTCCCACCAGGTGTGGGGCATACACGGCAAGATGCGTGAACTGAGCCTCATACTCAGCCACGGTCATTCCTTTCTATTTAAGTGCGGCAAACTCCACTGCCTTCTTCTCCTTGACTCTCTCAGAGAAATATTTTCCTCAGAATATCTCTAGGAATCCGGCCCACTCTAATTCAGCTACATTTGACAGGTGGGCCGAGGTGGCCTTCCACCATGCTCGAGCATCTTTAGTAAATTGGAAAGTGGCCAGTACCACTTTCTCTCTATTAGTTCATTGCATCACCTGGAAAATCCTTTCTATCTCCTCTTGCCAATTCTTTGCCTCGTCCGGATCAGGGGATCCAGAGAAACGAGGAGGGTTCAAACTCCTAAAACTCCGGTGCAAATCACCGGCTCCGTTCCTTGCAGCTGCAGCCTGATTTCCAGCCTGAACTACATTTTGCAGGGCCTGAGTCAACCCAGCCACGGTTTCTTGCATAGCTTGCCATTGGTTACGAGCCATTGCATTTGAGTGAGAGAGTTATGAGGGTTCCTGAGAAAAAAGATGGAAACCAATTAATGTCTCTAGAATTATTTTAAGAGTCAATGGGTAGGAGTGTTTAATTCTTGCTAACATATTCCCAGTCTCTACCCATTCTCACCAGGTATTGTATTTAATTCCCATGACCTAGGTTCCATAGGTATCTCCTATTCCTCAGACATATATCCTATTTGGTATTCCTAGGCTCTGATACCACTAAACTGTCACGTCCCGAGAATTACGCAGCGGATATTAATTCGAAGAATTCGAGTCGATAATTCGAGACGTGAATAGTCGGCAAATAAGCCTCTAGCTAGCACGCACTAAATGTATGAGAACATACATTATCATAGGGCCCAAATATTGAACTCAATTAATATTTTATTCAAATCTCAACTTATTGTATTCAAAGTGGAAACTATTACAAGACTAAGACTCAATGAAAGGAAAGTACATAATACTTCTTACTTCCTACTACATGTTCTAACTCTCAAAGCAAATTACTATAATTAGACTCATAGTTGGAACGCTCATCACTCGGACGCATTCCCATCCTCGACTTGCTCTTCCTCTTGAACTTCATAGTCACCTAGATGGGGTAAAAGTAGGAATGAGCAAACTAGCCCAGTAGGATTTATATCTCAATGTGCGGGCAATGATATAAGTGATTAACATTTTAGAACTAGGCAAGTACGATGAAGGATATGCAAGTACGAATAAAACTTGTTAAAACATGATATATAAAACAAGCTAGAGAGAGTGATTACGATATTACAAGATTGATGAACAAGATGACAGGAGAGAACTACAAATAGATCACTTTGTACAAGCACGCAAGATATCATGTAAATTGCAATAAATGCAGGATGGCCATATCACGCAAGCAAGCAAGAATGTACGAGCATGATCAAGTAACACTAATCCGGCACGTAGACACTAATGTATACCGAGAAAAGATCCATCAAGAGTGTACACTAGGTCACGTGTATGTGGTATTGTATCTATCATTCAACACGCACGCACGATTTTCCCAACGCAGATGCAACGCCAGTAATCATTATACCCCATGGTTAACAGTATATCTATGACTCGCCGTCATTGGGGCTAGATTGGAGCCCTTGGACACACGCCGTGCCCTGTCAGCATCTCATGTAAATTTTTAAATGTAGATACCCACAGTCATTAATAATGGCCAATGAGAGTTTCAAAACGTAGCATGTGTAATGTCATGTTCATGATGATGATGAGAAGAAGTAATAATTAAATTGAACATGATTTCATGAGAACAATGGTCAAGAGATAAATTCGGCAGCATAACGGTACAATTTATACTTTCGTTCAATCTTTACATTAATGGCTTTAGTGTAGTTTGTAAGTCACACTCATGAGATCAAGAAGAGAATTGAAGTGCACGCTATCTCCAGGGCACTTCAATGGTACAACCAACTCGTCGGCCATGTGGGAATCCATGGTCAGAGGAGATTTACGGAGGCCTTGGTGAAAAGGTCGCTAGTCTACCAATTCGGAATGACAGGTAGAGAGTTTCCAATTTCCCAAGAAAAGGCTACCTAACAGTGCTAGTGTGTAGTGCGGTACGCGTGTCTCAATTCACAAACCATCAGTCTCAAACTCGCAGGAAGCACTTGACAAGATAACATGGAATAAAACTATGCACTTTAACTAATCATGGGTTGCAAGATTTTATGATAACCATTATCATTTAAACGTGGAAGAACAGTAGAAAGATTAAATCACAAGTAGCACGAATGGATCATAACATTTAAGGAGCACTTAGAATACATTCATGTAATTAAAGCTTTTTAAATGTGTTAATCGCTTTTAAGCCATTAAGCAACAATCATGTAATAATCAGACCCAAGACAGGTAACTTACATAGCAAATATCACATTTATACATACCTCGGGTATATGCGGAAAACTTTGTAAGAAAACACGTGGTTTCCGATAAAAATCGTGAGGATCACGACATAGCCATATAAGGAAGGCGATAGGGTGTTGTCAGGTCGGGGTTAGATCGCGACAGACTCATGTAAGGAAGGCGACAGGTCGGGCCCAGAACGCGACACAGGGTTGTGAAGAAGGCGACATGTCTGTCAGATCAGGTAGCCGGATAGCGACGGGACGCATGTCGTCTTGAGAAGGCGACAAGGGGTATGTCGCAATCAACCCTCTAAAAGCGACATATCGGGCCGTCGCGTTCACAGGGTCCGTGCCTGGCTCGGACAGAGCAAGGACAACGCCTTGGATTACGGACCTGTCTTTCCTTCTTTTGACATAGGGTTGTTCTAAAATAGAGAACAAATTGCACGGTGCATGAAAATTAACAAAACCAGTTTTAAAATAACCTAGACATACTAGGGTACTTCCAGTAAATCGGAATTGAACAATAAAGATGGTTTCGATAAGCTTTGATCACGGGGAACACAAGGTCAGACCAAGGGTAACTTGAAGAAGTAGTTTTATGCAGCAACCCTATTACCACACTTATAACTCTCTAACTAATGAGATTTAGACAAAACGTTCAACATGAAACCTGATGAGGACAACTAGTAGAATAACTTTCATGTTATGAGTTTTCTCCAATTCGGTGTTGAAACATGTGCAACATATTAAGAACGGGAAAAGCTCTAACAGTGCGCGACTTTGGCAAAACGCTTATAAATCAAGATCTACTTAATGAAATTCGATGAAACCAGTGGGAAATGAAAGTTAACTTGATGCTATACACATTGGTATTGGATATGTTAAGGTTTGGCTCGAGAAAACCTATCTTATGTTTTGAAGAAGTCCCATTTTTCCAGAAAACCCGTGTTCAGACCACTTGGAGGAAAACGCTTACTACTCCGTGTATACTGCATGGAATTTGAGCATTCCACTTGGGTTAGAACGTAGACTTTACCCTCTTTCCAGGGGTATAGGCCTTGCAAGCCTTGGTTTAGGTTTGACTCACCTTTGGTCGACTTCAAGAGGGTGGTTTGTGCAGGTCGCAGCATACGAGAAGGGGAAGAAGAACGGCTTCTTGTGGTCGTTCCACAACTCCTCAGCCACCAAGAGCTCCTCCACACGACCCTAGCAAGTTCTAAATTCGTTCCTAGGGTTTGGGTGAAGAGTATTTAAGTAACCATGGTGTTTAGGAGTCCTATTATAACTAGGAAAAGAGGATTTCAGGATTGGCATGTTTGGTTTCCTATTTTTGATGATTTCCTCCTCCTTTGAGTGTGTGAGGCATTAGGAAACCTCCCTCATAGTTAGGCACGAATTTGGGTTGCCATGAATGCATGATTGCATCCCAATTCAACTCTAATTGCCTCTTTTTAATTTGAGCTTATTTATGGTTACGAATTTCTATGTATTTTCTAGCTTTATTTGTTTTTTTGGGCTAAATGTTGCCCATTGTCTCAATTATGATAATGGGTCATCAATATATAATGTTGGAAGTCTCCCCAACACTTTTATTTAATTTTTGATTGCGTCGTATTTCCGTGTTAACGGTTTTCCGACTTGTTTCCTTATTTAGATAATCGGTCGCAATAACTCTTAAACCTAGCCCAAATGATTTTTATTGAACCAAATTTCTTGAGGGTTCATTAGAGGATATTATTTGAAGTCCATATATGATTTTTATTTAATTTTCTGACTCATCCACGTACGTGTGATAATGATTTTACGACTTATTCATGAATTACGATAATAAGTCGCGAAACACTTTAAACTTGGATGATCTGATTTTTCTTGGCACAAATTTCTTTGTGAAACATTTAGTAATAATATTTAGGGTTGATTTATAATTTTTACGAAATTTTCCGATGTGTTTTAGCACATACGATAATGGTACGTATGTTTTAAATACTCTGATATTATGGAAATTATTTATTTCCATTTATTTGAATTTTTATGTAATTAAAATTTCTGGGGTGCTACAACACTTTTGGGCGCACATCTCAGGACTTGACCAAACCCTTATTTATTGCCAGGCATAAGTTATATTGTTTATCTTTATAAAATCAGTCGATGGCCAATAGAGAGTACCAAGAAGTAGATGAGAGTACTAGATGAATAGACGAGATAGTAGAGAGAGTGTGAATATATGAGAGAGTAGAGTATAGATGAGAACTGTTGGTCAATGCGCATAAAACATCAAATTAAATGGGCGATAGTAACAGTTGCACAACACGTGCAATTGGTGTTGGCAGTCAGTTGGAATTCACTACCCTTCCACTGGCCATGTTATGCACAGGTCCAAAGGTCAGGCGTGATATCAAGATGAGGGAGAACTTCTAAAGCTGTTTGGATTAAATCAATCCCTAGGAGGTATTATGGGCATTAGGGTACAACCAGCTCGGTCTCCATGAGGGAATCCACAGAGTACGGAGTCTTATGGAGGTCTTAACAAAAGGTCCCTTGTCTACCAGAATGGAATGTCCGTTAGAGAGGTTCCAACTTGTCAAGAGAGTAGTGTGTAAAGGAAACAAGTTGCTCGACGTTCCAGAGGAATTCCAGAACAGTGGAGCGGCGATCTCGGTGTTCAAACCACGAAATAAACGAAGACAGGTTTATTATTATAATGGGAGATTAATGCACAATTATTTAAGTAAATTACCAGATAAATTATTTCATGTATTGGTGTGTGCATGTGCATGAATCATGAACATTGAATGATCGTGCATATTATAGTTTAAATTAAAGAATTATGGGACATAAATCAAGTTTTACTAATATGTTGTTTTATTGTTCATTACACCACTTTACAGGGTATAAACATGCTCAAATAGTCCAACTCATCATTTAAATAGGGCTAATTTCGGTGCTGGAATAAGGTAGCTAAATCACGTCGTGGGTCATGGACGTGATTATAAGGCAGGCATAAACGCGTTGGTAGAAGCCGCCGCGTTCTTGAAACCCTAAAAAGTCAAACGACGCACTTTCCCAGAGGCGGGAAAACATAGAGAAATGCGTCGACCTAAGCGGTTGCGTTTCAGTGGTCATCTGACAAGTCAGATGGCGCGCAGTTTGAGACGCTGGGCGCGCTAAATCGCATCGCCCTCGAAGGACGCATTTCTGGTAATTGCGGCGGCAGAAGCCGATGCGATACCAGTCTCTTGAATTGTGGTGTCTGACGTTGACAGAATTCAACATGCAACCTGAAAAATGCAGAAAACGCAGGGAACATGTAGCGATCTTCATAAAACGCCGATATCTCTTAAACTAGGTCACATGGGACAAAGTGGTAAACATAAAACTTGTAGAGGACATCAAGATGAATAGATCTATGCCTTTAGACCGGATCGATTTGGTCTCCTGAGGCGTGTAAACTCGCATGAACAAGAAACGGGATAGTCATGCGCAATGATGAGAAAACGCTTATATCTCAACGAATACATGATGGAATTTGGGCATATCACTTGCAAATCAAAGAGGACACGATGCTCTACAACATAGGATGATTTAGATGCTTCTTTGGCTCGAGAATACCTACCCTTGTGAAGATTAAACACCAGACCGATGCGCAGGATGTAGCAGAGCACGGTTTGAGGAAAAGCTTGGGTTCGTAGCTGTCCTCCTCTGCTCCTGACGCCCTAGCTCCACCTTCCACGACCCCAGCAAGTATGTGAACCTTCCCTTTTAGTTTTAGGACGAGTTCTTATATGTTTAGTGTGTAATTCATGTCATACTAGGACTAGGAAAGCCAATTCTTCTCTTCCTTGTTTTGGTGATCTCCTCTCCCCATTGGAGTGGAAACCCTCTAGAACGTTGCTGTAATGGTGGGGGACGATTTGGATTGCCATTCATGGCCAATTCTCATGGTTACAATCCCTCTTTTACCCTTTTCTATTTTCCCCATAATTATGGTTACGAATTTTGGAGTATTTGTTCTTGTTCCATCATTCATATTCCCAATTTGGCCCATTAACCTTTGCATGAGCTAATTAAATTAAGCCCATAAATTTTTTTTAATATTTATTAGATTTTATTTAATATATTTCTCCTATTATTTCAATTCATTTAATTATTTAAAATATCAGGTTGCTACATCCTCCCCCTCTTAAAAAACAATTTGGTCCCCAAATTCATAGGGTCATGAAGGAGAGATTATCTTACTGAAAAGATTGGGGTAGTTTCGTCTGATGATTCCTTCAGGTTCCCATGTGGCTTCTTCCACTCCACGGTTATTCCACAGTACTTTCACCACATGGATGGGACAGTTTCTGATTTGCTACACCTTCCGTTCTAGTATCTTGACTGGTTTCTCCTCGTATGTCATGTCCTTGTTCAATACCAACTTCTCATGGCGAATGATGTGAGTAGGATGTAGGAAATTGACTTGTGGCATCACATGCACAGCGGAAGTAAAACAAAAAAAAATTGATTTCCATCTATGTACTTGATCGGGCTATGATGTACGGTGCATGTAAACATACATACATAAGGCGTGAGACAATCTCACATATGGGAGATCGTATATCCCCTAAAGCGCAGAACTAGTCCTTGTTTGAAGGAGCTCTCGCGAGACTCCCTCTAGCGGTATCCACACAGTGGATGATCGGCGATGACGATGACCCCTCCTATACCGGTGGTGCCACTCCTCCTAGTCATGCAACGTCACACAGTAGCCAACAGCAGCAAGTAGCAGCAACAACAAGAGGGCTCGGCCCTCCAAGTTCTCCTCTTGCCTAGGGAGAGCACAAGAGGGTGAGATGGGAAGGGGGGATGAAGTAGATGATTTCTCTTCTCAAGCTCTAGCCCATAAACTTCAAAGAGAAACCCTTCTATTTATAGAGAGCCTAAAGGACACCTCATCAGGGACACCTCATCATGTCATGATGACAAGGGACACCTCACAAGGACACCTCACCATGTCATGATGACAAGAGGGACACTTGCAAGGACACCTCGTCATATAATCATGACAAGGGACACCTCGCAGGGACACCTCACCATGTCATAATGACAAGGGACACCTCACAGGGATACCTCACCATGTCATGATGACAAGAGGGACACCTTGCAAGGACACCTTGCAAGGACACCTCGTCATGTAATCATGACAAGGGACACCTCGCAGGGACACCTCGTCATGTAATGATGGTTAATGATGATGAGGTGTCCTCCTTCCAGAAAGGGTAAGGTGGCATGATCCTAGTATGCTCCCTTAATGGATCCTTATCAAGGATTATTGGTCTTACCTAATAGGTCCATAATGGGTTAAATAAGGCTTATTGGATAACTTTTATCCAATCCTCTATTCATCGCATTTTCCACCTTTTATGTGTGATGCTCTAGGCCCAATATCGAGCTGGCCGTGAGTTGTACTCATTAGAACTCCTTCTGACTTAGTTAATTATTATCTCCATAATAATTCACTCAACTCATCGATTATGAACATACTAGGGCACTATGCCATAATCCCAAGACAATACGAGTGATCAAATCCATTGGACCTGTCTGCCCACAGTTACCGTGTACCTATAGTCCCTCATCCATCTATTATCTCATAGACCATATATTAGGCATGGTGTTGTCAGGTCTATATGGAATCTGTTAAAGTCAAACTCTTATCGGATTCTCCTGGAGAACTCCTTCTCACTAAATCCAATTGACCCTGGCCAGGGATTTGCCTGAGTAAGACAATATGGGATATTCCTCTCACGATACAGAGAGTGGATGATCCTTTATTGACACATAATTGCCTTCGTAAGGTTGGCTACCATTCCCAATGACTGGCTATACTAGACCTGGAATATCCAGACCTATAAATCCAGTATCAAAGAATGGAGTACTCAAACAGGACATCTTTGGTGTCTCAAGTCTAAGGATCAGTTACACAACTTAGACTACGGAATCTCTATCTGACAATCAGGTATCATTAACCATATAGCATTCCTAGAACGGATCATTCAGTGAACTCATTCTCCAATAAGCACTTGCACCATATCCCTAGTGTCTCCACACAAGCAGCTATGAGACCAGCTGCTTCCATCATATGGACAGGTATATGGCATGTTGGGTTGAGTGTGAATATAATTCATTTCTCCTCACATTTTGATGATGACAAGCTGTGATTTTAATGCATAACAATTGGAACATGTGAAATACATCACACCTGAAATAACAATCTTCAAAAAGCATGTTTCTAAGCAGATTTACCATTGATATTCTTGATAATATATTTAACTAATGATTTATGTGTTTATTTCTCAGGGACAAACTATATTTGCAAGGATGGTGTCGACACACCTCACACTGGTGTCGACACAATGTTCCAAGATCTAAGGTAAAAGGTGAAGAAATGATCAACTAGTGTCGACACTAGTCCAGGGCAGGTCGACAATAGAGACAGATCCCAGAGAAATATGTTAACAAGCTTCTATCACAGGTCGACACTAAACCAGATAGTGTCAACACTAGAGAGCCTTCCCAGAAGGCTTGTTTTTAAGATGGCTAAAGCAGGTCGACACGAAATGCAGGCAGATCGACACTAGATGGCTCTCCCAGAAGTCCTGTTTTGCAGTCTGGGACATGGTGTCGACACTGAATCATCTCAGGTCGACACTAGAGACCTCTCCCAGGGAATTGATTTTCCAGTCTGGGATAGTGTGTCGACACACCTCATGGGCAGGTCGACACACTCTGGAATCTCTGTGACTTAAATTTTGTCCTAGACACGTGGCACCCTAGGGATGCAACGACCCACTTCCACCCGGTACGGTTATACCAACCCACATCGGATGAGAGCAAGCCGCTACAGGGGAGAATACCCCAACAAGTAACAAATGAGCTGAGATATACACAAATAGAGTCGAATAAATGCAACGGAATTTAAATAAATCTTATTCCATCAACTTTTAAATCCACATACCACAGTCTGTATAGTTCAACAAGAGATAACATAAGTGCGAAATGTTCCAAATACATAGCCGACTCCAAGTACATTTGAACAAAATCCAAATTTCAATTGTAGCATTACATACTTATGAAATATAAATTACAATTCTTCAATCCCTTAGTCCAACTCCACTTCAATTCTTGCTAGCTCCTTCCCTGCTAATTTCCTGAAATGTTTAGCAAGAGTGAGTCTACGCAATAGACTCAGCAAGTAACATAAGATTCAATATATACATGCTTTTTAACAATTAACACAATAAGATTTCAGCAGTTAAATCATACATGATCATGCTATAACCAAAACAAATTCCATTAAACAATTATCTAAACAAATGTAAAACTAGAATCTACACAAGATCACTAACATCATGGTGTCATTAACATGAGTAAAATACACATTCACACGTTTTCATGCTTTATCTAAGTCATTGTAAAGTTACACAACTAAACCATGGAAACATATACAAGATAGGTAGCACTCCTAGCATGTTTCCTAACTCACTTAGCATGCAATCATAACAATTTACTTCACATTTAGCTTGCTGATTTTATACAATTTTATCACATTCATACTACCTTTGCATAGGGATCACTTTTAACTATACAACATGATACTAAACACATGTGCATCCAATCATTCAAATTTCTTGAATATGAAAGCATATACTTACATTTTGGTACTAATGGTAACATCACTTTTAGCAATTGACAATTTATACATAAACACATATACACACACATTTGTACACATCAATAAACAATTTATCAATTAACCCTATTGTCATTTATACTTATAGTATTTTCTCCTTACACACAACCATATGATAAACCTTGGTTTCCACATGCACTCACTTTTGGTTTATCACACAATACTTACACACATTTCCCATTATTTCCTCTTTCACATTCACACACTTCTTATCATTTCACTTTTGCACATAACATGTGCCACATTTACACATATCTTGCACATTCCTTGTGCTATGAACACATATCACTTTTCTCATTCACACTTATACTTATTTTCACTTAATGCCAAGACTAGCCCAAACCACCATTAGACGGTCACATAACACACACATTCGCATTCACTTACTTAATCACTGGCACAACGATAAGTCTTAGTCTCTGCAGAAATCGGGGAAAGCCCTTCCCACCATTACCAGTGGAACTTGTCCACCTCCAGGATTTTACAAGACCCTTTGCCAGGGTATACACTTTATCAAGACCCTTTCCTAGGGTATCACATAACGCATTGAGCTTTCCCGTAGGGGCATTACTACAGTACAGCTCCAAGCCCCTAAGGTGGCAGTGTCTTATGGGCATATTTGTTTATCTTGTCACATTAACCATTTCACACACCTATACCACTTGTTCTCTCACATTCCATACACACACTCATACATAATTCATACACACATAAGTCCTCATTTACTGATTTTAACCTCACTGTTGCAACTACCAAATAATCATAATACAGATATAATCATACTAAAATTTACTAAATCACATCAAGTCACAACTAACATGCTCACATAGTCATTTTTAACATTAAAAATCCATAACAATACTTTCTGTCATCAAAATAATATGAGACTTTAACCACAGACAATTTTAAGGTTTATAATCGCACATACAATTTTTCATATTTTTCTGAGTCATATTACATTTACAGAAATTAAAACATTCAGTTTCATGCTATTCATAATTCACTTTAACATGGAACACAACACGAACATCAGATTTAACCATTCACAACCCTGATCCTAACATAATCATCATCACAGAAATTTTCCCTTGATTTATTGCGCAACACACAATTTAATGTAAATTTTACAATTTCTACTCATGTCTTCTAATTCCAAAACAGAAATTTCAGTAAATCCCACAGTCATGGAAAAATTCTCAAAATTTCAGGACATGGACTGATACATATACACATGATATAGAAAAATCTAGGGCATTTAATTCCTCAGGAATTAGGTAGACAATAGATGAGCATGCATAATCCATTTTTCCCCAACATGTATTACAATAATCTAAAATTTCATGCCATCCACAGAAAATACAAAAATTTCCACACACATCACATTACCTATTTTACATAGCATATAAAATTTACACTATGTCCTCATCGCGAAAGCATATCGAAAATAATCATCTACCAGGAAGAACAGCTCACTGTTCTATCCTGAAGAACTTGGCGGCAGCCTCTGGCCGTTCAAGGGTTTTGACGGCACGATCGCTGGACGCCGATGGGAGATCTTGGCGTCAATGGCATTGACGCCAAGTTCCTGTCTGTGCAACAGCACAGACCAAACTCCAAATATAAGGTGAAAGGGAGGGTCCAGGACACGATTTAAAATCCACAAAAATTGCTGGGACCTAGGGCACATGTTTGGGATTGAGATCTAAGGGTTACTTGCCTCTGAATAAATCTCCAAACGTATCTAATGGCCGGAGAAGCTCTCCTTGGGCAGTGCCAAGAAGCCTCCAAAACTCCTTTGCTCCGGGTTCTAGGGGGTTGTAGGCCGCAGTCCAGCGTCGGGGTGGTCTTCTCCTATGCTTGACTTCCTCCTTGTCGAAGAAGATCGCCGGATCCAAACCTCAAAACGCCGGATCTGAGCCCTCCAAGGTCAGTCCTTCCTCTCTCTCTCAGTTAGGGTTTCCTTTCTAGTAAAGAGCCAAGAGAGCTCTCTAGGTTGCAAAAGGGAGGTGTTTATAGACTAGGGGACAAGAGGGGCTCGTGCAGGGGCTGAAGGGACATGTAAGGGCCGTTGGGAAGACATCTCCCCAATCAAAAGCCTGGCCCAATGGGTGTTCTCTGCGCTCTGTTGCGTACAGAAAATTAGGGATATTGGCATCCACATCCATGGACGGCTACATTAGGGTTGGCGTTAGTCGATATGAACGCTGACAGATCATGGGCTCCCATCCATGTTGACACCAAAACACTCTTCTGCCAGAACTTAAAATCATGCAGAACCATGCTTAAACCACACATATATGCACATGAAACCTATGTAGTATAGTGTATACACCACTACACCATGTAAACATCCAATATTTACTACTAATCCTACACATACATACATAAGTACACTAAGATAAGATGTACGTAGATATCTACCTATGTGTACATGAGGTTTTACATAAGCGTGACTCAATCACGCAGCAAAATAAAATGACAAGAATTGTGAGGCTTCACAATCATTAGGAGGCAATATGAATTAAGTTAGCTAGGAATAATCTATTCAATAAAGTAGTTCTTGCTTGCACTCCATACGTACATGCAATGTACACATTAGCTACACCACGCAATGGACAATGTTTACAATTAAACATACACATGCATACCTAAGTATACCAAGGTGTTACATATGTAAAATTAGGTACACAACTATCACATGCATAAGATAACATTCATGCGTACATACACATATGCACTTCATATATTTGTACACAATATCCATGAAAGGGGTAATATAAGGTACACTTCAATATTTAGATGGTATTTGCATAATATTTGAATAGATACCTTATACACAAAATTGGCCGATTACTTATATTCACATATAATAATATACTTCCTCGCATATACCCATGCAAAATTTATATTTATAATATGCATCATTTTCATGCACGCCATTTAAGCATGAACAAGTAAACATCATATACATAAAATAGAAGTGGGAAAAAGAAATTCGGGGCCTTACACCCTCTCCCCCTTAAAGAGATCTTCGTCCTCGAAGATCGGATCACGTACCCTTGATGACATCTCGTTGCCGCTTCTAGTCCACTTAGACCGGTGCCTAAATTCCTACCGGTGGCTTCCTCACTACTTGAACATCTCGGGGAACAAACCTCTTCTTCTGATTCAGACAGTCTTTAATCCGATGGTTCTTGCTACCACACTTGAGACATCTACCTAACCTCATCCAACATACGTCTCCGCCGTGGCGCTTGCCACAATGCACACATACGGCTTCTCGTTGCCGGCCGAAACTACTGGCTGAAAGGTTGATTCTACTGGTATCATAGTTGGTTGCTGTCTTTTCATGAGCTTCTTCATCTTCCTCTTTTGCCGCTGAAATGGTTCTGGCAACATTTCTAGTCTTGCTTTCTTCTCTGCCAAGTACAACTCCATTTCACTCTCTTGTTTGCATGTCGCGCTAAGAGCTACATCCATAGTTCTAAGGTAAAACGCCGCCAGTCTGGCCCTCATTGATGGTCTAAGCCCCATTACAAACTTCCTTACCTTGCGCCTCTCATCAACAACTATGTGTGGTGCATATCTAGACAACTCTGCAAATCTACCCTCATACTCCAAAACTGTCATTGATCCCTGAGTCAATGCTAAAAATTTCTGCTCCATTTTGTCCTGTATATGCTCAGGAACATACTTGGCCTGAAACATCCTTACGAAATCTTCCCATGTAACCTCTAGCTCCACTCCTCAAACCGCGTGCGAAGAACGGAAGACCACCACACATCCGCTCGCTCCTGAAGCATGTATGACACCAGACTGATCTTGTCATCCTCTGCACACCTGATAGCTCAGAATATCTTTTCGATTTCCCTGAGCCAACTTTCTGCAACTAATGGATCACTCTCCCCCTTAAAAGAGGGTGGAGCCATCCTCTTGAACCTCTCCATGACGGATACACCTCCTGAACCACGGTCCTGTTGAGCTGGTACTGGAACCTGAGCCTCAGACTGAGTTTGAAAAGCCGCTTGTGTTTGCGCTTGAGTTTGTATTGCTTGTACAATCCCTTGCATGACTGTACCATAATCAGCCAACGGTGGCGGGGGCGATCCTTGAGGTGCTGGTACTTCATGTTGCTCTCCGTCGGTCCTACTTAATTCCTCATCTTGAATGGGCAAGCTCGAACGTCGAGTCCTTCCTGCCATTGCTACAAAAAAAACACTAAGTTAAACTCCATTTATCCTCATACTTAAAATTGTCATCATGTAATTATCTTACTACTTTTCTAGTACTATCTTAATTATTCCTTGGATCTGGCTATCCACTACAAAGACTTAGAGATGTGATTTAGTTGATGGCTATTTATGTATAAGCTCAACCCAAAGGTCTCTGATACCATCTCTACAACGACCCACTTCCACCCGGTACGGTTATACCAACCCACATCGGATGAGAGCAAGCCGCTACAGGGGAGAATACCCCAACAAGTAACAAATGAGCTGAGATATACACAAATAGAGTCGAATAAATGCAACGGAATTTAAATAAATCTTATTCCATCAACTTTTAAATCCACATACCACAGTCTGTATAGTTCAACAAGAGATAACATAAGTGCGAAATGTTCCAAATACATAGCCGACTCCAAGTACATTTGAACAAAATCCAAATTTCAATTGTAGCATTACATACTTATGAAATATAAATTACAATTCTTCAATCCCATAGTCCAACTCCACTTCAATTCTTGCTAGCTTCTTCGCTGCTAATTTCCTGAAATGTTTAGCAAGAGTGAGTCTACACAATAGACTCAGCAAGTAACTTAAGATTCAATATATACATGCTTTTTAACAATTAACACAATAAGATTTCAGCAGTTAAATCATACATGATCATGCTATAACCAAAACAGATTCCATTAAACAATTATCTAAACAAATGTAAAACTAGAATCTACACAAGATCACTAACATCATGGTGTCATTAACATGAGTAAAGTACACATTCACACGTTTTCATGCTTTATCTAAGTCATTGTAAAGTTACACAACTAAACTATGGAAACATATACAAGATAGGTAGCACTCCTAGCATGATTCCTAACTCACTTAGCATGCAATCATAACAATTTACTTCACATTTAGCTTGCTGATTTTATACAATTTTATCACATTCATACTACCTTTGCATAGGGATCACTTTTAACTATACAACATGATACTAAACACATGTGCATCCAATCATTCAAATTTCATGAATATGAAAGCATATACTTACATTTTGGTACTAATGGTAACATCACTTTTAGCAATTGACAATTTATACATAAACACATACACACACACATTTGTACACATCAATAAACAATTTATCAATTAACCCTATTGTCATTTATACTTATAGTATTTTCTCCTTACACACAACCATATGATAAACCTTGGTTTCCACATACACTCACTTTTGGTTTATCACACAATACTTACACACATTTCCCATTATTTCCTCTTTCACATTCACACACTTCTTATCATTTCACTTTTGCACATAACATGTGCCACATTTACACATATCTTGCACATTCCTTGTGTTATGAACACATATCACTTTTCTCATTCACACTTATACTTATTTTCACTTAATGCCAAGACACAGCCCAAACCACCATTAGACGATCACATAACACACACATTCGCATTCACTTACTTAATCACCGGCACAACGATAAGTCTTAGTCTCTGCAGAAACCGGGGAAAGCCCTTCCCACCATTACCAGTGGAACTTGTCCACCTCCAGGATTTTACAAGACACTTTGCCAGGGTATACACTTTATCAAGACCCTTTCCTAGGGTATCACATAACGCATTGAGCTTTCCCGTAGGGGCATTACTACAGTACAGCTCCAAGCCTCTAAAGTGGCAGTGTCTTATGGGCATATTTGTTTATCTTGTCACATTAACCATTTCACACACCTATACCACTTGTTCTCTCACATTCCATACACACACTCATACATAATTCATACACACATAAGTCCTCATTTACTGATTTTAACCTCACTGTTGCAACTACCAAATAATCATAATACATATAATCATACTGAAATTTACTAAATCACATCAAGTCACAACTAACATGCTCACATAGTCATTTTTAACATTAAAAATTTATAACAATACTTTCTGTCATCAAAATAATATGAGACTTTAACCACATACAATTTTAAGGTTTATAATTGCAAATACAAATGTTCAGATTTTTCTGAGTCATATTACATTTACAGAAATTAAAACATTCAGTTTCATGCTATTCATAATTCACTTTAACATGGAACACAACACGAACATCAGATTTAACCATTCACAACCCTGATCCTAACATAATCATCATCACAAAAATTTTCCCTTGATTTATTGCACAGCACACAATTTAATGTAAATTTTACAATTTCTACGCATGTCTTCTAATTCCAAAATAGAAATTTCAGTAAATCCCACAGTCATGGAAAAATTCTCAAAATTTCAGGGCATGGACTGATACATATACACATGATATAGAAAAATCTAGGGCATTTAATTCCTCAGGAATTAGGTAGACAATAGATGAGCATGCATAATCCATTTTTCCCCAACATGTATTACAATAATCTAAAATTTCATGCCATCCACAGAAAATACAGAAATTCCACACACATCACATTACCTATTTTACATAGCATATAAAATTTACACTATATCCTCATCGCGAAAGCATATCAAAAATAATCATCTACCAGGAAGAACAGCTCACTATTCTATCCTAAGAACTTGGCGGCAGCCTCTGGCCATTCAAGGGTTTTGACGGCACGATCGCTGGACGCCGATGGGAGATCTTGGCGTCAATGGCATTGACGCCAAGTTCCTGTCTGTGCAACAGCACAGACCGAACTCTAAATATAAGGTGAAAAGGAGGGTCCAGGACACGATTTAAAATCCACAAAAATTGCTGGGACCTAGGGCACATGTATGGGATTGAGATCTATGGGTTACTTGCCTCTGAATAAATCTCCAAACGGATCTAATGGCCGGAGAAGCTCTCCTTGGGCAGTGCCAAAAAGCCTCCAAAACTCCTTTGCTCCGGGTTCTAGGGGTTGTAGGCCGTAGTCCAGCGCCGGGGTGGTCTTCTCCTATGTTGGACTCCCTCCTTGTCGAAGAAGATCGCCGGATCCAAGCCTCAGAACGCCAGATCTGAGCCCTCCAAGGTCAGTCCTTCCTCTCTCTCTCAGTTAGGGTTTCCTTTCTAGTAAAGAGCCAAGAGGGCTCTCTAGGCTGCAATAGGGAGGTGTTTATAGACTAGGGGACAAGAGGGGCTCATGCAGGGGCTGAAGGGACATGTAAGGGCCGTTGGGAAGACATCTCCCCAATCAGAAGCCTGGCCCAATGGGTGTTCTCTGCGCTCTGTTGCGTACAGAAAATTAGGGATATTGGCGTCCACATCCATGGACGGCTACATTAGGGTTGGCGTCCGTCGATATGGACGCTGACATATCATGGACATCCATCCATGTTGACGCCTAGACACTCTTCTGCCAGAACTTAAAAGCATGCAGAACCATGCTTAAACCACACATATATGCACATGAAACCTATGTAGTATAGTGTATACACCACTACACCATGTAAACATCCAATATTTACTACTAATCCTACACAAACATACATAAGTACACTAAGATAAGATGTACATAGATATCTACCTATGTGTACATGAGGTTTTACATAAGCGTGACTCAATCACGCGGCAAAATAAAATGACAAGAATTGCGAGGCTTCACAATCATTAGGAGGTAATATGAATTAAGTTAGCTAGGAATAATCTATTCAATAAAGTAGTTCTTGCTTGCACTCCATACGTACATGCAATGTACACATTAGCTACACCACGCAATGGACAACAGTTACAATTAAACATACACATGCATACCTAAGTATACCAAGGTGTTACATATGTAAAATTAGGTACACAATTATCACATGCATAAGATAACATTCATGCGTACGTACACATATGCACTTCATATATTGTACACAATATCCATGAAAGAGGTAATATAAAGTACACTTCAATATTTAGATGGTACTTGCATAATATTTGAATAGATACCTTATACAAAAAATTGGCCGATTACTTATATTCACATATAATAATATACATCCTCGCATATACCCATGCAAAATTATATTTATAATATGCATCATTTTCATGCACGCCATTTATACAAGAACAAGTAAACATCATATACATAAAATAGAAGCGGGAAAAAGAAATTCGGGGCCTTATAAGGGAACTGTTAGATTAGCCTTGGATCGTGTGCCCACGACCCCCAAGGGTACATTTTGACTATTAGGGGTATAAATACCCTTCTATTGGCTATCCAACATGCAAGAACCCATTCAGAGCCTACCAGAAATCCCGTTGGCGGCTAGAAGAGTTCTCCTCCCTGCTCT
The DNA here is from genome assembly GCA_014218235.1 of Colocasia esculenta. NCBI lineage: Eukaryota > Viridiplantae > Streptophyta > Magnoliopsida > Alismatales > Araceae > Colocasia > Colocasia esculenta. Next base: position 47,473,473 of record CM024761.1, on the reverse strand, counting down.
TGCCTTCCTGGTGCTTCCTCAAGCCAAATTCTCATCTGCTCAAGTATGAGAAGTGGAAATTGATCGTTGAAGAAGCAATTGGATCACCTCAAGGAAGCAGATCAAGTAGAAGCCGACTCTTGTGAAGAATTCAAGGAAGATCCTGAAGATCAGATTGCAGAGCATCGCCCAGGAACTTCCAGCGATCAAAGCTCTTCACAATTCGACCTTCTATAAGGGAGTACATCTGAAGAGAAAAGCTCATCAATACAATTCTCATTTTCCCTTTCTCTTCTGAGTAATTCTGAGATTGTGCATGGGTTGTTGCATGAGTCTCATGAATTAACTCTTATTGGACTAGATCTGTTGCTAGAGGATCTGAGTCTTGTGTTTTTCTAGCAAGTTGTTTGTGAGCCGTCGAGCTCATTGGTTTTGAGTCGTCGTACTCAAGTTGTAGTTGAGCAGTCTTGCTCAGGGTTCTAGAGTAGTCTTACTCTAGTGTTTGTGTGAGTTGTAAACTCAGGTGGTTGGAGTTGTCAGGCTCCAGTGGGTGTGTTGTACCCAGGTTGTTTAGTGGATCTTCACTGTGTGAGGGGTGGATGTAGGAATCACATTGTGTGATTTCCGAACCACCTAAAAATCTCTGTGCATTGATCTGATTGTGGTTTGAATTTATCCTTCATTAGATGCATGTATAAGATCGTTTGAATTCATCTAATCAATTTGTTCACACACTCTGTTTGCACAACTCACTCAATTATCTTTAGATCTGTGAAATCTGATTTTCATTTGTCTCTGATTCAAGAGGTTTTTAAAATTGGTTAAGCTTCCTCATTACTAGGCCTAGATCTATTCAACCCCCCCCCCCCTTCTAGATCTTGTCCTAATCATTTCTCGATCCTTCAATTGGTATCAGAGCGGGTTTACACTTGATCTGATTTGATCTGAGTAATTTCTGAGTGTTATGTGTGATTTGTTTGCTTGCTTGTTTGCTTGCTGAGTGTTTCCTTCTTTGCACCATCCTTTTAATTCAATGGATTCCAGAGGGTTCATAGCTGAGGGTCATTCCATTAATAGGCCACCATTTTTTAATGGAACGGACTCTTCTTATTGGAAAAATAGAATGCAAGTTTTTCTTAGAGCCCAAAATTATGAAATCTGGAAAGTAGTGGAGGTAGGCCCCTATGAGAACCAGGGAGAGGAAGAAACATGGACTAGGGAACAGATAAGAAGAGCTACATTGAATTACAGTGCCATGAATATGATTCAATGTGCTGTTCACCCCAAAGAGTACTCAAGAATCTCAATGTGCAAATCTGCCAAAGAGATGTGGGATAAACTTGACTTACTCTATGAGGGAACATCTCAGGTTAAGGAAACCAAGGCTAACATTCTTGTCTCTGAATATGAATTGTTTATGATGAAATCTAATGAGACAATTTCTGAAATGTTTGCCAGGTTTATGATCATAGTTAATGGACTGAAGGCCTTAGGTAAGGACTATACGGATGCTGACTTGGTAAGAAAAATTTTACGTTCTCTCTCTTCAATTTGGCACACAAAAGCCACTGTCATTGAAGATTCTAAAGATCTGTCCAAAATTTCTTTGGATGAGTTGATAGGATCTTTAATGACATATGAAATCAATCTAAAGAGAAATGAAGAACATATAATCAAAACCAAGCCAGTAGCTCTAAAGGCCTCAACTAGTAACAAAGACAAGAGTCAGGATAAAACCAGTTCTGATGAGTCTGAGTCAAATGAGGATGAGATTGCCCTCATGACCAGGCAATTCAGAAAATTCTTGAAATATAGAAAAGGAAAACTTTCTGGCAAAAAGAAATATTCATCAGGTAAAAGAAACACTTCCTTTTCTAATGCTAATTCTAACAAGAATCAAAAATCTGACGAGATTGTCATCTGTTACAGGTGCAACAAGCCAGGACATATGAAGGGAGAATGTCCTGAAAACAAGAAGGAGAAGCACAAGAAGTTTCACAAGTTCAAAAAGCCAAAGGCCATGGTAGCCACTTGGTCTGATGAAGACTCAAGTGAGAAGGAAGAAGACGAAAAATCCTCAATTCGGAAAGTGAGGAAATCTGCTTCATGGCGAATAGTTCTGATGGAAAGGTAAGTACATCCTTGAAGACTATTCAGTTGAGGATTGGCAAGATGCTTATGCAGAACTTTTTGAAAAATACACTGAAATGAGGAAAGAAAATAAACATCTCCAAAAGAAAATTGAAAACATTTACCATAACCAATCCTCAAACAAAAGAATTTGTGAACTAGAAAATGAAGTAACAGGACTGAATGAAGAAAAAGAAAATCTTCTGAATTTGATTGATGAGCTTATGCTAGCCTCTCAAAATGCCACCCATGAATTCAAAGAACTGTTTGCAAAGCTGGAAATGGAAAATCATGATAAACAACAAAAGGTTGAAGAAATCAAAACCTTACAAAACCAGCTAAAAGAAAATGATGAAGTTATTGAAACATTCACTAATGGTAAAGATAATCTGGAGGCCCTGCTGGGAGCAAAAATGAAATCAATTTCTCATGGACTAGGATTTGATAAACAAAAACCTAAGAAAGACAAATCTGGTGAGAAGAAGGATAAAGCACCATTAATTAAATTTGTCAAAGGCCCTAGTCTTGAGAACACAGAAATCAAACAAACATCAAGCAAAACACCAAAAATTCCAAAAACTCAGAATCAAAACAAGGCAACCAGGTCGACATAGTCACCTGACAGTTCGACACCAGTCCACAAGAAGAAGGTTTCTGTGGTTGTTGTGTCGACACCAGTCAAGGAGAGGTCGACCTGCTCAACATCAACAAAGACAAACCACAAAATTAAAAAATCAAATAAAATTTTGAAAAATAAGAAAAAGTCAACGGAAGTCATTCATGAAAAACCTTGGACTTCCAAGACAAGATATCAAGCTGATTGGAACCAATGGCATTACAACCCATGTTGGTATCATCCCCAATTCTTCTATCCAAATTTTTTGATGTACCAATAAAATCCTTGGATTCCACCTCCTCATCTAAACTCTCATGTTCAAATGAAAACTTCCCCTCCTACCAAAAACAATAACACTGGTGTTTTCATTCCTAAAGGAAAGAAGAAAGTGAAAAAGATAAAGAACACCAATGTAATAAAACAAAAATAAAAAACAAATCAAATTTGGGTGAGAAAAGATTTGATAACAATGTCCAAACATTCTGATGGTCCCAACACTGTTTGGGTACCAAAATCTTCTCTCCATTGATTGATTTTGCAGGAAGGTCGTGCACCCAATTCAAATATGTGGTTCCTTGACAGTGGGTGTTCACGACACATGACTGGAGATAGAGCAAAATTTTCTTTCCTGATTGAGAAGGAGGGAGGTTCAGTAACATTTGGAGGTAAAAATAAAGGAAAGATCATTGGATCTAGAAAGGTTGGTCAAACTTCCTCAAACTCTGTTGATAATATTTTATTAGTTGATGGTCTAGATTACAACTTGCTGAGTATTAGCCAACTATGTGACAAAGGTCACAAAGTTGTGTTTGAATCCAATTTCTGTAAGATCATTGATTCATCAACTGATAAAATACTTTTTTTTGAAAAAAGAGAAAACAATATTTACATAATCGACCTTAATAAAAACTTTTCTGAAAATCTTTGCTTTGTTGCTAATAAAGATGAAATTGTATAGACTTGACACAAAAGACTTGGCCATGCAAGTTTCAGAACATTGAATAAATTGTTAAGGCTGAATTTGGTTAAGGGTCTTCCTGAATTTTTCTCTAACATTGAAAATCAAGTTTGTGGGATATGTGCCCAAGGAAAACAAACCAGGAAATCTTTTAAGACCTTCAATGAGGTACTCACATCTAGGCCACTAGAACTACTTCACATGGACTTTTTTGGCCCAACAAGAGTTCTAAGTCTAAGTGGCAAGAGATATGGGTTTGTAATCATTGATGATTTTACCAGATTTACTGGGTTATCTTCTTGTCCCATAAAAGTGATACTTGCCTTGAGTTCAGGAAATTCTGTACCACTGCCCTAACAAACTTTTCATATAAAATCAAAAACATTTTGACTGATCATGGGGGTGAATTTGAAAACCAATCCTTTTCTGATTTATGTGCTGAACTTCAAATATTTCACAAGTTTTCTTCACCAAGAACTCCAGAACAAAATGGAGTTGTGGAAAGAAAGAATAGAACTCTTGTGGAAATGGTAGATCCATGCTCTTAGAAAGCAATTTGCCCAAATCCTTCTGGGCTGAAGCTGTAAACACAACAAATCACATTCTAAATAGAGCTCTGATCAGACCAAAAATCAGAAAAACACCCTATGAGTTATTGAAGAACAAAAAGCCAACTGTTTCTTATTTCAAAACCTTTGGGTGCAAATGTTATGTACACAACAATAATAAAGAAAATCTTGACAAGTTTGATGCTAAGAGTCAGGAAGCCATCTTCCTTGGCTATTCAGAAGTGTCAAGAGCTTTCAGAGTGTACATTCTCAAAAACAAAACTGTTGAAGAATCTCCACATATTATCTTTGATGAAAATTCCTTTTCAACTAATAATTCTAAATCTTGCAGGGAAAGACAAGACAGTAAGAGGATGATTTCATTGTGGACTCTTCACCAACTGTTGAGGAGCTTGAAGACATTGGTGAGAACTTGAACATCAATTCACCATCTTCAAGTGGATCAGGTAACATTGCTCCAGATTTAAGTACCCCTCAACAGGTAATTTCTGAACATCGAATTTTGAGAGATCACCCATTAGATAATGTAGTTGGCAATTTGCATGATATAGTTAGGACTAGATCATAATTCCTGCATGCTATTGAAGAAGACCTACTAGCTCTAATTTCCCAAATTGAACCAAAGTCAATTGATGAAGCTTTATCAAGTTCTGATTGGATTAATGCCATGCATGATGAACTTCATCAATTTGAAAGAAATCAAGTATGGGAATTAGTACCTAGACCTAGTGACCAAACAGTCATTGGCACTACATGGGTTTTCAGAAATAAGTTGAATGAGAATGGTCAAGTTATAAGAAATAAAGCTAGGCTAGTTGCAAAGGGGTACAATCAAGAGTTTGGAATTGACATTGAAGAATCATATGCCCATGTAGCTAGACTAGAATCAGTTAGGATTTTCCTTGCTTTTGCATCCTCCATGAAATTTAGAGTTTATCAAATAGATGTCAAAAGTGCATTCTAAATGGATATATCAAGGAAAATGTTTTTGTTGAACAACCTCCTGGATTTGAAAATGAAAAACATTCTACCCATGTTTTCAAGCTTCATAAGGCTCTCTATGGTCTTAAACAAGCTCCAAGAGCTTGGTATGACCTTTTGAGTTCCTTCTTGCTTGAAAAAGGATATTCTAGAGGAAATGTTGATCAAACTTTGTTCACAAAAACAGTCAATCATCAAATAATTGCAGTCCAAATTTATGTTGATGACATAATATTTGGATCAACCAATAAAGGCCTGTGTAATGAATTTTCAAATCAAATGAAAAATGAATTTGAAATGAGTTTAATGTGAGATCTAAATTTTTTCTTGGGATTGTAGGTTAACCAAACACATGAGGGATTCTTCATCAGTCAAACCAAGTATGTCAAGGAACTTTTGAAAAGGTTTGACTTTCAGAACCTCAAGCATTCAAACACACCAATTGCTATTAATGCTAAGCTAGAAGAAGACTCTCTTGGTAAGTCAGTAGACCCAAAGACCTACAGAGGTATGATTGGTTCTCTACTTTATCTTACAACTTCTAGACCTGATATTCAGTTTAGTGTGTGTTGTGTGCTAGATTTCAATCAAATCCTAAAGAAAGTCACATGTTAGCTGTTAAAAGAATTTTCAAATATCTTGTTGGAACATGTGATTTAGGAATTTGGTATCCTGCTAATTGCAAGTTAGATTTGATTGCCTATTGTGATGCTGACTATGCTGGATGTAAATTAGATAGAAAAAGCACAAGTGGCTTGTGTTTATACTTAGGTGGGTGCCTAATTTATTGGGCTTCTAAAAAGCAACATTCAGTTGCTCTGTCAACTGCAGAGGCTGAGTATGTTGCAGCAGGTAGATGTGGAACTCAAATTCTTTGGGTGAAACATCAACTTCTTGATTATAACCAAGACTTAGGTTGTGTTCCCATTCTATGTGATAACACAAGTGCAATAAATCTGTCTAAAGACCCCATTCAGCATTCCAGAACCAAGCATATTTCTTGAGAGATGAGGTAGCAAAGAAATCCTTTGAACTCCACTTCCTAGAAACTGAAAAACAAATTGCTGACATCTTCACCAAACCCCTTCCTGACAGTAGATTCTCATATTTAAGGAGAGAACTTGGTCTTTGTAAATGTCCATTTTCTTGATCTCTCTCATTGGGATTGGGTTGAGTGTTAGACATCTTCTGAGGGGGAGTTCTTTGCTTCATCATATTCATTTGCTTCCTTGATTCACACTGATCATATCTCTCTCCATTTCACTTTTATTTATTTTTGACAATGAACTCTTCAACTCACATTGTGTTGAACTTCTTGGTATATCAAATGGTGATTTGGAGAAGGACAAGTTATGTTGTCTGGACACTTTCACTATGCGAGAGTATATGTCTCCGCCAAGTACCAAGAAATGAAAATGCAATTATTGAGGGGGAGCTTTTATTGTTTAAAGATAATCTTTCCTGATTTCAAAAACTTGCATATCTTTATTCTGATGAAAAGTGGTTGAAATCCTCATCTCAGGGGGAGCTAGAAAATTCAAATAATGTCCTTTGCAAAATTCAAAACCTTTCTTGCATTACATCAATTTCCTTGCATGATGTCCTCATTCAGGTCTCTAGAGTCTCAAAATGATCCTTTAAGTGATCTACTATATTCATTTGTCAACTCTCATCTATATTCTTCAAAACTATAGAAATTCAGATTTCTTTCAAAGACTGAAGAATAATGTGTGCTTTGAATTTAAACATGTTTGTTGTTTGCAACTGATGTTGGATATAGATGATGTCTTTTTTGTCACAAACTCTCCAAAATTTGTCAATTCAACAGAGCAATGGCACATGTGCTGAGAAACTGCACACCTTCACAATGAATGAAGTGTCATGTATGTCATGAGGCACTAATGCTATCTCTGTTCAAAGGGGTTCAAAATCAAAAATAAATGCAAAGGAAAATAAATATGTCCTATTCCTTTTTGATGATGACTGAGTAACTGGAAATATTGACATCTAAAAAATGTATATTTTCATGTCAAAAGGTCATCATTTACCCCTTTGAGACTTGATAATGGATAAATCTTTAGTATCCAGGGACTATAGTGTGTGAAAAGCATTAGTTCTTAGTGAACAAGATGTATCTCATTTGATAGTTTGTTTCAAAAACAACATGTGTATGTCATTGGAGAATTGTTTTTAAAAGAACCATTCTTATTCATCATCAAGTTGTTCTTAAAAAGTTGTTTACTTTCAACACACTTGATTTCAGTCTAGAAGATTTTTTTTATTTCTTTGGACTTGAAGAATATGGTAGTGTGTAGTTGATTGTTAAATGTATTATATCCCTCAAATCATCATTTTAATGACTCAAGTCACTGAATGCTCATATCCTGTTGGATATTGTGTAAAACTTGAATTGTGTTGAATTTTTTGCAAAATATAACACATGAATTTTTTAGTACCTTAAAAATCCTTGAAATGATTATTCCACCCATTGCTTATCATTATAAAGATATCCCAAATGTCACAAAATTTTTCCATACTCAAATTTCAATTTTTCATCAGGCCAGGTCGACACTACCTTCATCTAGTGTCGACACACTTTAGCAAAGGTCGACACTCACCTCTTCTAATGTCGACACTGACCCCCTGCCAGAGTCATATACACCGTGGGCACCGGTTAAGGGTTTGGTGTTCCTGCGGGGTAGCTTACCCTAAATCCCCTTTTCTTCTCCAGGTCGACCCGACGGCCGTCTTCTACCTTGAATCCGGCAGGCTTTGAATCCATTTCCACCTCTTCCCTCCTCCATTCCATCCTGTCCTTCTTCTCTCATTCCTCACTCTCCATCCTCCCCTATTCCACTCCATCTTTCTCCAATGGCACCCAAGCAGGCCCCTCGCCGTGGAGCAAAGTCAAGGGCTACGGCAAGGCCCATTCCGGCGGATGATGCTCCTCCTTCTGAAAGGAGAACCAAGAGGCGCCATGACCCTGCAGAGCAGCCAGGGCCTTCCTCTGCATCCCCATCATCTGCTAAGAGAGGTAGGGCATCCTCTTCTGGTAAAGGTAGAGGGTCTGCGTACCCAAGGAGGAAAATTCTGGAATCTTCTCCTGAAGTCTCTGAGCAGTCATCCTCATCATCCTCTGAGGCAACTCCATCCAAACCACTTCGTGAAGGGAAGATCATTCTAAAGTTCAGAGCAGTGGACTTAGAGGACAGTGAATTGAATGCTGCCTTTCCTAAAGTCCTCAACTTCTTTAAGTTTCAGTCTTGGCAATCTTTCATCTCAGAGTTTCGCATCATATACCCTAGACTTGTCCAGGAATTCTATATGAATTTGGAATGCACTGATGAGGGCTACAAGTCAAAAGTCAAAGGGATTGAGATTGATATGCCTACAGACATAGCAACCACCATATTCAAAATTCCAGATGAAGGAGAAGACTACCATAACTTTGAATTCAACCTTCATGAATCATACACAATCTTAACTGGATTGCAAGCAGATGAGTCTGATCCCAAGCAAACTCCTGTTACTAAATTCAACACAAATACCATTCCACCTGTGCTAAGGCTTACCCATCATATCCTCACCACTATCATAACACCCCAAGGTGGTGGGAGGGATAGACTCACTGACATTCAAAGGTTTGTGATATACTGCATGAGCAAGGACATAAAAGTCAATCTCCATGTCATTATGTACCAGATCATCTCTAAGACAACTAGGGCAGATTTGCATAGATCACTTCCTTATGTAGCCCATTTGACTCACGTTTTTAAACATTTTGGTGTGTCTCTTGAGAATGAGAAGTCCCAGAAAATTCCTAAGTCCAACATTTATTGCTTTAAGCATGTTCAAAAGTTTATGGGCTTTAGGATTGTGGGTGATCAGGTTAGGAGAGAGCAAGCTGCAGTAGAGGCCCCTGTGGTTTAAGAGGATCAGCCACCAGTGCAAGAGGATCAGCCTCCAGCTCAAGAGGATCAGCCTCAAGTGCATGAGGACCAGCCTCCAGTGAATGAGGATCAGCCTCATGTGGCAGTTGAAGTTGATGTACCCATTAATGCCCCTCTTTCACCTTAACTTCAGCCCTCCTCCTCCCTGAACCCTGAAACTGAAATTCCATCTTTTTCTCCACAACCTCCAGTTCATGCATCCACATCCTTTGGTGGACCTTCTATTCCACCAGAGTTATACACCTTTTTAAATGACAAATTTGATGCTTTGAACAACTCCATTCAGACTATGTCAGAAAATTTTAAGTTGAGGATTCAGAGGTTGGAGAACACTATGTCTGCCAAATTTATTGAACAAAAAGCAGCTTCTGACCATGCAACACAAAGGTTTAACAGGCTGATTGACACATTGGTAGATGCTTCAGTTGAGCTAAAAGAGCATCAAGCAAAGTTGGAAACAGTTCTCAAGGGAATTTTGGCAAATTCCCAACTTGATGTCTTCAACACCAAGGAGACACTCTCTCAGATTTCTAAGACAAGACTGTCTTTTGCACATCTGGTAGATGACTTAGAGAGTATGAAAAATTTATCTGCTCATATTGATGAAGAGATGTCTGAACTTAAAAAGTAATTCAAAGTTTTGAATAGACATGGTTGGTCAGCTGGTTCTTCTTCATCTTCTCAACCAATGTAAACTGATTTCAGTGCCCTTCAAGCTACGATGTCAGAGAATTCAGAGAGAATGGAAAATCTTTTGCATACAAGACTCTCAACTATCCAAGCTCAAATGAAGTTCAGTTTGGCTTCAATGGAAAATAGATTGACGGATATTGAGACCATTTTGATACCCATTCCTCCTCCTCCTCCTCCCCACTAATGTAATTTCTTTTGATGATGTCAAAGGGGGAGAAGATAGCAAGAAATTGTAATGCTTTTTAAATGTGTTTTTGAACATTGCAATGTTCACATCTTTGAATGAAATGAATAGAAACCTTTATGTCTTCAATGTGATTGAAAACTCTGTGAATGAATGTGAATGTGATGAATGCTTGTCAAGCTGCTTGACCTTTGTGTGAAAATAGCTTATTTCTAGTAACACTATGTCTTTCATGTGTGCAACTTTCAAATGTCACTAAAAATGTTCAAAGGTCTTTGACAAGTATGAATAAAAGGAAATGAAAATGCTTAAAATCACATTTCATTGAAACTTTCTACTTCCATATGAATTTAATGTTGCTATCATCAAAAAGGGGGAGATTGTTGGGTTGAGTGTGAATATAATTCATTTCTCCTCACATTTTGATGATGACAAGCTGTGATTTTAATGCATAACAATTGGAACATGTGAAATACATCAGACCTGAAATAACAATATTCAAAAAGCATGTTTCCAAGCACACTTATCATTGATATTCATGATAATATATTTAACTAATGATTTATGTGTTTATTTCTCAGGGACAAACATTTATTGCAAGGATGGTGTCGACACACCTCACACTGGTGTCGACACAATGTTCCAAGATCTAACGTAAAAGGTGAAGAAATGATCAAGTAGTGTCGACACTAGTCCAGGGCAGGTCGACACTAGAGACAGATCCCAGAGAAATATGTTAACAAGCTTCTATCTCAGGTCGAAACTAAACTAGATAGTGTCGACACTAGAGAGCCTTCCCAGAAGGCCTATTTTTCAGATGGCTAAAGCAGGTCGACACCAAATGCAGGCAGGTCGAAACTAGATGGCTCTCCCAGAAGGCCTGTTTTGCTGTCTGGGACATGGTGTCGACTGAATCATCTCAGTTCGACACTAGAGACCTCTCCCAGGGAATTGATTTGCCAGTCTGGGACAGTGTGTCGACACACCTCATGGGCAGGTCGACACACTCCAGAATCTCTATGACTTAAATTTTGTTCTGGACACTTGGCACCCTAGGGAACTGTTGGATTAGCCTTGCATCGTGTGCCCATGACCCCCAATGGTACATTTGGACTATTAGGGGTATAAATACCCTTCTATTGGCTATCCAACATGCAAGAACCTTTCAGAGCCTACCAGAAATCCCGTTGGCAGCTAGAAGAGTTCTCCTCCCTGCTCTGGCCTTCCTGGTGCTTCCTCAAGACAAATTCTCATCTGCTCAAGTATGAGAAGTGGAAATTGATCGTTGAAGAAGCAATTGGATCACCTCAAGGAAGCAGATCAAGTAGAAGCCGACTCTTGTGAAGAATTCAAGGAAGATCCTGAAGATCAGATTGCAGAGCATCACCCAGGAACTTCTAGAGATCAAAGCTCTTCACAATTCGACCTTCTATAAGGGAGTACATCTGAAGAGAAAAGCTCATCAATACAATTCTCATTTTCCTTTTCTCTTCTGAGTAATTCTTGAAGAGTTATGCGGAATAACACAATATGGTAATCTAAAGGGGGGGGGGGTTGAATAGATTACGGCAATTTCTAATTACTGATGGATTCTTTTTGGTTCTACAGCGATCTTAATGAAACTTGATTAGAATTCGATTGAGTATAAGAAAGCTTGAGTTGATGTAAATGAGAATAGGGTATCAAACGTGCGTATGAACAATGTGCCTACCAATCATCTATCGCAGAACGCGAACAAACCACAGGACACGATGATTTAAGGTGGTTCGGAGTACACAACTCGTGTATCCTACATCCACCGTCCACACACACATGCAGAAACGACTGCTTATGAGCGAGTTCAACACAACAACTCACACACACACACGTTGTCTGATGAACCACGATCAGAACAACCACAAACTCATGAATCAAGCACAAGGGATGCTTGAAACACAACCACGCACACACAATGGAATGGAAATTGTGAAATGGAGAAGAATTTAGAGTTGGGGAACAAATCCAGTTGGAATTCTTCTCGTGGATCGTCCAGACGCTCTTCAAACTTCGATTGGATGTAGATTGATCGATGTAGAAGGTTGAATTGACGACGATCTGGCTTCCTCTCCGCATAGATGGTGATTCCACGACGATCTGGGCGGAAGATTGAAGCAGAACACAAATTGGGGCTTTTCCTCTTGGTCCCTTGGAGGCTCTTGTTTGGGAGGCTGCTCTCTGCGAATTTGGCTCCAAAAGGATGCTTATATAGTGTTAGGTAAAGGTGGGGGTCGTGGAGGACGGAAACACCCAAATGGGGCCGGAGTTGGAAACTCTAAATCTCATGTTTCCGTCATCTGTCGACAGGTGCACTTGCATCTGTTGACAGATGCACTCAGGCTGAGAACTGGGTTTCAGAAATCTGAATTTTTGAGTGTATCTGTCGACAGGCGATATGCATCTGTCGACTGGTGCACTCAGGGATACAAAACCTGAGGTCTGCCTTGGGTTGTCTGTGTGTATCTGTCGACAGGTAATTTGCATCTGTCGACAGGTGCACTCAGAGATGCAAAAACTGAACTCTGTCTTGGGTTGACTGTGTGTATCTTTCGACATATGCCCTGGGCCTGTCGACAGATGCACTTCTTTGACAATATCTTGTGCTATTTGCTCATCTCTTCAATGCTCCATCTTTCATGCTTGTGCACCTACATGCAAATACATTGTTAGTGATATACATTGTATGATTTAGCAATATTTAACACAATCACTTCATGGTGTTTTTCATGTTAGTTAGCACATCAATTTTGCATTAAATCAATGTTCAAGGATATTAATGTGATCATCAAAAACATGATATATTGAAAACCCAACAATCTCCCCTTTTTGATGATGACAAAAACATTCAATTGATGCATAATATTGATGTTCTCCCCCTTTTTGACAACATACAAAAGGTCAAGTCATGCACATATTAGAGACAGATAAACATGAACTGTGAGTTTTCATTGATTGATCATTCAAATTTCACAGTACACGAGACAATCATTACATGACTCAATAAAATTCAAAAGGAAGGGAAATAACATGAACAAGCAAAAGATAACTGGACGAGTGAGACTAACTCCTAGCTAAGACTCTTAAACACCTCTAATGACCCTGAGACCTTCTATTCATCGTCATGTCCAGCAGGTGGAGGATGACGACATCCAGCTCTCTCGAGTAGAGGGAATCAAGCCGGTCTCGGATATGCGTATGAGACTCATCCAGAGAGTTGAGGCGAGCATCCACTTGATCAAATCTAGAGTTCATTTGAGCAAATCCTGAGATCATTTGTTGATGCATTTGTGCCATGTAATCACGAAGAGATTGTTCTTGAGGCACAGGTACATCATCAAATTCTTGAGGTTGATCAGGCATTTGCTCATCCTGAGAGTCTTCATCAACGCCTTCATTATCGTTAAGGTCTTCATTGTCTTCTTCATTGTCTTCTGCATCATCATTTTCATCATCACCTTGTTGTTCTTGCCCTTTGAGATTTTTGTCACTACACCGTCTACAAACTTGTAGCCCATTCGGTGAGCGGCAGTGAGGTCAAATGCACTGCGGGATTTTAAGGAGATGAGCTCACTTGAAGGGATAGGAATGCCAATGAAAATGAGAAGAGAGGTGATGGGGCAAGCATATGGCATTGATCTCTTGGTGTTAGAGAAACACCGACGGATGAGGCTTATCATGAGTTCAGGAAGATTGATTTGTTGACACTTGAGGAAGAATAAGAACAAAGACTTGTGGACCTCAGTGACTAATTCTCGGCTTCCATCCTTCGGGACGATCAAGGTAGTGAAGATGTGATGGATCATCCAGATCAAAGGAGGAAAGGAGTTGGCATTCAAGCATGCAATGTTCTTGGTGGAGTCATAAGGTTGCAGCGTGAGAAGTTCATAGTACTCAGAGGCGGAAGGAGTATAGTTGATGATTTCAACTCCTGAGTTTGGATTTGAAGGCTGTCGATATAAGATTTGCGGTGAGGCAAAAACAAGTGCCTTTCACCGAAGAAAAAATATCGCCCTGATTGGAAAGCCCTAGGTTATTGAAAAACTCTGTGACGGCAGTTGGAGAGTATTGCAAGTGTGAGTACAGAAAGGATGTCCACCCTTGAGTGTCAAAGTAGGGTAGGAGTGAGGGGAACATCGATCCTAAGGACTCAAAGTCCGCATACCGGGATTGGACGAGTTTCTTGAAGGTGCCGTTGACCCGGATAAGATGGAGACCCTGAGGAACATTGAGTTCCAGCAATGATCTTCGCGATGCTTGCTACGATGTTCTGAAGGAGCCCTGGAACTCTCTCCGGCGTCCGTCGAAGCACGACGACGGCGAGTGAGAATCTTTGTCTTGGGTGCCATCGCAGGAAGGAGGGTGAGAATGGCGTTTGGGAAGGGAGAGGAGGGATCTCAGACGAGGAGCAGCGAGATCGTCGGAGACGGAACAGATCTTGAGCCCTGGAGAGGAAAGAGAGGGGTTTGGAGAAGAGGAGGAGGAAATGAGAGGGGAAGGGTGAGAAATGGTCGTGGGAGGCCTTTAGAATAGTTTTAGAAGGGTTTTAAAAGAGAGGCCCCACAAAAAAGACTTGAACCGGCGAGTGTTGGGTTCAAAAATGAATCTGGGTTGCCGGTTGTCGACAGATGACCATCTGTCTGTCGACAGATAACCACTTTTTGGCTGAAACTTGATTTTTTGCAAGTTTTTTCAAAGGGTCAAGTGTTCATTTGGCATTTTAGGGTGAAATAGGTGTATGTGCAAGATAAAAAAGTATATCCATTATGATGAAGACATGACACAATTCTACAATGATTTTGAAATAAAACCGACGAGTTCTTTAATTAGATCATAAAGAACACATTTCACAAAAGCCAGTGAAAATTAAATAACTCTTTTGATTAAGGCCATTGAAGAAAAACATGCATCAAAATAGAAATGATAGTCAGATGAAATTTGAATTAGATGGCCACAGGAACATCTTACCCATAAGAAGCACATTGGACTTGACGTAAAAAGTTTTCGGAGGCTTCACTCTATTCTAGTATGATTTTAGGATCTTTAAACAACAAAGATGGAAAAGAGTGGCAATGAGGAGCACTTTCACTTTTTCATGTGAAGGTAGACATTTGTGATGCCAATACCCCCAGTTACTCAATGTGAGTGTCTATCAAGCCATTGTGTAGAGATAATGAAACAACCTTTTGACGCGAAGACTGACATTGGTGATGCCCATGTCCCCGGTTACTTAGTGATTTTCATCATTGCTCTACCTCCATCCCATAATGAAAGATAATTTTTGATTGAACCGTAGAAATAGGTAGCTTTTCTCCTTTTATTTTATTTTACTTTTCGTCAAGTACATGAAATTCCTTTAGGCAAGTGATAATGTAGAACATTAAATTCAAGAACCTTCTGATTTTCAAATCATTTGGATTCATGTTAATGACAAGGGAGTTATTCAAAGGAGATGTTTAAAAATCATTTGGTTTGCTCATTGTGTTCAAAATGATCTAAATAGACCTCAATCAAGTGATGCATCAAACATCATTTAGACTTGGTTCACGACTTTGACATGAAGTGGATATGAATTTATATTGCACAAAACAATCCAATGTTTACCTTCAAATCAAGTAATGAACACTTTCTTGAAAAGTATGAAGAAGGAATGAGAAAATAGTGAGATTGTGTTTATCTGTCGACAGCAGGAATCTGTCTGTCGACAGATGCACACAGACTGATGAATTGAAGTTTCAGTCAGAGCAAATCTGAGTGTACCTGTCGACAGATGGAATGTCTCTGTCGACAGATATGCGCAGAGTGGATTTTTCTGGTTTCAGTTTGAGTGCACATGAAGTTCAAGGAAGTGAGGATTAAACATTGAAGTGAAGGAAGAGTTTCCTCATGAAAATACTCATCTACCCTGAACTTACTCCCCCATAGTGTGTGCACGTGTTGACACAACATTTAAGGAAGGATTCAATCAAGCATTTGATACAAGGCAAACATGTCATCTCAAGAATATCATACACAAGCACATGGTCACAGAAAAAGCATTGTTTCATGGAGTTAACATGATAAAATGTAAGGAAACTAAAAATCCTATGTGAAGTACAGGACCTTATATGCAATGGGACTATGGATACTTGGCGGAGAATGTTTCCTCACGCATGATGATAGTTTCCAAACAAGCCGAACTTGTTCTTCCACAGTTCACCATTTGATATACCACATAGTCATTCACACATAAAGAACATGTACTCCAATATGGAGAATTAATTTCATTGCATTTTACACAAACCCAATTCTCTTCTTAAGGATGTGAATCTATCTTCAGACAAGGGTTTGGTGAAAATGTCAGCCAATTGTTTTTCTGTGGGAATGAAATTAAGTTCCAAGGTTTTATTGGCAACTTCATCTCTCAAGAAATGATGACGGATTTCAATGTGTTTAGTCCTTGAGTGTTGGACAGGGTTTTTTGAAAGGTTGATAGCACTTGTGTTGTAAGACCCCGGATTTTTTTTTTTACTCTCTTTATAATCTGTATGTATATGACGGGTGTGGGTGTTCAGTTGTTGTGTGCTAGCATGCGTAGTTCATGGTGCCTGCTATAAGTTTTATCCTTTTTTGAACATGAGCATGTGCGAACATCTAGATATGTATACATAGGTGTATATGATGATTAAGTGGAAGTGAACAATAACTAATTAGAGGCGTATTATGAATAATACTACTGCGTGTGCTATCTAATATGAAGAATATCCTATACTACCTATTTTATGGAACTTTGTATGGAAGTGTATGAAGTATATAGTGTAAGTACGTAGTATGTTTATTATATGTGTGACAATTGTATACTTAATCTACATGCATAACACCTTGGTGTATTTGCGTATGCATTGGTATATTTGGTTGTAAACATTGTTATTGCATGGTTTAGTTAATGTGTACATTGTACTTCGTGCATTTCATGTATGTAAAGAGTTCAAGCATAGTAGGTGTAATTAGTGGTCATATGGGATTTTATACTCCTCATGAATAACATGCAGGTATCTTTATGATGATTATGTGAGAATAGTCAATGGATGAATTATGCATATAGTATATATATTAAGAAATCCTATACATGTAATGCTTAAGCAATGTTAGGTAAAGTTGTGTAAGTTAATCTAATTACCGATGCGCTATTGTACCCATCTATTCCAAGCATAATGTACAAAGTATACTACACCAGTGTGCGTATACATATATATTGACAAATCAAGTGTGTGTATGCGAGGACTATTTTATCGAATGGATTTTCCTAGCTAGCATAAATCATATCACCTCCTAATGATTTGCGAAGCCCTCATAATTTCGTCATTTAAATTGCCGTGTGTTGAGTCATACATGTGTAAAATCACGTACGTACAGGTAGGTGTCTATGTACATTTTATTTAGTATGCTTTATATGCTTGGTATGTATATAGATATTTATGTACATATTAATTAGTATAATTAATGTGCATGTGTTATATTAAATATAAATAAGTATGTATTGCCTGGTGATAGTATGAGTATAATCCATATACATATTGCTTGTTATAAAGTGGTATGCATAGTTTCTGCATAAATTAAGGTTCTGGCCAAAGGCCACCTTGCGTCACCTCTGGCCGCCGAGGTGGAGTCACGTCCAGACCTGGACGCCAAGCCTGACCCAGGGTCCAGCGATGTGGACGTCAACCTCTCTGACCGCATGCGTAGCAGAGTGCTGTGTCTCTGAAACAAGGCATGGCCCACATTGGGGGATGTTCCCCAATGGATCTAAGGCTGTCTAATCGGCATGGTGAGTGGGTGAGGGGCTCTCCTACATCCTGAACCCGAATTGGCCTCTCCCCACTTCTCATTTTCACCCTTGCAAGAGGAGAGGAGAAGAAGAAAAACCCTAGAGCATTCTGTGAGAAAACCCCATTCTAGAACCTCATATCCGACCCTTTGAAGCTGGATCTGGAGATTACTGCAACAAGGAGGAGGCTGAAGCAAAGGAGAAGGCTTCCCCATCCCCCCTCGGCGTGGAGATCACCCAGGAACCCGGAGGAAGGCGATCTTGGAGGCACTTCTGCAACTTCTTGGAACTGCCCAAGGAGGTCTTCTTCGAGCCACAAATCCCTTGGAGGAATTTTAGAGAGCAAGTGACCTATCTATGTTGTCCCCGTATGAGTCTAGGAGGTTTTCATGATTTTTATGAAATTTTCCTCGAGTCCTAGCCCTTCATTTCACCAAATTTCAGAGCTCGGGTCTGTGTTTCTGCATAGACCTGAGTAAACGGCAAGGTCCCTGGACGCCCAGTTCTTCCTTGACGTCCATCGACCATGCCGCTGACCCTGAGTCAGCGGCCAGAGACCGCCGTCTAGTTCTTCTGGACAGAACAGTGAGTTGTTAAGTCTATCTTATACATTAAATTCGGTATGTTTTATGCGATGAGGATATATTTTACACCTTATACTCTATGTATATTGTGCATTGTGGTTGTGGATGAATGTGGTTGTGTTGGTGAATGTGGGATAATGATATCTTGTAAACATGTGAGCATGACTTGTAGACAATCTTGTAAAATTCATGATTTATGATTAGGTCTGTGTGGATGCCTTGGTTTCGGTTTGATCATGAAGAATAGTGGGTCAGCATATGTGTTTGCAAAATTTAGTAGTTTATCCATGCTTGAGAAATTGTAAATAAGTTAGGTTCGGTAAAATAAAAACATGCAGAAATGGTTGGTGGTAATTGATTTATAGATGTATGAATTAGGGTGATGTTGTATTCTAAAATCATGCATATATTACTAGTCTCTGTGCAAAACAGTAAGTGGATAAATTGCAAAATGTGTTAGACCCATGTTAGCTTAAGTTGTGAATAATATGCTAATTAGGTGTTTGATTTTCTGTAAATCCTATTTAGCTCAGAAAAATCTGAAAAATTGAGGGTATGATTTTGAACCCGAAAACAGCATGTGGTTAAAATTTCAGGTCAATTAGAATAGTAAATAAAAAGTTATGTGTTTTCATGTGAAATGTGATAATTCGTGCATATAATTGTAATGTGGTTTGTTATGGTCTAAAACCAACATGATTAGTGTGGTTACTGTATGTTAACTCTTGAAATTCTGTAGTACCATGTTAAGGAAAAACAGAAATGTTCATGTGAGTGAGAAAGTGAATGAAATGAGAAGAGTTATGTGTAAAACCATATGTAAAACGGTAATGTGTAAAAGTGTAAAAGTTGTGCCTATGTGACACTGCTACCCTAGAGGCATCGGGAGCCGTATATAGAAAAGTCCTTATAGAAGGCTCCATGTGATATAAGTTTGTCCCAAAGGCATTGGAAAACCCCGGAGGTGGACAAGTACCACTGGATAGGGTGGAGAGGGCTTCTCCCGGTCTGCGCAGTTACCAAGATTCACCGCTGTATTGCCTAGGTGGTGAGTATGTGTATGAGTTGTGTAAGTGTTGTGTCATGTGTTGTGTTATGAGTTGTGTTGAGAGCTGTGCTAAGGAATGAGCACGAGCTATGAGATATTGTTAGTGTCCTCTACTGGTGGTTAGGACTATGTGTCATGGCAAATTGTTTAAGTAATGAAAAATGAGTAAAATGTGAAATATGTGAATATGGCAAGTGGTAAGTGCCAAGATGCACGTGGTAAGTGCAATCGATGTGATATGTGATAAGTGAAAGTGAAAGAGAAAATGATGTCGAAATGAGTAAATTGTATAAGTGTGAACATGTGTACGTGTCAAATGTGTAAAAGTGAACAACGTGAATGAGTAAGTATGAAATCATGTGAAACCGAGAATGTGAGAATGTGTTATTGGAAACCATATGAAATCAGTAAACTAATGTTGTCATTATCATGCTTATGTGTGCATAAATGCCTAGAATCCATGTTAGGGATAATTAGTGAAAATGAGTGTAAGATTGCTTGATTACTTGTTCACATGATGTGTTTTATGTATTACTGTAGCTCTCATGTGTAGATTTATAGTCATTGAATCATATGAAATCAGCAATCTAAAGCATGTGAAAAGGTTCGTGTATGTGTTTAAAACTATGCGAAATCCATGCTAGTTGTGCTCCCTTTCATGTGTGTAATTGTCCATGTTGATAGCTTTCATGTTTAGCTCTTTAAAGACTAAAGTTCCTGAGCAAATGGAATAGAGATCATGTGATAGGTGAATTTCATTTTACAAATCTGAAAGCATGAGTTATGTATAAAATTATAGAACTTTCATGATAGGTAGAAAACTTGAATTGACTAGCATGCTATGTGTTGTTAATTGTAAAAGTGCATATAGAAACCACTAAGACTTGTATGTGTATATCATGAGTAGTGTCGCCTGCTGAGTCTTTGGACTCACTCTTGCTTCGGCGTACAGGTTGACAGGTATTGTGCACTAGAAGGTAGCGTGGCGAGGATCATCATTAGAGGACTATTTTGTGGAGCTGTTACCAGTTGTACTTTTCTTTTGCCCAAAAAGGATTATTGTATGGACAATATTTTTGGACATTGTAACTCTCTTTATTTTGTATTAATGTGGACATTGTCTTTCTATCTACTATTTAGATTATGGAATGTGTGTTGGTGACGGATTAAGAGTTGAGTTGTTTACTTTATTCCGCTGTACTCTATTGCTATCCAGGTACATATCAACCTATCGACCAGTGCTGGGTAAATGTCCCACTGTGACGACGCCCTTTATACCGATGGGGATTGGTATAATCGTACCGGTATGAAGAGGGTCGTTACATGTGTTGTCACATAGTATAGGTGTGCATCCAATTTCAACATTATAGCCAGCTAACTTACTTTTGATCCACAACACTTGAGCTGCACAACTTCCTGCACCAACATATTCTGCCTCTGCAGTGGAGAGTGCAACCGAGTGTTGTTTCTTGGATGCCCACGAAACCATGCAACCGCCAAGGAATTGGCAATATCCACTAGTGCTTTTTCTATCAATTTTACATCAGCATAATAAGCATCAGAATATGATATTAAATCAAAACTACTGCCTGCTGGGTACCAAAAACCCAAATTGCATGTACCTGAGTGATATCGGATAATTCTCTTGACTGCAATTAAATGGCTTTCCTTGGACTAGA
Source organism: Colocasia esculenta (assembly GCA_014218235.1). NCBI lineage: Eukaryota > Viridiplantae > Streptophyta > Magnoliopsida > Alismatales > Araceae > Colocasia > Colocasia esculenta. The sequence continues at coordinate 47,452,262 of CM024761.1, read as the reverse complement.
TTGATATCTAGCACAAGGCAAACACTGAATTGTATATCCGGTCTACTTGCAGTAAGATAAAGGAGTGAGCCAATCATACCTCGGAAGTGCTTTGCATCTACCGGTTTACCTTTCTCATCATTTTCCAATTGATGCTTGTGCTCATTGGGGTGGAGGCTGGTTTAGCTTGCTCAAATTGAAATCATTTGAGAAGCTCTTTGACATATTTTTCTTGATTTATGAAGAAGCCTTCTTCATGTTGTTTCACCTGCAAACAAGAAAGAATTGAAGCTCCCCCATTAGACTCATCTCAAATTCACTGTGCATGTGTTTAGAAAATTCTTCACACAGTGAAGGGTTAGTAGAACCAAATATGATATCGTCCACATAAACTTGAACAACAATTATGTGATTGCGAACTTTCTTAGTGAAGAGTGTTTGGTCTACTTTACCTCTTGAGTAGTTTTTGCTTACCAGAAAATTGCTTAGTCTATCATACCAAGCTCGAGGTGCCTGTTTCAAGCCATAAAGAGCTTTGTGCAATTTATACACATGGTTAGGCATTCAGAATTTTCAAAACCTGGTAGTTGAGAGACATAGACTTCTTCTTTGATATAGCCATTTAAGAAAGCAGTTTTAACATCCATTTGATAAACTTTGAACTTATGGGAGCATGCATATGCCAATAAAATTCTGACTGCTTCTAATCTGGCTACTGGAGCAAAGGATTCTTCAAAATCTACACCAAATTCTTGATTATATCCTTTTGCAACGAGTCTAGCTTTCTTTCTGACCACTTTTCCTTCTTCATTAAGTTTATTCCTAAACACCCATCTAGTTCCTATGATAGAAATTTCAGGGGTTCTAGGAAATAAACTCCATACATTGTTTCTTTGAAATTGACCAAGTTCCTCATGCATACCATCAATCCATGAGTTATCTTTTAAGGCTTCTTCAACATTTTTGGGTTCCACTTGAGAGACAAAAGCAAAAAGATCATGTTCAATTATTTGTCTAACTTGAGACCTTGTTTGAACAGAATCATTTAAACTACCTATCACATCATCAAGTGGGTGATCTTTGGAATACCTCAAATTTGTGATTGTTGAAGGGCCGGGAGCATCTTGTCCTTGAGGAATTTGATCTTGTGAATGTTGTTCTTCAGAGATTCACCTTCTAGTGGATTTTCTTCATGTGTTTCATCTTGTTTTCTGAAGGCTATTTCATCATCTTCATCATAGTCCTTGCAAGATATCCACCTTTGGTCTTGGAATCTTCTTCAGATTTGTCTTTTGCTTTGACATGTAGATCCTCAAGTGATATTCCTTCATCTCCTTTTTCAGTTCTGTTAACAGACAAGCTGTTAGATTTGGCATAAGTCTCATCAAAAATAACATGTGGAGTTTCTTCCACAGTGCGTGTTTTATTGTTAACACCCTATATGCCCTAGAGTGTTCGGAGTAGCCTAGAAAAACACCTTGATCACTTTTGGCTTCAAATTTATCTAAATCAATTTATCATTGTTATGAATAAATACCTTTGAGCCAACACTCGAAAGTACCTAAGGTTGGTTTCTTACCTTTCAACAAATGGTAGGGGTTTTCTTTATCACAGGTCTTACCATGGCTCTGTTTAGAATGTAGCATGAAGTGTTCACTGCTTCTGCCCAAAAGCTTCTTGAGAGTTGGCCTTCAACCAGAAGAGTGCGAGCAATTTCCACTAATGTTCTGTTTTTCCTCTCCACTACTCCATTTTGTTCTGGAGTCCTTGGGGAGGAGAACAGATGATCGATCCCTTGGTGCCTGCAAAAATAAAAAAATGCATTGTTATCAAATTCTCCCCCGTGATCGGTGCGGATTGAGCATATTTTATTCACATTACCATGCTCAATCTTGTTAAAGAATTCTTGGAAGATTGTAAGTGTTTCACTTTTGTGTGCCAAGAATTTGACCCATGTGAACCTAGAAAAATCATCTACAATGACAAAACCAAAACGTTTGCCATTGAGACTTAGAGTTCTAGTTGGTCCAAAAAGGTCCATATGCAGTATTTCATATGGTTTAGATGTGCTTACCGGTGCTTTGGATTTGAAAGACTTCGGGTTTGTTTTCCCTGTGCACATGCATCACAAAAACTTTCATTGTTGTTAAAAGAAATGTCAGGAAGTCCACTTACTATTTGAGCTTCATGATCTTGTGCAACACGTTGTAGCTCGCATGGCCAAGCCTACGATGCCACAATGTCAATTCATCCTGTCTATTTGCAACAAGACACAAGTTGTCATTTTCTGGATCATCTAAGTCAACTAAGTAAATGTTATTCACTCTTTTTCCAGAAATTTTATACTTCTTGTTTCTTTATCAACAATTTGACATGAATTTGATTCAAAAATGACGTTGTGACCTCTATCACATAATTGACTTATGCTAAGCAAGTTGTGATTAAGGCCATCAACCAACAATACATTTTCAATTGAATTGGAGGGACACTTACCAACATTACCTGTGCCAAGATTTGGCCTTTGTTGTTACCTCCAAAAATGACTTGTCCTCCATCTTCTCCACTAGGAACAGAATTTATCTTTGTCGCCCGTCATGTGCCTTGAACAGCCGCTATCCAAGTACCATTTGTTTTGATGTTGGGTTGCTAGGCATTCCTACATATGTGGATCAGCAAGAGATTTTTGGTACCCAAATTACTTGGGTCCCAAAATTTCATTCATGCAACAAAGTAAATGCTTAGGAATCCAAACATGTTTGAATTTTTGTTCTTTGGATTATTCCAGCACTGTTTTTCATCATGACCAATCTTTTACATACATTGCATGAAGGAATTTTCTTTTCAATTTTTGTTGCTTGATAGACTGTTTATTAGTTGTAGTTATTCTTGTCTGTCGACAGGCACCATTCCATCTGTCGACAGGTGGCTTTTTCTTTTGTTTGTTGGGAGCATTTTGTTTGGGTTGCAATGCTTTGGTCTGAGATTGACTTGTTTTATGCTTTGTGGGAACATGCTTGCTTGTGCTTGGGCTAGGATCAACAAAGGAAGTGATCAATGACTCTCCTATTTCTTTTGTTTGACAGGTTGATATCCTAACCCATGCTTAGTTACATGTATTTTAGCACCCAAACCGCATCTAGATTTTGCTTTCCTTTTATAAATTTCATCAGGTCTTCAGATTTCTCTTTCAATTCAGTTTCAGTTTGTTCCAACTTTTTCTTTGTTTCTAGATGTTCTTCTTGAAGGAATTCAAGAGAATGGCTTAAACAGTCCTTTTCCTTTTGTGTTTCTTGTAATTTCATTTTCAAACAATCATCTCTTCACTATGAGTCTTTTCATCAATTTTCATCATTTCTATTTCTTTTGTCAGGAATGCAATTCGTTCATCGTGATTTTTATCATGCACAAGGGAGTTGCATTTCTTTTTCAATGCCTTATTTTTAGATCTATATTCACAAAATGTTTTCAAATAGAGTAGTGTATGCTTCCTCCCATTCACTTGCAGTATAATTATCAAATGAGAAGTTTACCTCGGTGGAGTCATCACTCCTTGCCATTAAGCATTTAACTTCTTCATCATCGGATGTTTCTTGTGCATCTTCATTCTTCATCTTCATCACTCCAGGTTGCCAACATTGCTTTGGCTTTCTTGAAGATGAATTTTTTCTTTATTCAGCTTCTTCTTGAGTTCCAGGCATTCTCCTCTCATGTGCCCCGTTCTTGCATTCATAACAAACAATGTCAGAGTTTTGTTTGGACTATATTTCTGTGACAAATTTTTCTTATGAAGGGTTGGAGTTACCTGAGTCTCTCCTTTTGAACTTCAGAAATTCTTGAATTGTTTAGTGAGCATTGCCATTTCATCATATCACTCTCACTAGTTGTTTCTTGCTCATCACTATCTTGTTGAATGGATTTCTTGGAGCTTGTTGATGTTTGTTGGAGCTTTAAAGCAATGACTTCCTAGGATTGTTGCCCGGTTGGCTAACCAGAGGGGGGGGGTGAATGGGTCTTTCAATAAAATTTATCTGATAAAAACCTGAGCTCAAACAAACATAAAGAGTTCTTGGAAGGGATTAGTAATGGTTAGTAAAAGCAACAATCACGCGATAAAGACAATCACACAACACACAGATTTATCCTGGTTCAGATCTCCTCTCCTTAGGAGTCCTACGTCCAGTCCCTGAGCAACCCTCAGGATTTCACTAACTAGGGTACAGTCCCCCTATGGACAAAAACAACCACCCAGCTCAGCTGGTCTTCCTTCACCTGAAGGGAACACAACACCCTGGTACCACCAGGTCTTCCTTCACACACGAAGGGAAGAACACAAGAAAATCTTGAAGGAAATGACTAGCCCCTAGATCAAGCTTTTACAAAACTCAATCTGAAGCTACAAGCACTGAGAGTCAAAGATCTACACAGTGGACTCTCTCAGAACTAATCTAGCTCTTCCTTGATTTTTCTTTTCGCAGTACAAGGAGCTAGGAGCCAAGATCGAAAGGAGAGAATTTCTGGCTCTAGAGATTTTCTGAAGACTTGAAAGTAGCAGAGTTCTAGACTCTCTTGAATGACAATATTGCTTCCTTCCTTAATCGATAGTCTGTCTTCAGAACGTCTTGTATTTATATCTCCAATTTGAATAAGGATGAAGAGATGACCGTTGTCTCACAGCTTTAGTGAACGTTAGACTGAAGGATTGTGGAAGCTTCCTGTCGACAGTCTTTGTTCTTTGGAGCACGCAAAGTGATGAGATCTTCTGAGTTGGCTTGTAGTTCTATCTGTGTCAGATGTTGTAGGATAGTATATCCTTAAGGTTCTGCAAGGTTGAGCTTTAATGGTAGACAGCTATACTATCTCCAGATGTCAATCAACGTTAGAGCAGATAGACACAAATATGGTAGTGACAGTTTATCGTGCTAGAAGATGCATGCAGAGGATACACGAGAATGGAAGATATGTTCTGTATCCGTGCAGAGATACGTTCAGTCTTTATTAAATGCATGGCAGTCAAACAGACATGATGCTACTTTGACTATTCAACGTATCTTAAATCAAGATGAAACAATTAATTAATAAAAGCATGACTTATGCAATCGTTATGATAATCTGACAGAATCGTTATGAACAACTTACTATGTGTCATAAGAAGTCGTTATGATCACTTACGAAATCGTTATCAAAGCAAGTCGTTCTATAACAGATGATATAAGAAATCGTTATGAAACATGGCAAGTCGTTCTGATTCCGAGAGAAATCGATATGAAATACTTATCAAATCGTTATGAGATGCAAGTCGCTGTAACTCTCTAAAGAAATCGTTACGATGACTTACAGAATCGTTATGACGAGCAAGTCGTTGTAACTCTCTAAAGAATCGTTATGATGACTTACAGAATCGTTATGACGAGCAAGTCGTTATAATTCTCTGAAGAAATCGTTACGATGACTTACAGAATCGTTATAATATCGACTTGTTTGACACAGCAAGGTATTCAATCTTACAAGTAAATCGTTACAGCTAATGAAGGAATCGTTATGGCTCTTCTGAGAAATGATGTAATAAGTACTTACCACAAATGCTTGACTTTCTTTGTGCTTAAGGCTAAATAAAACAAGGTTAGAAAACTTTTGACAGGTTTTGTTTATCACCAAAATAAGCATGTAATTAATTTAAAAGTATATGGGGATGGACTGTTCATCAATCTCCCCCTTTTTGGTGATGACAAAACTATGATCATTATTTGAGTAGAACTTAACAGTAAAGAGGAATTAAAGTACTTCAATCATGATTCAAGAATGTGTCGGACACATGTAGGTTAAACATTCTCCCCCTTTTTGTCATTAAGCAAAAAGCAATAGGAAAGAGACAAAGAAGAAGAGACAATGAGGAGAAAGAGCACAATCCATTCATTAAGGTTGAGGAGGTACAGGCAAATAAAAAGCAGGAGAGAGAAGGGATGCATAATGAGAAATAGCTTTCCAGGCCTGCTCTTCCTGACGCTTGAAGAATTGCCTAAAGGCACCACTCTCAATGGAGAAGGTTGGTCCCATGGTGGGAGCCATCTTGGATAGATAGATGCTGCGCTGCTTGGTAAGAAACAGGTCATACTCATCGGGATCCATGGAGGAGCAGAGGATGAGTGTTTTACCAAAACTTGCACAGGCAAGAAATTGATCCATGGTGACAGGGTAGAATATCTGTTTCTCCTTGAGTTCCTGGCGAAGAGCTAAAAACACCTTGTACCTTTCAGCCCAAACTTTGTAGGGATCAAGGACCAGATGGATTGAGTTCATATCCAAGAAGGTTGCAGGAGAGACAGGAGCTTTCCTTCCCTGGCCTGAGCAGCATTCAGATGAGTAAGCTGTTGTGCTGACAGGGAGTAAAGCTTGGACCAATCGGAGGCATTCAGCCTTTCACATTCTGAGAGGAGAGGGGCAAGAACATCAGATTTGACAAACCCTCTATGATATTCCGGAAGAGAAATCTAGGAAAACCAACTTGAAGGCCTTTCTGAATCTTGATTCTGCCCATGACTCTAGCAAAGCGCTCAAAAATGATTGAGCCAATGAAGATTCCATGACCAAGAAATGAATCTGAGGCAGGAAAATTCTTCAGGTAAATGAAGAGTTGCAAATCTACTCTGATTTCCTCAGACTGCTCAGAGTGGGTAAGGACCTTGATGGCTCTCTTGAACTGGCTAAGCTGAACTTCAGGCAAGCTATTGAGATACCTGTAGTTGTTGAACATTTGGAAATGCCTGACCAGCTTGATGAGCTTCTGAATAGCAGGAGCCCAGGTGTTCTGGTGGTGAAACTGGAACCACTCAGAAAGGGTCAAGGAGTGATCCCTGGGAGGAAACCTTGCTGCCTTAGCCTGAAGAAAGCGATTGTACAAATCTTTATGAGATTTAGCCCATTGCTCCTCAGTTTTGGAGTGGGCTGAGGAGAAGATTTTGGATTTTTCAGCTTTAGACAGAGGAGTATAGGGAAGAATGACATCTAAATGGTCAGAGAGGTTAAGAAAAGGAAGATTGTGAAGAGTGGCAAAAACGACCTTTGAAGGTATTCTTTGTACAGTGAGGTATGCTTGTGGGTGACTGTAAGAGAAAACCACAAAGGAGGGTAAAGAGGAGAGGTGGAGGAAGAAAGCTTTTTCTTGGAGACAGTACTGGAAGAGTCTGTCTTGGAAAGGTGGTCTCCTACCTTTAGCACAGACCTAAGGATGGCCTCTTCAAACTCATCCTTAATTTATCAAGAAAGGGAGAGTCGATTTGGACATCTGTAGGAATAATAGTGATAAAGGAGGGAGGAGCAGGGGGGTTTAGAAAAGCATCAGAATTGAGAGATCCTACTTCTGGAAGTGAAGATGTACCAGAAGAGGATGAGGCTCCAGCTGAGGATGCTGGAGGGGCCTCAAATTCTTGAGCAGAAGAAAGATGAGAAGTAGAAGAAACAGGAGAGGATGTGATGGGATGAGGAGGAAAAGGTGTGGGAGAGGAAATGGGCCTGGATCTAGGCTTTTTGAAGGGAGGTGGAGCAGGTGGAGCTGTGGAGTCAGTGGGTGGAGAAGGAGAAATGGGAGTGTTGGTAGAAGTGGGAACAATGGGTGGAGGATCTGAAACCACTTCTTCAGGCAAGGAGGGCAAGGGATCCAACACTGCCGGCCCTGGTGACCTTGATTCCATTACAACTGGCCCTGATGGCCTTGAATCTTCAGCTAGCCCTGATGGCCCTGACTCTTCAGCTGGCCCTGATGGCCCTGACTCTTCAGCTGGCCCGGATGGCCCTGACTCTTCAGCTGGCCCTGATGGCCCTGACTCTTCAGCTGGCCCTTCTGCTGGGGCTTCTGCTGCTGCTGCTACTGACTGCCCGGAGGGTTCAGGTGCACCTGAGTGAGGCGCCTGAGCTGCTGGAGGAGCAGGAGCTTGAGCTCCAACTGCCTGAAGGATGTCAGATAGCATATTCTTCATGGTCCCCATTTCCTGATGGAACCATGTCATGGCAGAGCGAATCTGAACCAATTCCTTGCGGGCTGAAGCTTGGCTTAGAAAGATGGAATTCACATCTGACTGAAGTGAACAAAGCAGCTCGCCCTGAACATCCAACCTCTCAATCACAGGTTTTAAATTGATGACAATCTTTTGCTTGACCTGTCTTTCAAATGGTGCATCAGCTAAAAGGGGTACTTCAGGAGCTGTATCTTTCTCTTTGCCCTTTGTAGCTGGAGGAGGTGGATCATTATCCTCATCAGAACTTGATGAACTAGCTGTCTCCCCTTCTCTGGCATCCAAATTTGCAGACTCTCTCTGGTCTTCCTCCTGATCTCTGGTGGCTGGAGGTGCATCATCTAGTTCTCTTGGGATTGCTCCCCCTCAAGTGGAGCATCTTCTGCAACTGCACCAGTCTCCCCCTGACAGGGAGCATCCATTTCCATAGAATCATCTTGAGGATTTTGCTGCTCTTCTTCCACTGGACCTTCTTCAAAGATGTGGCCTGATGCCACAGTCTCCTCCATAACAGGCAAGATGTCTTCTGGGAGAATGTCCTCAATTCTCCTTTCAGCATGAAGCACAGCTGGATCTGCTGCTGCTGGCCTGTCTTCTTCTGCCCTTACTGCTGTTGCTGCCTCTGATTGATTTCTGGCCATAGATGGCCCTTCCTGCTCTGTTCTACAAGGACTGGAACAGAATCTGATTCCAGTGGCAATTCGGGCATCACAGAATCTGCCTCCAACTGGGATTGAGCAACTGAAGGCTCACCAATGAGTTCTTCACCTTCTGCAACTGAGGCCTTGAACCAGACCCCATTGACTACTGAAAAACCACTCTTCTTTAAATTTCTGGACCTGATAGCTTGGCCCATCTTCTCCACAACTGCCCCTGAGACATCTACACCGAAGTGTCTGAAGATTCTGGTGAGTAAATGGGCATAGGGCAGGGACACATTCAACTTGCTTTTAGTGTCCCAAATCTGCTCCCTGGCAAATTTCATTCTCTCTATCATCACTGCGGCCATATTGATTTCCTCATTTTAATGGCCCAGTACATCAGGTCGGAGTCAGCCTTAGTGCAAGAGGAGAAGGTTGCACTTCGGGGAACCAAAATCTGACAAACAATAAAATGAAGGAGGCGGTTGAAGGCACTTAACTGATTGATATCTAGCTTGCCATCCCTCATTTTGAACCCCGGCCCAATAATCCCCAAACCCTTTTCTTGGGTTTCTACTGAATGAATTCCACTGAAACCGGATGTGCTTACTCCAAATAGCATCCTAAGCAATTCCTGGTCGATTCTGATTAGGGTGCCCTTGACTGAAGAAACGAGGGCCCCATCTTCTTCTGTTCTTAAGCACACAAAGAACGCCTTTACCAGGTCCGGATAACTTACTTCTGAGCAAGTGGTAAGCCCTTTCCACTTCATCTGGTTGATCTTCTCAATGATGCTGCTCATTCCATTCTTCTGCAGTCTGAAACATCTACTTCCTTGTGACCACAGAGCTTTGTCTTCACAAAGGTGAAACGCTCCTCCTGCGCTGGGGTGAGGTATTCGGCGCTGTAGCCACCCACACTGCCGGCAATAGCTGGTGCGGCCATGGATTCAGGTAGGAGAAGGTTTGAAGGGTTGAAGAGAAGGGTGACGAGAGAAACCCTCAAACGATTTCGCGGGAAGGAGATGGAAGCTTCAAATTTGCAGAGGATAGAGGCAAGAGTCGCTAGGGCATCGGCTCATGCGTCGGGACGAAAGAGGGGAAAAGGTGAATGAGGAAGAGGAATCGTTAACGCATCGGTTTAAAGAATATAAATGCTCCAAAAGGTGAGGCGTCAGAAAACGACAAACGAGGTTGACCGCCTTGAAGGACTATGACTTATCGGACGGAACGCTTAAACTGAGACTTTTGAATTGATTTTGCCACAAAAGGAGAGAGAGAGAACCTTCTTAAATTCTGAGAATTTTTATACCAGCTTTAAATGAAGATCTTTTCACAAAATACACATGCCTAACTCCCTTCTAAGAGATGTAAATCTCTCTTCAGGTAAGGCCTTTGTGAAAATATCTGCTAGCTGATTGTTTGTATCAATAAACGATATTTCAATATTGCCATTTGCTACATGATCACGAATAAAATGGTATCTGACCTCAATATGTTTGGTCCTGGAGTGCTGAATTGGATTTTTGGTGAGGTTGATAGCGCTGGTGTTGTCACATAGCAGAGGAATTTTCTTGACTTTGAGTCCAAAATCCTCAAGTTGTTGCTTTATCCATAAGAGTTGTGTACAGCAACTTCCAGCAGCTACGTACTCGGCTTCAGCTGTAGATAGTGCTACTGAATTTTGTTTCCTTGAGGACCATGAGATTAAACACCCTGCAAGAAATTGACAGCATCCACTGGTGCTTTTTCTATCTACCTTGCATCCAGCATAATCAGCATCAGAATATCCTACTAATTTTACATCACAGGAGTTTGGATACCATAGTCCTAGATCATGAGTCCTGGCTAAGTATCTGAAAATTCTTTTGACAGAAATTAAATGTGATTCTCTAGGGTCGGCTTGATATCTAGCACACATGCATACACTAAATAATATATCAGGTCTACTTGCGGTTAGATAAAGTAATGAACCTATCATACCTCTGTAGATCTTTTGATCTACCTTCTTAACATCCTTGTCACTGTCCATCCTAGTTGATGTACTCATTGGTGTTGACAGTGGCTTGGTGTTTTCAAATCCAAATTTCCTTAGCAGTTCTCTGGTGTACTTTGCTTGACAGATGTGAGTTCCTTCCTTTCCTTGTTTGATTTGAAGTCCAAGGAAGTAGTTAAGTTCTCCCATCATACTCATCTCAAATTCTTCCTGCATTAGCTTTTCAAAATACTTGCACAAGGATTCATCAGTAGATCCAAAGATGATGTCATCCACATAAATTTGAACCAACAGTATATTTTTGACTTTTGTTTTTATAAAAAGAGTGCTATCTACTTGACCTCTACTGAAACCATGTTTTAGGAGAAAGGAACTAAGTCTTTCATACCAGGCTCTAGGTGCTTGTTTTAAACCATATAAGGCCTTATGCAATTTAAAGACATGATTCGGAAAGTCTGTATCATCAAAACCCGGCGGTTGTTCCACATAAACCTCTTCTTTTATAAAACCATTTAGAAAGGCAGATTTAACATCCATTTGAAATAACTTTAAATCTAATGCAGAAGCATAAGCAAGCAAAATTCTAATAGCCTCAAGTCTAGCCACTGGTGCATAGGTTTCATCAAAATCTATGCCTTCCTCTTGACAATACCTTGAGCCACCAGTCTGGCCTTGTTTCTTAGAATTACACCAGATTCATCCAATTTGTTTCTGAACACCCATTTAGTGCCGATCACAGGATGGTCTGATGGTCTAGGAACAAGTGACCATACTTGGTTTCTCTTGAATTGATTTAATTCATCTTGCATTGCTATTATCCAAGATTCATCAGTTAAGGCTTCATTGACTGTCTTAGGCTCTAATTGAGATACAAAAGCAAGGTAATCACAAGGAATCAAGTTACCTCTTGTTCTTACTCCTACCGATGGATCACCAATGATGTTTTCAGGTGGGTGATCTTTCTTGTATCTCCATTCCTTTGGAAGAGTTTCATGAGAAATTTCTTCTTGTTGCATTTCTTCCAGAGGCGGATCATCCTTGTCTTCAAGTGATGAGTCTTTCAGTTTATTGGACAGTTCATCTGCATCATCATTATCACTTTCTACTTCCTTTCTCAAGGAGGGGTTAGTTTCATCAAAAATAATGTGTACAGACTGTTCAATCAATAAGGTACGTTTATTAAACACTCTATAGCCTTTGGGTTTAGAGGTGTACCCCATGAAGATGCCTTCATCTGATTTGGCATCCAACTTACCAATGTCTCTTTTTCCGTTGTTGTGAATAAAGCAAGGACATCCAAAGGTTCTGAAATGGCTGATCTTTGGCTTCTTCCCTTTAAACAGCTCATATGCAGTCTTCTTCAGGATTGGCCTGATCATGACTCTGTTGACAATGTAGCTGGCTGTGTTGACTGCTTCTGCCCAGAAATATCTTGGTAACTCATATTCACAAAGCATAGTTCTTGCCATATCCAAGAGAGTTCGGTTCTTCCGTTCGGCTATACCATTTTGCTGTGGTGTCCTTGGTGCTGAGAAATTGTGCTGAATTCCTTGATCATCACAGAATCTAGCAAACTTTTCATTTTGGAACTCACCACCATGATCAGATCGAATGGATACTATACTGAACTTCTGATCTTTCTGGACTTTCTTGCTGAAGCTAACAAAATTATCAAAAGTATCATTTTTGTGTTCTAAGAATGATACCCATGTGAATCTTGAGTAGTCATCTACTATAACAAATCCGAAATTCTTTCCTCCAAGACTGGTAGTTCTCATTGGCCCAAATAGATCCATATGTAGGAGCTCTAAGGGTTTTGAGGTGGTCACCACCGTCTTTGACTTGAAGGAACTCTTTGTGTGCTTTCCCTTAGCACAAGGTCTGCAGACACTTTCTAATTTACCATTGATTTTCGGTAGACCTTCCACAAGATTCCTCTTTCTGAGCTTGCTCAAGCCATCCAAGCTGCAGTGGCCTAGCCTTCTGTGCCACAGATCAGTTGATTTGTCTTTGCTGGCTGCCAGACACACATTTTGCTCTTTGAGTTCTTCAAGGTAGAGCACGTACAGATTCTTCTCTCTATTTGCTTCAAAGATGACTGCACCATCCTTTAGTATGCTGCATTTTGACTCTTGAAATTTGATTTGATGTCCTCTATCACACAGCTGACTGATACTTAAGAGGTTGTGCTTTAAACCTTTGACTAACAGCACATCTTCTATGACTGTTTTTCCTTTGCTGTTTACTGATCCACTGCCAACTACAGTACCTTTTCCATTATCTCCATAAGTGACTGTTCCTTCTTCATCTTGGAGATGAGAGAAAAGCTTCAGGTTTCCTGTCATGTGCCTTGAGCACCCACTATCCAAATACCATTTGGATGCTCGAGGATTAACCTGAAAAAAAGACATCAAGATTTAGGTACCCAAGTTCTTTTGGGTCCTGATGGGTCAGTATCATTACTTTTACTTTTTATTATCCACTTCTTATGTCTTGTTGGACAGGTGGATTTTAAATGTCCTAGCTTATTACAGTGACTACAACATGATGTTATTGTTACTCTTTCTATGTACTTAAAATTCGCTTTATATGCTACATCTTGTTCTGGGTGAATTTAGGAGTTGGATATTTTTCAGGATAGATTATTTCTTCTTCATTAATTGGAGGTATGTATCCTAAACCTCGTTTGTTTTACCAGATCTTCTAGCACCTTTTAATAATAAGGAATTCTTTCCATTTGTAAACTTTTCTAAGGTGCTTGCTAGTGTATTGTTTTCTTCATTTAATTCATTTACCGTTTTTCTTAAATCATCTGAGCTTTCCTGTTTTTCTAGGTCAATGATTTGTTTGTTCTTGTCTTTTAAGTCTTCACATAATAGTTCATTTCTTCTCTTAAGCTCCATTATCTGTTTTTCTAGTTCTTCATTTTCAGATTTTAAATCTGAGTTGGTATTTTCGAGACAGGTGATATTTTTCTTGCTTAGCTTAAGTAGTTTAGACACTTCTTTGTACTTATCGTAGAGTTCATTAAATGCACTTTCCAAATTATCGGAATCTGAGTCATTACAGGAATCAAAAGAGGAATCAGAAGTTACCTTATCCCCGGTATTTGCCATAAGAGCCAGGTTGGCTTCTTCTTCTTCACTGCTGGAGCTTGACTCACTGTCTGAGTCGCTGCTGTTTTCCCATGCAGCTGCCATGGCTTTCTTTTTGTATCTTCTGAACTTCTTGGAGCTGTCCTTCTTCTTGTGATCATTTTTCTTTAGCATTGGACAGTCTGCCTTGATATGTCCAGGCTTCTTGCATTCATAACAAAGTGGCTCATTCCTCTTCTGATCTTTTCCGTCTGGTCTCTTGAGATCTTTGTTTTTCTTGAAATACCTCCTACCAGACTGGAACTTCTTCTTTTTGGCCAAGATTCTCTGCAATCTTCTTGACAGCATGGCTTCTTCATCATCACTATTTTTGCTATCTTCACTGTCATCCAAGGATTCTTCAGATGCGTCCCCATTAGCTTTAAGCGCATTGGACTGCTTCTTTCTACTGGAGGATTCTCCTAATCTTTCCATATTTATTTCATGGGCCATGAGAGACCCGATGAGTTTTTCTACTGACATTCTCTTAAGGTCATTAGCTTCTTCGATAGCTGTGACCTTTGCCGTCCATGAAGATGGCAAGGATCTGAGAATCTTCCTTACCATATCTGCAATCTCATATGACTTTCCTAGACTGGCTAGACCATTAGTGATGTCAGTAAATCGACTAAACATTTGAGTAATAGACTCACCTGATTGCATTTGAAATCTTTCATACTGAGTGACAAGAATGTCGATTCTTGTCTCCTTTACTTTGTCTGTACCTTCATACGTAATCCTTAGCTTTTCCCACATTTCCATGGAGGATTTGCAAGCTGAGACTCTGTTGAACTCCTTCTTGCTTAGAGCACAACATAGAATGCTTTTAGCTTTACAGTTCAAGGAGATTTTCTTTCTATCTTCATCTGTCCATTGTGCTTTCTCATTTGTGACGACCAGATCACCTTCTTCCACTATCGACCAGATTTGATAGTCGTGGCCTTGTAGAAAGTATTCCATCCTGGTCTTCCAATAAGTATAATCTTCACCGTCGAACAAAGGAGGTCTGTTGACAGACTGACCTTCGAAGTGACCTTGGGCTGCCATGGATCTTTACTCTTCAGATCGTTGGATCTTGTTCTTTGTCGAAGAGACTTGCTCTGATACCACTTGTTGCCCGGTTGGCTAACCCAGAGGGGGGGGTGAATGGGTCTTTCAATAAAATTTATCTGATAAAAACCTGAGCTCAAACAAACATAAAGAGTTCTTGGAAGGGATTAGTAATGGTTAGTAAAAGCAACAATCACGCGATAAAGACAATCACACAACACACAGATTTATCCTGGTTCAGATCTCCTCTCCTTAGGAGTCCTACGTCCAGTCCCTGAGCAACCCTCAGGATTTCACTAACTAGGGTACAGTCCCCCTATGGACAAAAACAACCACCCAGCTCAGCTGGTCTTCCTTCACTCCTGAAGGGAACACAACACCCTGGTACCACCAGGTCTTCCTTCACACACGAAGGGAAGAACACAAGAAAATCTTGAAGGAAATGACTAGCCCCTAGATCAAGCTTTTACAAAACTCAATCTGAAGCTACAAGCACTGAGAGTCAAAGATCTACACAGTGGACTCTCTCAGAACTAATCTAGCTCTTCCTTGATTTTTCTTTTCGCAGTACAAGGAGCTAGGAGCCAAGATCGAAAGGAGAGAATTTCTGGCTCTAGAGATTTTCTGAAGACTTGAAAGTAGCAGAGTTCTAGACTCTCTTGAATGACAATATTGCTTCCTTCCTTAATCGATAGTCTGTCTTCAGAACTTCGTCTTGTATTTATATCTCCAATTTGAATAAGGATGAAGAGATGACCGTTGTCTCACAGCTTTAGTGAACGTTAGACTGAAGGATTTGTGGAAGTTTCCTGTCGACAGTCTTTTGTTCTTTGGAGCACGCAAAGTGATGAGATCTTCTGAGTTGGCTTGTAGTTCTATCTGTGTCAGATGTTGTAGGATAGTATATCCTTAAGGTTCTGCAAGGTTGAGCTTTAATGGTAGACAGCTATACTATCTCCAGATGTCAATCAACGTTAGAGCAGATAGACACAAATATGGTAGTGACAGTTTATCGTGCTAGAAGATGCATGCAGAGGATACACGAGAATGGAAGATATGTTCTGTATCCGTGCAGAGATACGTTCAGTCTTTATTAAATGCATGGCAGTCAAACAGACGTGATGCTACTTTGACTATTCAACGTATCTTAAATCAAGATGAACAATTAATTAATAAAAGCATGACTTATGCAATCGTTATGATAATCTGACAGAATCGTTATGAACAACTTACTATAGTGTCATAAGAAGTCGTTATGATCACTTACGAAATCGTTATCAAAAGCAAGTCGTTCTATAACAGATGATATAAGAAATCGTTATGAAACATGGCAAGTCGTTCTGATTCCGAAGAAATCGATATGAAATACTTATCAAATCGTTATGAGATGCAAGTCGCTGTAACTCTCTAAAGAAATCGTTACGATGACTTACAGAATCGTTATGACGAGCAAGTCGTTGTAACTCTCTAAAGAAATCGTTATGATGACTTACAGAATCGTTATGACGAGCAAGTCGTTATAATTCTCTGAAGAAATCGTTACGATGACTTACAGAATCGTTATAATATCGACTTGTTTGACACAGCAAGGTTATTCAATCTTACAAGTAAATCGTTATAGCTAATGAAGGAATCGTTATGGCTCTTCTAAGAAATGATGTATATAAGTACTTACCACAAATGCTTGACTTTCTTTGTGCTTAAGGTTAAATAAAACAAGGTTAGAAAACTTTTGACAGGTTTTGTTTATCACCAAAATAAGCATGTAATTAATTAAAAGTATATGGGGATGGACTGTTCATCAGGATTTTCTTCCAATTCTTTTCTTTTGATGTTGATTTCATATGTCATTAAAGAGCCAATTAGTTCATCCAATTTCATTTTAGAAAGGTCTTTGGAATCCTTTATGACAGTGGCCTTAGTATTCCAAGATGAAGTGAGAGATCGAAGTATCTTTCTTACTAAGTCACTTTCAGAGTATTCCTTTTTAAGACCTTTTAGCCCGTTAATTATTAACATGAATCTTGCAAACATGTCTGATATGCTTTCATCAGTTTTCATCTTGAACATTTCATATTCAGACACTAACATGCTAACTTTGGTTTCCCTTACCTCGAACGTACCTTCGTAGATGAGTTCAAGTTTGTTCCACATCTCTTTTGCTGTTGAGCATGTGGAGACTCTTGAGAACTCCTTTGGATGCACCGCACATTGCATCATGTTTAGTGCGCTCCAGTTGAGAGTTCCTTTAGCTATTTGGTCTTTCGTCCAGGTGTCTTCGTCCTCGGGCAACACATATGGTCCCTTGCTGACTATCTTCCACAGCTCGTAATTTTGAGCTCTCAAAAATACCTGCATACGATTTTTCCAATAAGGATAGTCAGTGCCATCAAAATAGGGTGGCCTGGTTACTGAATGTCCCTCGGCCATATACCCTTTGCTAGAATCCATAAGATCGAAAATCTCCTGATCGCTAGATCAAATTACGAAAACTGTAAATCGGAGAAACCTCGCTTTGATACCAATTGAAGAGTTATGCGGAATAACACAATATGGTAATCTGGAAGGGGGGGGGGGTTGAATAGATTACGGTCAATTTCTAATTACTGATGGATTCTTTTTGGTTCTACAGCGATCTTAATGAAACTTGATTAGAATTCGATTGAGTATAAGAAAGTTTGAGTTGATGTAAATGAGAACAGGGTATCAAACGTGCGGATGAACAACGTGCCTACCAATCATCTATCGCAGAACACGAACAAACCACAGGACACGATGCTTTAAGGTGGTTCGGAGTACACAACTCTTGTATCCTACATCCACCGTCCACACACACACGCAGAAACGACTGCTTATGAGCGAGTTCAACACAACAACTCACACACACACACGTTGTTGATGAACCACGATTAGAACAACCACAAACTCGTGAATCAAGCACAAGGGATGCTTGAAACACAACCACACACACACAATGGAATGGAAATTGTGAAATGGAGAAGAATTTAGAGTTGGGGAACAAATCCAGTTGGAATTCTTCTCGTGGATCGTCCAGACGCTCTTCAAACTTCGATTGGATGTAGATTGATCGATGTAGAAGGTTGAATTGACGACGATCTGGCTTCAGCTCCGCATAGATGGTGATTCCACGACGATCTGAGCGGAAGATTGAAGCAGAGCAGCAAATTGGGGCTTTTCCTCTTGGTCCCTTGGAGGCTCTTGGTTGGGAGGCTGCTCTCTGCGAATTTGGCTCCAAAAGGATGCTTATATAGTGTTAGGTAAAGGTGGGGGTCGTTGAGGAAGGAAACACCAAATGGGGCCGGAGTTGGAAACTCTAAATCTCATGTTTCCGTCGTCTGTCGACAGGTGCACTTGCATCTGTTGACAAATGAACTCAGGCTGAGAACTGGGTTTCAGAAATCTGAATTTCTGAGTGTATCTGTCGACAGGCGATATGCATCTGTCGACAGGTGCACTCAGGGATACAAAACCTGAGGTCTGCCTTGGGTTGTCTGTGTGTATCTGTCGACAGGTAATTTGCATCCGTCGACAGGTGCACTCAGAGATGCAAAAACTGAACTCTGTCTTGGGTTGACTGTGTGTATCTGTCGACACATGCCCTGGGCTTGTCGACAGATGCACTTCTTTGACAATATCTTGTGCTATTTGCTCATCTCTTCAATGCTCCATCTTTCATGCTTGTGCACCTACATGCAAATACATTGTATGATTTAGCAATATTTAACACAATCACTTTCATGGTGTTTTTCATGTTAGTTAGCACATCAATTTTGCATTAAATCAATGTTCAAGGATATTAATGTAATCATCAAAAACATGATATATTGAAAACCCAACAATTCTGAGATTGTGCATGGGTTGTTGCATGAGTCTCATGAATTAACTCTTGTTGGACTAGATCTGTTGCTAGAGGATCTGAGTCTTGTGTTTTTCTAGCAAGTTCTTTGTGAGCCGTCGAGCTCAGTGGTTTTGAGTCGTCGTACTCAAGTTGTAGTTGAGCAGTCTTGCCCAGGGTTCTAGAGTAGTCTTACTCTAGAGTTTGTGTGAGTTGTAAACTCAGGTGGTTGGAGTTGTCAGGCTCCAGTGGGTGTGTTGTACCTAGGTTGTTTAGTGGATCCTCACTGTGTGAGGGGTGGATGTAGGAATCACATGGTGTGATTTTCGAACCACCCAAAAATCTCTGTGCATTGATCTAATTGTGGTTTGAATTTATCCTTTGTTAGATGCATGCATAGGATCGTTTGAATTCATCTAATCAATTTGTTCACACACTCTGTTTGCACAACTCACTCAATTTATCTTCAGATTTGTGAAATCTGTTTTTCAATTTGTCTCTGATTCAAGAGGTTTTTAAAATTGGTTAATCTTCCGCATTAGTAGGCCAAGATCTATTCAACCCCCCCCCCCCTTCTAGATCTTGTCCTCATCATTTCTCGATCCTTCATGGCACACTGGTCTCTCCGGTCATCTCAATGTCCTTCTTGAGTAACCTATGACTAGGAATATTTACGATCTATGTTTAAAGAGGATCGGCCTCATTATCATGATCTCATCATGATCCAATTCCCATTGCACAGACCCATGGTCATCACAGTATACATACGCATGGAATATACAATGAGAAAATACCATTATAATATTACCAAAAGATATTGTACATAATTACAAGTGCCATCACTCACGTGAATTGGCTTGTAGGGCACCTATAACTAGCAATCTCCCACTTGACCTAAAACCAATCACCTACATGTCTGATTCCCATCAGACCTCGGTGTCGATCAAAAACAATTTGAGTCAGTGGCTTTGTCAGTGGATCCGCAATGTTATCATCGGATGAAATTCTTTTTACTGCTACATCGCCACAGGCCACAATCTCTCTGATCAAGTGGAACCTCCTTAGAACATGCTTAGACTTCTGATGAGACCTAGGTTCCTTTGCTTGAGCAATCACCCCGTTGTTGTCGCATAACAATGAAATTGGCTCTCCATGGCCAGAAACCACTCCTAGTTCTGTGATGAACTTCTTCATCCAAACAGCTTATTTTGCTGCTTCTGAAGCAGCAATGTACTCCGCCTCGATAGTCGAGTCAGTAGTAGTCTCTTCTTAGAACTCTTCCAGCTTACTACTACTCCATTCAGGGTAAAAACATAGGCAGAGTTAGACTTACTATCATCGATGTTAGACTGGAAACTTGAGTCTGTGTAGCCTTCGACCTTGAAACTACCTCCTCCATATAGTAGCAAAAGATCCTTTGTCCTTCTTAAGTACTTAAGGATACACTTTACTGCCTTCCAGTGTTCTAAACTTGGATCTGCCTGATACCTGCTCATAACACTTAGAGCATGCGCTATATCAGGTCTAGTACATAACATTGCATACAAGATAGATCCTATAGCAGACACATAGGGTATTCTATCCATGTATGCCCTTTCTTCTAGAGTCTTTGGAGACATACTTTTAGAAAGAAAATTCCATGTCTCAGTGGTATGAGACCTCTTTTGGAATTTTCCATGCCAAATCTTTTGACTATGGTGTCTATGTACATGGACTGGGACAAGCCAAGCATCCTCTTAGATCTATCTCTATAGATCCGAATCCCCAAAATGTAGGATGCTTCCCCTAAGTCCTTCATGGAGAAGTTCTTTGATAACCAAGTCTTAACTGTGGATAGCATTCCAATATCATTTCCAATGATGAGAATGTCATCCACATACAACACCAAGAAAATGATAACACTCCCACTTACCTTCCTATATACACAAGGCTCATCTTCATTCTTAACGAAGTCATAAGATCTGATTACCTCATCAAACCTTATGTTCCAACTTCGGGAAGCTTGCTTTAGTCCATAAATAGACTTAAGGAACTAGCACACCTTATCTGGACTTTTCTCGAAAATGAATCCATCAGGCTGTATCATATACACCTATTCCTCGAGGTTGACATTGAGGAATGCGGTTTTTACATCCATCTGCCAGATCTCATAATCATGGTATGCTGCAATAGCCAATAAAATTCTGATAGATTTTAGCATGACGATGGGCGAAAAGGTTTTGTCATAGTCAATACCTTGCCTTTGACTATATCCTTTTGCCACAAGCCTTGCCTTAAAGGTCTCTACCTTTCCATCTACTCCAATCTTCTTCATGAAGATCCATTTGCACCCAATGGGTACAATACCCTCAGGTGCATCAACTAGGTTCCAAACCTGGTTTGAGTACATGGAATCCATCTCAGAATTCATGGCCTCTTGCCATTTCCTGGAGTCTATGCTCATAATAGCCTCCTCGTAGGTTTAAGGATTAATATCCTCAGAGTCTTGTCCCTTGATATGTCCCACATATCTTTCAGGAGGGATAGGAACTATACTTGACCTACGCAAATTTGGAATTTGTGTGATAGGTACTTGAGCAGACTCTTCTTGCAGAATGGTGCTTGAGCCAGGTTCCCCAACCTCACTCAATTCTATCACACTCCCACTGTTTCCACCATGAATGTGTTCCTTCTCAAGAAACACTGCTCTCTTGGCAACAAAGACCTTTTGGTCCTCGGGGTGATAGAAATAATACCCACAAGTTTCCTTGGGGTATCCCACGAATATGCACTGTTCTGACCTTGATTCCAATTTATCAGGATTGTGTCTCTTAACGTGGGTAGGGCAGCCCCAAATCTTAATAACTTTAAGATCAGACTTCTTCCCTTTCCATATCTCATATGGAGTAGACACTACCATCTTAGTTGGAACTCTGTTCAAAAGGTAAGTTGTTGTTTGTAGGGCATATCCCCAGAATGACATGGGTAGGTTTGCAAAACTCATCATGGATCGTACCATATCTAATAATGTGTGATTCCTCCTTTCCGATACACCATTGAGCTGAGGTGTATGAGGAGGAGTCCATTGGGATAGAATCCCATGGTCCTTTAGAAATTGGGTGAACTCTGTACTCAAGTACTCTCCACCTCGATCTGAACGAAGAATCTTAATACTCTTTCCAGTCTGATTTTCTACTTCATTCTTATATTCTTTGAATTTTTCAAAGGCCTCAGACTTGTACTTCATTAAGTACACATGTCCATACCTTGAGAAGTCATCAGTGAATGTAATGAAGTAAGAATATCCTCCTCTCGTTTGTATGGACATAGGTCCACATACATCAGTATGTATGAGTTCTAGTAACTCAGAGGCTCTCTCTCCAGTTCCACTAAATGAAGAGTTGGTCAACTTTCCTTGAAGGCAAGATTCACAGGTTGCATATGATTCATAATCAAATGGGTCTAAATATCCATCCTTTAACAACCTTTGAATTCTACCCTCATGGATATGACCTAGCCTACAATGCCATAGGTAAGCTTCGTTCACCTCATCTCTCTTTCTTTTAGATGTACTAACATTCATGACATGTGAAGCAACATCTAATGTAAACAAACCATTGAACAATGTTCCTTTACTATTGATCTCATCATCCAAAATTAGTGAACAACCATTGTTCTCAAAAACAAACTTATATCCATTTTTAGTCAAACATGAAATGGAAATGATGTTTCTGATGATAGAAGGAACAAAGTAACATTTATCCAACACAAGTGTGGCTCCACGAGGTAGTAGTAGGTTGACTTCGCCGACAGCAACAGCAGCAACGTTTGCGCCATTCCCCATTCTTAAGTCAACCTCACCCTTTGCCAATCTCCTACACATTGTCAGAACCTGCAACGAATTGCAAATTTGAGATGCACATGCGGTATCTAATACGCATGCATTATCATAATTTTCTGACAAATGGAGATCAATCATAAATATACCTGAAGCTTCTCCAAGCTTCTGCTTTGCCTTTTCTGCTGGGTATTCCTTGTAGTTCCTCTTCCAATGCCCATCCTTGCCACAGTGGAAGCACTTTCCTTTATCCTTGGCCGAGTCTTTCTTGGCAACCTTTGCCTTGCCCACTTTATTGCCTTTGCTTTTTCCCTTCTTAAGGGTCTTCCGTGCCTTCCTCTTCTTGTTGATCTCATCAATGTGGAGAACTGGCTTCTCCTTCTTAATGGAACCCTCAGCTTCGCTCAACATATTAAGGAGCTCAGGTAGGGTTGCCACTATCTTGTTTATATTGAAATTCATAAGGAACTGTGAAAAGGAATCTGGAAGGGATTGAAGTATTAGATCCACACACAGGTCATCCTCGAGGACAAGTCCTAATCTTGTGAGCTTCTCGATCCACTCAATCATCTTTAGGACATGGTTCTGAACCAATGCCCCTTCTGTCATCCTCATCCTGAACAGACTCTTTGATATCTCGTATCTTTGAGTCCATCCTTGCTCCTCAAACAAGGTGCAAAGATGCAGCATGATGGATTGAGCATCCATCTTTTCATGTTGTCTTTGCAGCTCGGGAGTCATAGAGGCTAACATATAACATTGAGCAAGAACCGAGTCTTCCTTATACTTCTTATAGTGAGAAATAACTTCCTCACTAGTCCGTTCCACTGGCTCGGCCACGATCTCATCGAGGACATACGCAATTTTATCTGCTGTAAGAACAATTCTCAGGTTCCGAAGCCAATCAGCGTAGTTAGGACCAGTGAGACGATTGGCATCTAATATGCTACCGAGTGGGTTTGCAAGCGACATTTTTTGAAAAATAAAGATGTAGCAGAAATAGATAACATGCAGACTTTTAGTATTGTAGAAAATTAAGACATGGATTTTTATCTCAATTTTATCCCACTATTTTCTCGCAAGACACATGACACCCTCTAGCATGTGAATTGGAAGTTTCCAACAAACTCCTAGTGGGGATCGGGATCCAATTTGGCATCTTGACATGACCTCGAGGGACTCGACCAATCATACCAAGCCCAAATGGTAGGCAACTCTTGTCAATCACAACTCTTATGATTCCTGTCATAATTTGGCCTCCAAATCACCATGGCCCAGAGGGACTCCGCCAACCATGATGTTTGGTTAAGTCAACACCATCATTACATGATGAGTATGATTCGGTGATATGCTCTCGAGGGACTCGGCCAAGCATACCATGTCCTCAAGTCACCGGTAACATCTCCACGTCGTAGGGCAGATATCAAATCCCAATATAGGTGAGCCCAAAGTGACTCCGCCAACCCATTCTATATCAAGAAAAAGATGTCTGCCCTATAATGATGGAAGGCCACGTGAGTCAATCTTATTGCTACACGCTTGCCGACTTAATATATTAAAAGCAGAGGGGTTTTTATTTTATTTGAGTGGTCTCATAGCTAAATAATACACGTCCCACACATATATTTAGCATATACTTACATCGCATGCAAATATGTACCTAGTAGGTGCGGAAATGAATATAAATCATATATATAAATAACCACACTAGATGATCATGGGCCAAATTCTAGCGTGATCAAGCCTGAGCCAATAGACTTGATCACTAAGCCCTATGTGTGTTCCCAACGCATCCCATGCACGGTGTTCATCCTCCTCTTCGTCATTAGCTCCGTCGGTGATTCCACGCTTCCGCCGTGCCTCCGAGAGTGATGTTAAATAATTTCAATAATTACAAATGACTATAGGCACGCAGACCCAAAAATGTACATTTAATCAATTAAGAAACCTTGATGATATCAAGGGGAATTACACCATTAGGAGAGGTAGAAATACACAACAATTTTAATGAGAAAGGGAAGGGGGCTCGCAGACCCCAATGAATCACCATCCACACATAGGTCCATTATCATCCGCCCACAATATACACATCACATGGATATATATAAGCTACTAGAAATTAATTAAACACTTTAACTAATAAAACTATTAGATTAAATCTTAATCTAATTTATGGATTAACTCTTAATCAATCTGAATCGATCAAAATATCAAAACACAAACATCATAGCCTAACCTTGTCTCTGATACCACTGTTGGAAATCGATTTGGGGCATCACATTCACAGCGGAAGTAAAACAAAAAAAAATCGATTTCCATCTATGTACTTGATCGGGCTATGATGTACGGTGCATGTAAACATACATACAAATAAGGCGTGAGACAATCTCACCTAGGGGAGATCGTATATCCCCTTAAGCGCAGAACTAGTCCTTGTTTGAAGGAGCTCTCGCGAGACTCCCTCTAGCGGTATCCACACAGTGGATGATCGGCGATGATGATGACCCCTCCTACACCGGTGGTGCCACTCCTCCTAGTCGTGCAACGTCACACAGCAGCCAACAGCAGCAAGTAGCAGCAACAACAAGAGGGCTCGGCCCTCCAAGTTCACCTCTTGCCTAGGGAGAGCACAGGAGGGTGAGACGGGAAGGGGGGATGAAGTAGGTGGTTTCTCTTCTCAAGCTCTAGCCCATAAACTTCAAAGAGAACCCCTTCTATTTATAGAGATCCTAAAGGACACCTCATCAGGGACACCTCACAGGGACACCTCACCATGTCATGATGACAAGAGGGACACCTTGCAAGGACACCTCGTCATATAATCATGACAAGGGACACCTCGCAGGGACACCTCACCATGTCATGATGACAAGAGACACCTCACAGGGATACCTCACCATGTCATGATGACAAGAGGGACACCTTGCAAGGACACCACATCATGTAATCATGACAAGGGACACCTCGCAGGGACACCTCATCATGTAATGATAGTTAATGATGATGAGGTGTCCTCCTTCTAGAAGGGGTGAGGTGGCATGATCCTAGTATGCTCCCTTAATGGATCCTTATCAAGGATTATTGGGTCTTACCCAATTGGTCCATAAAGGGTTAAATAAGGCTTATTGGATAACTTTTATCCAATCCTCTATTCATCGCGTTATCCACCTTTTGTGTGTGACCCTCTAGGCCAATATCGAGCTGGCCGTGAGTTGTACTCATTAGAACTCCTTTTGACTTAGTGAATTATTATCTCTATAATAATTCACTCAACTCATCGATTATGAACATACTAGGCCACTATGCCATAATCCCCAAACAATACGAGTGATCAAATCCATTGGACCTATTTGCGCACAATTACCGTGTACCTGTAGTCCCTCATCCATCTATTATCCCAGAGACCATATATTTGGCATGGTGTTGTCAGGTCTATATGGAATCTGTTAAAGTCAAACTCTTATCGGATTCTCCCGGAGAACTCCTTCTCACTAAATCCAATTGACCCTGGCCAGGGATTTGCCTGAGTAAGACAATATGGGATATTCCTATCACGATACCGACAGTGGATGATTCTTTATTGACACATAATTGCCTTCGTAAGGTTGGCTACCATTCCCAATGACTGGGTATACTAGACCTGGAACATCCAGACCTATAAATCCAGTATCAAAGAATGGAGTACTCAAATTAGACATCTTTGGTGTCTCAAGTCTAAGAACCAGTTACACAACTGAGACTACAAAATCTCTATCTGACAATTAGGTATCATTAACCATATAGCATTCCGAGAACGGATCATTCAGTGAACTCATTCACCAATAAGCACCTGTACCATATCCCTAGTATCTCCACACAAGCAACTATGAGACTAGCTGCTTCCATCATATGGATAGGTATATGGCACACCGGTCTTTCAAGTCATCTCAATGTCCTTCTTGAGTTACATATGACTAGGAATATTTCGGATCTATGTTTAAAGAGGATCGGCTTCATTATCATGATCTCATCCTGATCCAATTCCCATTGCACAGACCCATGGACATCACAGTATACATGCGCCTAGAATATACAGTGAGAAAATACCATTATAATATTACCAAAAGATATTGTACATAATTACAAGTGCCATCACTCACGTGAATTGGCTTGCAGGGCACCTATAATTAGCATAGGATCGTACACATATTTTCTCAGCATGGAAACATGAAACACATTGAGTACACATGATAGATTTGGTGGCAATGCCAGTCGATAAGCAACCTCACCAACCCTTTCGAGAACTTCAAAAGGACCGATGAATCTTGGACTGAGGATTCCTTTAACACCAAATCTTTGGATGCCACGGGTAGGGGATACCTTCAAGAGTACATGGTCCCCCACTTGAAATTCTAAATCTCGCCTCCTCTTGTCAGCATAACTCTTCTGTCTGGACTGAGCAGTCTTGAGCTGGTCTCTAATCACCTGTATATCCCTGGTAGTATTTTGCACCATGTCCTGGCCTAGCCATTGTGGTTCCCCGACTTCATTCTAGCATGTAGTAGATCTACAGTTTCTACCATAAAGTGCTTCGAATGGTGCAATTTTAATACTCGCCTGGTAGCTATTATTGTAAGCGAACTCGATTAAGGATAAGTGTTCATTCCAGTAGCCTTTAAAATCTATGGTGCAAGATCTTAACATATGTTCTACAATCTAGTTGGTTCTCTCAGTCTACCCATCATTCTGTGGGTGAAAAGCAGTAAAAAATTGAGCTTAGTACCAAGGGCAGTTTGCACTCCCTTCCAGAAATGAGACGTGAACCTCGGATCTCGATCCGAGACAATAGATGATGGAACTCTGTGTAGTCTCATTATCTCATTCGCATATAAGGCAACTAATACCTCCATCGACCACTTACTCTTTACAGCTAGAAAGTGGGCGGATTTGGTTAGTCGATCGACAATGACCCATATGGCGTTGAGTCCACCACGGGTCTTGGGTAAACCCATGATGAAGTCCATGCCAATGCTTTCCCATTTCCACTCCGGGATATCTAGTGGTCTAAGTACACCAGCAGGGCGCATGTGTTCTACCTTTACCTGTTGACAAGTAAGGCAATGAGCGGCATGTTCGGCTACCTCTCTCTTCATGTTCGGCCACCGAAATGTTCTTTTCATGTCTTTATACATTTTGGTACCTCCAAGATGAATAGTGTACTTCGTCTTCTGAGCTTCATCCATTAATTTCCTCTTCAGTTCTTCATTATTGAGTTCACATGTCCTTCCTTGGAATACTAGCCTTCCATCCTCGGTCATAGCAAGCTCCGGCCTTTCGGCTAAGGTTTCCTTGATGCGAACCAAGAATGGATCACTATCTTGTTGTGCTTTGAGTTCTCCCAGCATGTTAGATTGAATCTTGATATTGGCAACCAAGACTCGATCGTCCCAATGTACAATGTTCAAGTCTAACCTTGCGAATTGTTCTAGTAATTTCATCTCGCCAAGAACTAGACTTGATAACGATGCCATCGGCTTTCTACTAAGAGCTTCAGCCACAACATTTCCCTTGCCTGGATGGTACTGGATGTTGAAATCAAAATCTTTTAGCTATTCAAGCCATGTTCTCTGCATCATGTTAAGTTCGTTCTGGGAGAATAAATACTTCAGGCTTTTATGGTCTGAATGGTCCGTGAATTGCTCACCATATAAATAATGCCTCCAGATTTTTAAGGCGAAGACCACGGCAGCCAACTCAAGATCATGTACAGAGTAGTTGACTTCATGCGTCTTCAGTTGTCAGGAAGAGTAAGCAATAACTTTCTCCTTCTGCATCAATACACAACCAAGCCCAATCCCTGAGGCATCAGTGTAGACAGAGAAACCTTCTCCCTCTATTGGATGAGAGAGAATAGGTGCAGAGGTCAGACATTCTTTTAGAGTTTAAAAACTCTTCTCACACTCTTTACTCCAGGAGTAGGGATTCTCCTTTCGTGTATGACGCGAGAGAGGAACGGCGATCTTCGAGAAGTCCTTGATGAACCGCCTGTAGCAGCCAGCCAGTCCTAAGAAGCTTCTGATTTTTGTGACGTTGGATGGTCTCTCCCAATTAAGTACAACTTCGACTTTGGAGGGATCAACGGAGATGCCGTCCTTAGAGATGACATGGTCCATGAAGGACACTTTTTCGAGCCAAAATTTGCACTTGCTCAGCTTTGCATATAGTTTGTTATCTCGCAAGACTTGTAGTGCGATCTTCAAATGTTCTTCCTTGGTCTTTGAGTATATGAGGATGTCGTCAATGAAAACGACTACAAACTTATCCAGATAGGGTCGGTAGATGCTATTCATGAGTTGCATAAAGTCCGCAGGAGCATTGGTTAGACCAAAAGGCATTACAATGAATTTATACTGTCCATAACTTCTTCTAAAAGCTATTTTGAAAATGTCATCATCCTTCATCATCATTTGATGGTAACCAAACTGGAGGTCAATCTTGGAGAAATATTGAGCTCCAGATATTTCGTCAAAAAGCTCATCGACCCGAGGCAGTGGGTACTTATTCTTGATAGTTAGATGATTGAGTTGTTGATAGTCTATGCATAGACTCATAGATCCATCATTCTTTTTAACGAACAACACAGGTGCTCCCCATGGGGAAGTACTTGGTCTGATGAACCCCTTCTCTAATAGCTCCATCAGTTGTGCCTTCAGTTCTTTTAACTCGGTAGGTGACATCCAGTACGGTTGACGCAATACCGGGGCAGCTCCAGAGATCAACTCAATGGCGAAGTTGACATCACGTTCAAGGAGAATCCCTGGCAGATCTTCGGGAAATACATCTGGGTAGTCTTGGACTATGTGTATGTCTTCTATCTTAGACCCCTTCTTTTCAACTATTACAGCCGCAAGGAATGCAAGGCAACCTTTCCTTATCATACTGTGGGCCTTTATGGCAGAGACTAGAGACATCCATCTCTTATGTCTAATCCCAGTGTAGGACAACTTAGGGAAATCACTAAATGTAACTTCCCCTTTCTTACAGTCGACACTTGACCCATAAGTGGACAACCAGTCGGCTCCCAGAATCACATCATAGCCTACCATGGGCATACACACCAGGTCGGCTTTTAGGTTGTGTTCTCCAATCATTACATCGACAGATGGAAAATATTTGTTCAATTTCTCCTTTTCTCCTAGTGGTGTTGTGACAGAGAATTCCCACCCCATAGATATAAGTTTAATATGCAAAGTATCAGCAAGGTTATGAGATATAAATGATTGGGTTGCTCGAGTATCAAATAAACCAAATGTTGATAGGGAGAAAACTTGCAGTGTACCTTCCACCACGCCACCTTCCTCAGCGGGTTCTTCATCATGTAGAGCTTGAAGCCTCCCTTGTTTCTTAGGCACATTAGTGCGCCTCTCATTTTCCTTCAGTAGTGGGCACTCGGGAATACGGTGGTCGCGGCTTCCACAGCACAGACATGCGCTGACATTCCTCCAGCATTCATCAACGGTGTGACTTGGCTTGTCACAGTGCTTACAGTTACTTTTTGCTGGAGTATTGGGTATGAAGACCTTGCATCTTCTAACAGTTGTGCTTTCTTTACCATCTCGGCATATGTCTGATTGTCGAGAGGGGCCAATTGAGTAATGTACTGAGGCTTAAGGCTGTTGAGGAAGAGCTGAGCCTTCATCCTTTCGGTGTTCACCAGGTGTTTGGCATATCTTGCCAGTCTAGAAAACTGGTCTTCATAGTCAGCTACAGATAGGCTCCTCTATTTAAGAGCAGCAAACTCTGCAGCTTTCTTGTCTTGCACATGCTCGGAGAAGTACTTGAAATTAAATGCTTGTTTGTATTCAGTCCAGGGCCACAGACTCCCACCAAGAGTAGGCATCCTTTTCCAGTTGAAATGTTGCTAATAGCAGCTTGTCCCCCGCTGCACATTGCATGATACGGAAAATTCTTTCCATCTCCTTTAGCCAGTGCTCGGCTTCATCCGGATCGATAGTATCGCTGAACTTTGGCAGATTTAAACTTCTAAAATGACGATGCAGCTCGCCCGCACCGCGGTTTCCTCCTCCTCCTTGTACCGCTTGCAGAAGCGCACTAATGAGTTCTTGGATTGTTTGTTGCATGCCCCTCATTTGAGCACGTTCAGTAGTCATCTTATCTTATCATTAGGACATTGATGTGGTGTTTAATTCGTGCGTGTGTGATTATCTTTTAGGTTTTAACCCCTAGTTCTACCGAAATCTCACATACGTATGATAATTGACTCAGACACGTGTCATGGCAGTCCGTCCTAGAACATCGTAGACTTAATTATCCTAGTAAGGATATCCTAGGCTCTAATACTACAAAACTATCATGCCCTGACACAGAATATCGGAACGTGAGGCAGTTGCAAGTAAGCGAGTATAGAGTGTAGAATAGACAACAAACCATTGGACAATTAAATAAAACTAAATCAAATAACTTTATTGATAATTCAACAGTTGTCTATTACATCAACTTACTCTGAGCCATAACATAGGGCCCAATTGACTCAAATGCATAAGATGCAAAATAAAAGACTACTAACTTGGTGACATCATGGCACTCGTGGATCACTCCTGGTCCTCCCCATCCTCGTGAGTGTAATCATTCTCCTCAACCTCACCTGAGACACAATGACAAATAACATAGGGTGAGCGACAACGCCGAGTAGGATTTATATCTCATGGTGCGATCAACTTTACATGATTAATTTATTAAAAGTAGAGTTACTATATGATAAAACGAGGGAGAGTCAAGTAATGAAAGAGATAGCATGATAGCACGTGATTGAAATAGCACAAGTTTCCAAATAAAGCACAGAGCAAGATGGCCATAGCAAAAATAACACAAAGTGTAAAAATAGCACAACGAGTATAGTATAGCAGTTTGATTGTCAATTAGATAGTCGAGATAGATAGCACTTGAGTGTAATGCCAAACACTCTGGTCATTTAACTCTCGCGGGTAAATAGCACTTTTGGGCGCACATCCTAGGACTTGACCAGGCCCTTATATATTGCCAAGCATTAGTTATATTATTTATCTTTAGACAATCAGTCGATGGCCAATAGAGAGTACCAAGAAGTAGATGAGAGTACTAGATGAATAGACGAGATAGCAGAGAGAGTGTGAATAGATGAGAGAGTAGAGTATATATGAGAACTATAGGTCAATGCGCATAAACGTCAAATTAAATGGGTGATAGTAACAGTTGCACAACACGCGCAATTGGTGTTGGCAGTCAGGTGGAATTCACTACCCTTCCAGTGGCCATGTTATGCACAGGTGCAGAGGTCCGGTGTGATATCAAGATGATAGATAACTTCTAAAGCCGTTTGGATCATATCGATCCGTAAGAAGTGTTATGGGCGTTAGGGTACAACCAGCTCAGTCTCCATGAGGGAATCCACAGAGTACGAAGTTTTACGGAGGCCTTAACAAAAGGTCCCTTGTCTACGAGAACGGAATGTCCCATAGAGAGGTTCCGACTTGTCAAGAGAGTAGTGTGTAAAGGAAACAAGTTCCTCGACGTTCTAGAGGAATTCCAGAACAGTGGAGCTGCGATCTCGTTGTTCAAACCACAAAATAAACAATGACAAGGTTATTATTATAATGGGAGATTAATGAGCAATTATTTAGGTAAATTACCAGATAAATTATGTCATGTATTTTTCGTATCATTTTTGTGACAAGGATGAATATTGGTGTGTGCATGTGCATGAAATCATGAACATTGAATGATTGTGCATTATAGTTTAAATTAAAGAATTATGGGGCATAAATCAAGTTTTAATAACATGTTGTTTTACTATTCATTACACCACTTTACAAGGTATAAACAAGCTCAAATAGTCCAACTCATCATTTAAATAGGGCTAATTTCAGTGCTGGAATAAGGCAACTAAATCGCATCGGGGGTCATGGATGCGATTATAAGGCGGGCATAAACGCGTCGGCAGAAGCCGTTGCATTCTTGAAACCCTAAACAGTCAAACGACATGCTTTCCCAGAGGCGGGAAAACACAGAGAAATGCGTCGACCTAAGCGGTCGCGTTTCAGCAGTCATCTGACAGGTCAGATGGCACGCAGTTTGAGATGCTTGGCACGCCAAATCATGTCACCCTCGAAGGATGCATTTCGGGTAATCGTGGCGGCCGAAGCTGATGCGATACCTGTCTCTTGAATCGTGGCGTCTGACGCGGATGCGATTCAACATGCAACCCGAAAAACGCAGAAAATGCAGGGAACATGTAGCGATCTTCATAAAATGCCTATATCTATTAAAGTAGGGCACATGGGGCAAAGTGGTGAACATGAAACATGTAGAGGACATCATGATGAAGAGATCTCTGACTTTGGACCGGATCGATTTGGTCTCATAAGGCGTGTAAACATGCATGAACAAGAAACGGGATAGTCATGCGCAACGATGAGAAAATGCTTATATCTCAACGAATACATGATGGAATTTGGGCATATCACTTGAAAATGAAAGAGGACAGAATGATCTACAACATAGAATGATTTAGATGCTTCTTTGGCCTGAGAATACCTACCCTTGTGAAGCTTAAACACAAGACCGATGCGCAGGATGCAGCAGAGCACTGTTTGAGGAAAAGCTTGGGTTCCCAGCCGTCCTCCTCTGCTCCTGACGCCCTAGCTCTGCCTCCCACGACCCAGCAAGTATGTGAACCTTCCCTTTTAGTTTTAGGATGAGTTCTTATATGTTTAGGGTGTAATTCATGTCCTAATAGGACTAGGAAAGGGGGGTGCGAATTCCAGTTCTTCCCTTCCTTGTTTTGGTGATCTCCTTCCCCATTGGAGTGGAACCCTCTAGAAGGTTGCTGTAATGGTGGGTGGCGATTTGGCTTGCCATTCATGGCCCATTGTCATGGTTTCAATCCCTCTTTACCCTTTCTATTTTCCCCTAATTATGGTTACGAATTTTGGAGTATTTGTTCTTTTTCCATCATCCATATTCCCAATTTTGGCCCATTTAACCTTTGCATGAGCTACTTAATTGCCCATACCTTTTTTTAAATATTTATTAGATTTTCATTTCTCCCATTATTTCAATTTATTTAATTATTTAAAATATCAGGTTGCTACACTTGGTGATGGATCAAGCTTTTGGGACAAAGGTTTACTATAGTAGCTATCGATAGATCCATCAAGACTTGTCTAAAAAGCAACTTATCTGTCGGCAAACACACAGAACCTGTCGACATATATGGTTAGGTTCAGGAACCAACGTTCTAGTGATCGAACAATTGGCATTTTAATTGAACTCCTGCCGTAAGCTCCACATGGTTTACTTATGCAATGGTTATCTTACTATCGAGCCCCTATAAATTATAGTTTACCATCCCTCAAATGCATCTTATCACCTCCTTCCTTATCGATTTTCCCTGGTGTACGAAGGAGAGTACTTTTTTTGTTGGCTCTTTCCTCCATAAAATAAAAAATTCAATTGGAATCCTTATATAATTATTTCCATCCATTAATCATATTTTTTATGGTTCAAAAATCTGGGTCGTTACACCCACCCCAACTTAAAAGAATTTGGTCCCCAAATTCACATAGTCTAATTATGTTGTGATTATCAAATGATCCTCAAATCTTCCTCTAAATTGTCTCCCCCACTTGAGACTTTTGCGAGCAAGACATCCTTTCTAAGGTAAGATATTTTTGGAGGGTCATACGTACATGCACATACTCATTACTCTCAAACACTACTAAATTCCATCAAGTATAATGATCCAGACAAAATATTCAAGGTACCTAGATTTGCATTTTCCCAAAAGAGGATTACAACTCAAAAATCAAAGTAATCTTAACTGCTCAGGACCATCTGATTGTTCTTAAAGGATTCTTTCCCTTAGCTGTCAACAGCGCATTTGACACTTGAGAGGTCTCTTCCTTTAGTTGCTGCCAATTAGAAATCTTGTGATCCTTACTTCCACACCACAGGCAAGCTCCATTCTTCCTCCAACACTCTTTAATATTATGCCCCATTCGTCCAGAAGGACAACACTTCTCCTTAAATAGTTCAACCTTGTTCTATGTTTGATCTCCTCCTTCGGCTAGCTCCAGTGACTTGAGTGCTTGAAATTGGCGTTGATGTTTATTACTTGGGCTTAGTCCTTTATCAGAGCATTCATTAACCTTGGGTTTGGACTACCACAAAGGAAACATTTACCTTGAGCCTTCCAATAACGCTCATACTGATGAGTTGCTTTGCCACAGTACTTGCTTCTTCCTTCGGAAACATGCACCATTTGTTTATTATTCGTCCTTGGCTTCTCCTTCTTTTGGGGTCTGTTACTATTATTAGGCCGTTTCTTTCTGGTCATGGGTTTGAAGTTACTTTCAGTAGATCCTAAAGCACCAACCAGCAGTTGGGTAGCTTGTTGTAATGCTTTGGCTACCTTCTGGACCGACCTCAGTTTGTCAACAGTGATGCAGATGGATCCTTCGTTGTCATTTGTCTATGTTCCTTGAAAATAAATCATCAGGATTGTCAGTTCCCCTTTACCTCCTTGTATTTAACTTTCAAATCTATAAACACTTATCAAGTGAAATTCTAAGCGTAGCCCATGGCTCCATCAAATCACACCATTGCCCAAGCCATCCTCCTTACTTTTAGAATCACTTATAACTCTTGGGTATCAAGGCAAGATTTCCATTCTGGGATTGTAGCCCATACCTTATTACGTTTGGAACTTAATATTAGTTTTCAGGGGTTAACAAAAGTCCTATCTTGGTGCTAGACACATAAATTTCCAAGAATCAGGGATTCTCTGAACACAGTCCTATAATTTACATTTTCAAACATAGGCTTCAGTACCTCCTAACACATCTAGTATTAGAGAAAAAATGTAGGATTCAAAGGCCGAGGCTTTAAGGCTATGTTTGTAGCTAAGAGGAGCTATAGCTCTGATAATGCCTTTCTATAAAAGGAAATGGTCAAGTCTAGTACATGGCTCTACCCACTAACTGGGTGTCAACTAGGGACAAACACAAGGATATTAAGTCCTTAAGACAAAAATTCCCATAATTTAGGTTATAGCTTAGCTTGAGGGCTCTTAGTTGTCCAAACTGAAATTGTGACGACCCAACTAGCAAACTAGCCCAACAACCGTGCTAGTTGGTAGACTTCCCAGGAAGGTCGTCCATCCTGGGACTACTCCCAACTGAGCACGCTTAACTTCAGAGTTCTTTTCCTACTCGAGCTCTGAAAAATGACTAGTTCGAGATGTTGGTAGTCCGTTGATTTAGTCCATTTAACATATTATTATATGGGGTGCTACAATCTACCCCTCTTATATTAGCGACGTCCTCGTCGCTGCTCACATATAGCATACAATTTAACCCCAGGCAAGCAAGATCTAGAGGGGGCCCCCTAGGCTCAAGAGGTGGCTCCCACTATGTCGCACTTTGCGCCATTATAGCCTCAAGCGGTGGCTCCCATAGCGTAGCACTTTTCCCTGTGTTGCACTTAGTTCCTGCACTTCGGGCTGGGCAAGTCTTTGTCATGCTCCGACGTGGAATACCGGAACGTGAGATAGTTGCAAGTAAGTGAGTATAGAGCGTAGAATAACATCAAACCATTGGACAATTAAATAATACGAAATCAAATGCCTTTCATTGATAATTCAACTATTGTCTATTACATTCACTAATATTGAGCCATAACATAGGGCCCAAATGACGCTAATACATAGAATTAAAATAAAAGACTTAACTAGGACAACTAATATAGCACTAGAATGCCAGGTACTCATGGATCACTCTTGGTCCTCCCCATCCTTGTGAGTGTACTCATTCTCCTTAGTCTCACCTAAGAACACAATGAACAAATAACGTAGGGTGAGCGACAACGTCCAGTAGGATTTATATCTCATGGTGGCGGTAACTTTACATGATTAATGTATTAAAGAGTATTGTCACTAAATGATAGAGCGAGAGAGTCAAGTAATATAAGTTATGGCACAATAGCATGGATCAAAATAGCACAAGTTTTCAATATAGCACAGAGAGCAGGATGGCCATTGCACAATTTAAATGTTTCATAATAGCACAACGAGTCGAATATCATATAGCACTTTGATTGTCATTTACATAGTCAAGATAGATAGCACTTTTGAGTGTATGCAACAACACTCGAGTCAATTAACTCCCGCGGGCACTAGCACTTCTGGGCGCACCTCCCAATACCAGACCGGGCCCTTTATATTGCCAAGCATTAGTCATATTGTTTATCTTTAGACAATCAGTCAAATGGCCAATAGAGTACCAAGAGATAGATGAGAGTACTTGATGAATAGACGAGAAGGTAGAGAGAATGTGAATAGATGAGCGAGTAGAGTATAGATGAGAACTATAAGTCATGGCACATAAAGCGATGGTTAAATAGACGATAATAACAGTTACTTAACACACATGAACGGTGTTGGTAGTCAGGTAGAATTCACTAACCTTCCAATGGCCATGTAATGAACATGTCCCGAGGTCCGGCGTGATCCCATGGTAACAGAGAATTTCTAAAGCCGTCTGGATCATGTTGATCCCTAAGAGTGTTATAGGTGTTTTTGTGTCCAACCAGCTCAGTCTCCATAAGGGAATCCACAGAATACGGAGTCTTACGGAGCTTTAAACAAAAGATCCCTTGTCTGCCAGAACGGAATGTCCAATAGAGAGGTTCCACTTGTCAAGAGAGTAGGTGTAATAACGAGTTGCTCAACATTCTAGAGGAATTCTAGAACAGTAGCGGTGGTACGGTATTCCAAACCACGTGAGAAAACGAAGACAATGTCATTATTATCATGGTTAATAATATGTAATTATTGAAGTAAATTACCAGATATATTATTCATGTATTTTATACTTGTCCTCATGGCAAAGATAAATATTTGGTGTGTGCATGTAAGAGAAATCAGAGACGTATGATAATTGTGCACAATGTCTTTAAATTTAAGAAACATATGAAATATATCCCTATTCATAGCATGGTTGTTTACTGTTCACTACACAATATTACAGTGTATAATCATGATTATCAAGCCTAATTAATCACATTAAATAGAAAATAAGGGTACTGAAAATACACAATCAAATCATGATGGGTCTAATGGTCATATTTAACAACATCGATTCTGAACAGAAACGCGACGACGTCGGCTATCGCGTTTAGGGTAACTAGACAGAGGCGAATCGATTGGGTGACACAGAAACATGATGTGCAGGTCCGACACATTCATGGTAATCAATACAGAATTGTGATGGTAATGTCTGACGCATTCATGCAAAACTCTGGTTTTTGGAAATAAGACAAAATCCCAAAAGTGGGAAACAACTCAAATACGCGACGACCATGATGGTCGTGGTTCAGACATCTTCTGATAGCGAGAGGGCACACAGTTTTAAGCAACGGTACTTGTCAAACCGACATGGGTTGACGCCTTTAAGGTAATCATGACAGTCTCATCTGTCGTGATATGAGTCAGTGAAACGCGACGTATGTGTCGGTCGCGATTCAACATGCAAACCGAGAACAGGAAACTTGCAGCGATCTTACATGCACGGCTTATAACTCGAAATCTAGAGCTCTTAGGACAAAGTGGTGAACATGAATCTGTAGGGAATGTTGAATAGAAGAGAACTATGCCTTTAGACTGAATCAATTTGG
Organism: Colocasia esculenta; assembly: GCA_014218235.1. Classification (NCBI taxonomy): domain Eukaryota; kingdom Viridiplantae; phylum Streptophyta; class Magnoliopsida; order Alismatales; family Araceae; genus Colocasia; species Colocasia esculenta. Next base: position 47,414,073 of record CM024761.1, on the reverse strand, counting down.
TCTCGGTAGGTGTGTAAAGCAATATGAACACCGAAAGCCCTACACTTGCATCGTGATAGGAAAACACTTATAACTCAAAGCATACATGATGAAAATTAGGCAAAACAAGTGCAAACGAAGCTAGACATGATGTTCTACAAGATGGTATGAGTCTTGTTCTTCTCTAGCGCGAGAATACCTACCTTTGAACGGATCTAAGAGAAGCTAACGCATAGGTCGATGCAGTGCAGGTTTGTAGAAGATGCAGTGTTCTTGGCCGATCTCCTCCTCTCCTGGTGCCCTAGCTCAGCTCCTCATGACCTCCGGCACGATGGTGAACCTTCCTCTCTAGTCCTATGACGATTATTTATATGTTTAGGGTTAATTTGAAGTTCGAATGAGACTAGGAATGGTGGGGTGCAGTTCTGGCTGGTTGCCTTCCATGTTTTTTAGATTTCTCCTCCCAATTAGAGTAGAAATACCATTTAGCATGTCCTTACTATGGTTGGTCATGAATTTGGTTGCCATTCATGGCAAATTGCCATTGTTTAAAACCCTAATTTTCTCTTTCCTATTTTCTATACAATTATGACTATGATTTCTTGGGGTATTTTCTCTTATCTCATAATCCAACACCAATCTTGGCCCAATAACTTTAGGTGAGCTATTATACAAGCCCATTACTTCTTGTTGTTATTGGGTTTTAATTAATTCATTTTCTTTCAATATTTTCTATTTATTTATTTTTTTTAAATATCGGGTTTGCTACATCCTCCCCCTCTTAAAAGAATTTGGTCCCTAAATTCATATGACCATAATGGAGAGAATGTCTTACCGAAAATCTCGGGGTAGTTTCACCTGATGATTCCTTCAGGTTCCATGTGGCTTCTTCCACTGCACGTTATTCCAGAAGAACTTTAACCACATAATAGGGCGGTTCCTAAGTTTGTTGCACCTTTCGCTCCAGTATCTTGATTGGTTTTTCCCTCCACATATGTCATGTCCTTGTTCAGCACCAACTTCTCATGCGAATGATGTAAGTAGGATCATACACATATTTTCTGAGCATCGAGACATGGAACATATTGTGTATGAATGCTAGACTTGGTGGCAACGCCAGCCGATAAGCAACCTCACCAACCCTTTTAAGCACTTCAAAAGGACCAATGAATCTAGGACTTAGCATTCCTTTAACACCAAACCTTTGGATTCCACATGTAGGAGATACCTTCAAAAGTACATGATCTCCCACTTGAAATTCTAGATCTTTCCTCCTGTTGTCAACATAGCTCTTTTGTCTGAACTGAGCAATCTTGAACTGATCCCAACTCACCTGTATATCTCTAGTTGTAATTTGTACCATGTCTGGACCTAACCATTGCTGCTCCCCAACTTCATTCCAGCATGCAGGGGACCTACAGTTTCTACCATAGAGTGCTTCGAATGGTGCCATTTTAATACTCATCTGGTAACTATTGTTATAGGCAAACTCAATCAAGGGTAAGTGCTCATTCCAGTAGCCTTGGAAGTCTATAGTGCAGGCTTTTAACATATCTTCTACAATCTGATTGGTCCTCTCCGTCTGTCCATCAGTCTGTGGGTGAAATCCGGTACTAAAATTGAGTTTAGTACCAAGTGCAGTCTAAAGTCCCTTCCAGAAATGAGAGGTAAATCTGATATCTCGATCTGAGACAATAGATGATGGAATTCCATACAGTCTCACGATCTCTTTGATGTAAAGAGCGGCTAACACATCCACCGACTAATACTTTTTATAGGTAGAAAGTGTTCGGCAACCAAAATGTTCTTTTCATGTCCTGATACATTTTGGTACCTCCAGGATGAATAGTATACTTAGTTTGATGTGCTTCATCCATTAACTTCCTCTTCAATTCTTCATTGTCCAAGACACATGTTCTTCCTTAGAATATAAGCCTTCCATCCTCAGTCATAGCAAAGTCTGGCCTTTCAGCTAAAGTTTCCTTGACACGAACCAAGAATGGATCGCTATCCTATTGTGCTTTGATCTCTGCCAGCATGTCAGATTGAATCTTGATATTGGCGACCAAGACTCGATCGTCCCTATGTTCAATATTCAAGTCTAACCTTGCGAATTGTTCTAATAGTTGCATTTCGCATGTAATTAGACTAGATAAAGATGCCATCGGCTTTCTACTAAGAGCATTGGCCATGGCATTTCCCTTTCCTGGATGGTATTCGATGTTGAAGTCGAAGTCCTTTAAGTATTCTAGCCATCTCCTCTGCCTCATGTTAAGTTCTTTTTGAGAGAAAAAATAGTTCAAGCTTTTATGGTCCGAATAGACTATAAATTGCTCCCTATACAAATAATGTCTCCATATTTTTAAGGCGAAGACCACAGCAGCCAACTCTAAATCATGCACAGGATAGTTGACTTCATCAGTCTTCAGTTGCCTTGAAGAGTAGGCAATGACTTTCTCCTTTTGCATTAGTACACAGCCTAGCCCAATTCCTAAGGCATCGGTATAGACTAAGAAACCTTCTACCTCTATTGGAAGAGCGAGAACAGGGGCTGAGGTTAGACATTCTTTCAATGTTTGGAAACTTTTCTCACAGTCTTTACTCCAAGAGTAGGGATTCTCCTTCCGTGCAAGACGAGTGAGAGGAACAACGATCTTGGAGAAGTCCTTGATAAACCGCCTGTAACAGCCAGCCAGTCCTACGAAGCTTCTGATTTATGTGACATTAGTTGGTCTCTCCCCTTTAAGTATAGCTTCAACTTTGGAGGGATCAATAAGATGCCGTCCTTGGAGATGACATGGCCCAAGAAGGACACTTCTTCGAGCCAAAACTCACACTTTCTCAGCTTTCCATATAGTTGGTTGTCTCGTAAGACTTGTAGAAATATGTTCAGATGTTCCTCATGTTCTTCTTCGGTCTTGGAGTATATGAGGATGTCATCAATGATAACGACCACGAACTTATCAAGATATGGTCGGTATATACTGTTCATGAGTTACATAAAGGCTGCAGGAGCATTGGTTAGACCAAAAGGCATAACAATGAATTCAAAGTGTAAGGCCTTCAATTTTCATGCATATTATATCTGTTTGATGCTTTGATTGTTCTGCCAAAATTCCTATTTAACGTCAATATCCCTTGACATTAATAGCATGTTGACGACAGCTTTTGTGCCGTTGACTGTGTGGCCAGAAGAAATAGACGTCCACATCGATTGACGCCTATTTCTGGTTAATGACAGCTATGTGGCTCTTTACTTCTCCAGCTGCATTTGGGATTTCAGATCTGAAATTGACCCATTTTCTTTAGAATCCATTTAGGAATCGTATCCCCAACGGTCAGGGCTCCTAATACCTAGGTTTACCCGGACTCTATGTCTATATAACCTAAACATCTCGGTTATAAGAGGGCTTCTATCACCTAGGGCTATTTGGGTTCCAGGGAGAGAAAAAGAGAGCTTTTGTGAGGGTTTGATCCGGCTATTGGATGGCTCCACCGGTGATTTTCTGCGTTCAAAAGACTCTTCTAGAGGTGAAGCAGCTCTTCTAATGTCGGGTGATCATCTGTGCAAACATAGAGACCAAATCAAGGCGAAAGACATCACCTTCTTGGCTTGGCCAATGAGGGCTTCAGCACCAAAATCCGATCTTCAGAGATTTTTTGAGAGGCAAGTAACTTAGGGGTTTCATCCTTAGACCTATCACTTAGAGTTTAGGTATTTTTCGAGATTTTTAGATCGTGTCCTAGACCCCCAAATTTTGTGTTTTTCTGTGTTCGGTCTGCATTGTCTGTAGGTATTTTTTGAGAAAAAGAAACCTTGTTGCCGCCAAGTTCTTGAGTTAACGGCAATCGATTGTGCCGTTAACCCACCCAGATGGCGAGACCCTTGCCGTAAAGTTCATATGGTTTTTCTGAAAAGTGGTTTTGATCTGTATGATGTGATTTTTTTAATAGTGGTTTTCATACTATTTTCATGTTTTGAGACTGTTAGACCCGACTGATTACTGTTTATCATGTCAGATTGAATTATCTTATAAAATTGCATGAGATCCCTATTAAATGTTAAAAATAGAGTTGCTATCATGAAAATTCTAAAAAATTAACCATATGATATGTTCCATGCATAGGGTTTATGGTTAAAATTTTGGACTATTTTGATATTTGTAGATATTTTTTGCAATTATAAAGATATTAAAAGTCATATTATGCATGGTTATTCAAGAAACGATAATTTCCAGTAATGAGTATCATGTTTAGGTACTGTTATGCATGATTTAATACTATTAGATAGTGACGATAGGTTCTGTAAACTGAAGTCTATGTGTTTGAATGGTATGCATGTGAATGGACCAAATAGTGCATGTAAAATGATGTAAATCATGTGATTAATTGAAATAATGTGATTAAGTGAAATGTGTGCCAAAATTGACACTGCTACCATAGAAGGCTGTGGAGCCGTACTATAGAAAAGTCCCTATGAGAAGGATCAATGTGTATGTGATATCCTGTGGGCTTCAAGATGAAATCCTGGAGGTGGACAAGTACCACTGGTTAGGGTGGAGAGGACTTCTCCTAGTTCTGTGCAGTTACCAAGATTCGTCACTATAATGCCTATGTGACTGGTATGTGTTGTGTGATATGTGTGTCCTACTTTATGGTGGTTCGCACTATGTGTCACGACAAATAATGTGTAAAGATGTGAAATATGTGTAAATGTGCAAAATATTCATGTGAAAGAGAAGTGTTAATGTGTTACCCTGTGACATATTGTGAAACCATGTGAACATGTGATATTTATGTTAAAATAGCAAGAAAAATGTGTATTTATGTGATATAAAAGCATGTGAAAAGTGATAGATATCATGCTAGGTGTGTTAATAAGCATGTGTTTAATTCCATGATCAAGTTGTTTAGAAATATGATGTGAATGGATTCCAATTGATACCATGAATCAAGTTAAAGACCATGTGTAGAAAGCGTGTGATAGGTTACTTATTTATACTTGTTGTTATGATATGAACCATGTGGTAAGGTTACTTTTATTGTTAAAAGAATAGCTTGAATGTGATATGTGTAAGGATGTGCTAATGGGTTACATACTGAGTCTTTTGGTGAAGACTCATACTTGCTTTAACATATAGGTGAGATAGGTGTCTACGTGCTTGAGGAGGACATTGTGAGGAGCGTCTCCGAGCGAGAGGAGTAGCGAGATTGTGGGGGACTATTTGTTAGCTTGTACTTTCCCTTACTAGTATGTGGACAATGATGTTATGTTATGGACTTGTATAATTATGGACTTGGTTTACTTTCATTGCTACTATATAGACTGTGAGATGTGTGAATGATGATGAAATAATAATATCTTTCATTTCTGTTGTACTTTCTTTCGTTATTTATGTACATCTCTACCTACTGTGTTGTGTTGGGTACATGTCCCACTGTGACGACGCATTTTGTATCGATGTGGATTGGTATAACCGTACCAGTATAAAGTGGGTCATTACAGATATTGGTATCAGAGCAACAGGTTGAGATTGTACATAAATAAGCATCATCTACACAATATTTCAAAGTCTCTATAAAATTAGTTCATACATGTGGAAAATACTTAATAATGAATTAAAGATAGTTAAGAAAATGATTAGGACTAAGTAACATAGATTCTAACTGAGTTAATTATTTTACAGGCAATGGTGAGCCATGGTAGGTGCAGTACCCAGGCTCGGGAGGATGAGCAGAGGTGTGAGGAGAGTGGTGAGCAGCAAACCCTAGCACCCCAGGGTCCCACGGTACTTCCTCCACCACCACCTATGGACTATGGCGTGTTCATGCAAGGCCTGGTCTAGGTGATGCAAACTCAGGCTCAGATGCAGGCCGCACTGCAAGCTCAGTTGTAGGCACAGGTGAGAGTTGTTAAATAGGGAGTAGTCTATTTTGTTTGTTTCATGATTGCTTATGTGTTGCTTGTTGTCTCAGGCACAGGCTCCAGCTCCAGTTCCCTAGGAGCATGGCCATGGTGGTCCATCCATCATGGAGAGGTTTAAGAGGATGTCTCCGCCTCCTTTTAAGGGGGAGAGTCAGCCCCTTTTAGCAGAGATCTGGATGAGAGAGGTAGAGAAGATTTTCTGAGCTATCAGCTGTGCAGAAGAAGATAAAGTTAGTCTGGCTACTTACATGCTACAGGTACTTAGAGTATATGTACTTGAGTAAGGTTATGATTTTAGTTTGGTTGGTGCTTATAGCTGGTGTTTGGTGGGCCTCTGTGCAACGCACGAGGTACGAGGATGGTGCTATAGAGGTGACTTGGGCCGAGTTTACTAGACTCTTTTGGGCCAAGTTCATCCCCGAGCACATACATGACAAGATGGAGTAAGAGTTCCTATCTCTCACACAGGGCTCCATGACTGTCTTGGAGTATGAGGCCAAGTTTGCCGAGCTTTCCAAGTATGCTCCTCATATTGTTACAGATGAGTGCAAGAAGGCCAAGAAGTTTGTGATGGGGTTCAAATCATTACTCAGATTGAGATTGGTTGCTTTCGACCATCGGCCTTTGGACGAGGCTCTTAGCGCAACATATAGGCACGAGAGCGAGATTAATCAATATATAGAGGAGAAGAGGGCAGCTTAGAAGAGGTCAGCGCCACCTTTCCAGAGGCAGGACAAGAATAAGACAGTGGTGTACCAGTCGCCATAGCGTCCAGTAGCAGTTCCAAGTCAGCAGGCGGTTGTACACAACTCACCCAGTTGCAGGTCCAGCGACAAGAAGGCGTGTCCTCATTGCGGTAGGACATACGGCGGATCCGAGTGTTGGAAGCTAGCAGGGAAGTGCCTAATGTGTGGCAGCACAAAGCATCATATCCTAGACTACCTCAGACTTCAGTAGTTTGCTCAGAGAGGAGCACCCGCCCAGCAGCGGTAGCAGCAGCAGCACTAGTGACTAGGAAACTAGGAAGGCCTCAGGCCCAAGCCCGAGTGTATGCACTAGCTCATGAGGACGTAGAGCAGGCCGAGAATGTCACAGAAAGTATGGTCTTAGTTATGGGTGTGCAGGCTTGTGTGTTGATTGATACGGGTGCTACACACTCGTTTATTTTTTAGTGGTTTGCTAAGCAGTTAGCGGCAGAGTGTGGAGTTGAGGCAGAGGAGTTAGAGGTTCCCTTGTCTGTGCACACACCAGCAGGTACGGTAGTGACCAGGAAGTACATTCCATCATTACCTGTGTGCATTAAAGAGCAAGGCTTGTTCGGGTGCTTCTACTTGCTCAAGATGAAGGACTATGATGCTATACTAGGTCTGGATTGGCTTGAGGAGCACTATTCCTTGGTTGATTGCAGAGGGAAGAAGTTTACTTTTCCTATTCCTGGAGAGGATGAATTCTCACATCCGTTGCCAAAGAATCTAGCGGGAAGGTTTTTAATCTCCACCATGAAGGATATGAAGATGGTGAACAAGGGTTGGGACGCTTTTCTTATTAGTGTGGTCTTAGTTCCTAAGGCTGATCAGTCACCTACCCTAGAGTAGATCGAGGTTGTGCAGGAATTTCCAAACGTGTTCTCTGATGATTTGTCTAGATTGCCTACCAGCAAGGGAGATGGAGTTCACTATAGAGTTGCTTTCAGGCACGTCACCTATCTCTAAGGCTCCCTACCGGATGGCATCTACGGAGTTGGCCGAGCTAAGGAAGCAGTTACAGGATTTGCTTGACAAAGGGTTTATTCGCCCTAGTGTGTCACCATGGGGCGCACCAGTGCTATTCGTGAGGAAGAAAGATGGTTCCCTCAGGCTGTGCATCGATTACAGGAAGCACAATCAGGTGACAGCGAAGAACAAGTACCCCATGCCACGCATGGATGATTTGTTTGATCAGCTGCATAATGCTTTTGTGTTTTCCAAGATAGATCTGCGGTCCATCTACCACTAGTTGAGGATCCGAGGAGAAGATGTGTCCAAGATGGCATTGAGGACCCGATATGGACATTCTGAGTTCTTTATGCTTCCATTTGGTCTAATTAACGCCTCTGAAGCATTCATGGATCTCATTAATATGGTGTTTAGGCCATATTTGGATAGTGTTGTTGTGGTGTTCATAGACAATGTGTTAGTCTATTCCCCTGATGAGGCTACACACCGTGAGCTTCTGAGGATTGTTCTGGAGGTTCTCCGAGAGCACAAGCTGTATGCTAAGTTCAGCAAGTGCGACTTGTGGATGCGTGAGGTTCACTTTCTTGGGCATGTTATCTCAAGCACTGGAGTTTCTGTTGATCCGGCGAAGGTTCAGGCGGTGTTAGAGTGGGAGACTCCGAGGACACCATCCGAGATCAGGAGTTTTCTTGGGTTAGCAGACTATTACAGGTGATTCATTGAAGGCTTTGCCTCTATCGCAGCACTTTTGACTAAGCAGACTAGGAAAGGAGTTAAGTATGCGTGGTCTGATGATTGTGAGAGCAATTTCCAGTTGTTAAAGACAAGGCTGACATCTGCACCCATGTTGATCTTGCCTAGTGGTGCCGAGTGTTTTTCTATCTTTTCCAATGCTTCCTAGATAGGACTTGGTTGTGTTCTAATGCAACATGGTAAGGTAGTTGCCTATGCTTCTCACCAATTAAAGGAGCACGAGCATAACTATCTGACCCATAATTTGGAATTAGCGGCTGTGGTTCATGCACTGAAGATCTGGAGACACTATCTTTATGGTGTCAAGTTCGAGGTGTTCACTAACCACAAGAGTTTGAGGTACAACATGCGGTAGAGAAGGTGGATAGAGTTCCTTAAGGACTACGACTTCGAGCTTCAGTACCATCCAGGTAAGGCAAATGTCGTGGCAGATGCGCTCAGTAGGAAGAGGTCTCTACTTCAGTAGGATTGGAAGATGCTAGAGGATGCGACATGTGCTATGACCGAGCTAGAGCCATAGTTGTGTCAGGATTTCGTGGCTCAGTTGTCCATCTGATCCACTGTGTTGGACGAGGTGATCGAGCAGTAGAGACCTAACCCTAGACTTCAGGAGATGGTGGGCAAGGCAGGCATTGCTAGAGATAAGGACGGTGTCGTCAGATTTCAGCACCGAGTATGTGTATCTGATGTTGTGGATGTTCATGAGCGAGTTCTTGCAAAAGCTCACAGGTCGCAGTTCTCCATTCATCCAGGCAACACCAAGATGTACTAGGATTTGAAGAGTTTCTTTTGGTGGTCAGGCATGAAGAAGGACGTAGCAGAGTTTGTGTCTAGGTGTTTAGTGTGTCAGCAGGTTAAGGCCGAGCGTCAAAGACTGTCGGGCCTTATGTAGAAGATGGAGATACCTGTATGGAAGTGGGTGGCAATCACCATAGATTTTGTGACGGGTTTGCCTAGATCAGCAAGGGGCAATGACTGTATTTGGGTGGTTGTAGATCGTTTCTCCAAGACTGCTCACTTCTTGCCCATGAAGAAGAAACAGATTGTGGAGAGCTTGGTTTTGGGATCGGATAAGTAACTTTAACAAATTAACTAAGAATGTGTGTGTACAATAGCAGAATTAAAATGAGTAATACACATAATTCGATCAGATCTAAGAGTGGTGTGTGAGTATAGTGAATATAGATAGCAAACATAAGATTTTTAAGGTGGTTCGGAGAACACAACTTGTGTCTCCTATGTCCACCTCCTTACGACAGAGGAACCACTAACACTAGTGCATACAACCTGGAGCACGACGACTCCAACCTCTTTGAGTTCAAAGACTCAAAGAAACCCAGGAGATAGGCACGACGACCTACTCTACAGACCGCTTGTGAATTTAGCAATTCACAAGCACTTGAGCACGACGGCTCAAGCACCAGAGCACAACGACTCCGACCCAGAGCACTACGGCTCCAAACCTGAGTACACAGTACTCAAAACCTCTGGACCACGAAGGATTCAAGTTCTGCTGGAACATGCACAATTACAGAGTAGATCCTCTAGCACGATCTATCTCAGTACAAGAGAAAATGTAAAACAACACAAAATTAGGTGATCTATGTAGAACACATACACAGATCACACACAGAGAAATTGACACTTAAATGAGTTACAGACTCATATGGATCTCCTTCTGATCAGCAATGCTTCAATTAGGAACTCCTCCTCTTCTTCCCTTCTTCTTCTTCCACTTGGCGGCGCTCCTCTGCTCCCCTTCTGGATGCAAGAGCTTTTCCCGTGTCCAGAAAAATTGACATACTGAATTGTCATCCGATGTGTGTCGACACAACCAAGTTGTGTGTCAACACAGGATTCTGTTTTGCTGCTTGGCAGATAACCTGTGTCGACACACATCTAACCAGTGTCGACACAACTGGTTCCTTGTTATCTGACTATTACTGGATGGCACTGGATGTGTCGACACACACTGGACTTGTGTCGACACTGTTGGCTTCATTCTTCTGACTATTTTTTAGAAGGCAAGCGATGTGTCGACACACACTGGACTGTGTCAACACGACTTGCTTCTCTTCTCTTTACTGCTTTCTAGAGAGCAATACATGTGTCGACACACAATGGACTTGTGTCAACACCACTTTGACAAAGTTATGTAAACCTGAAAATATGAAGTGTAGACCATCAAAAGATGTCATTAACAGTAAAATGTGAAATATTAAATGTCAAGAATATGTTGTTTGAGCATTATTATAATATATTCAATATGTACAAATTGTAACGAGCCTCTTCACACCGGTACGATTATACCAATCCCCATCGGTATAAAGGGCGTCGTCACAGTGGGACATGTACCCAACACTAGTCGATAGGTTGATATGTACCTGGATAGCAATAGAGTACAGTGGAATAAAATAAATAACTCAACTCTTAACCCATCACCAACACACATTCCACAATCTAAATAGCGAAATAGAAAGACAATGTCCACATTAATACAAGATAACATAACTACATTGTCAAAATATTGTCCATACAATAATCCTTTTCGTGCTAGGAGAAAAAGAAAAGTACAACTAGTAACAGCTCCACAAAATAGTCTTCTAAATGACGATCCTCACCAAGCTTCCTTCTAGTACACGATACCTGTCAACCTGTACGCCGAAGCAAGAGTCAGTCCAAAGACTCAGCAAGCAAACCAAAGTCTTAAACTTAAACATGTCACACTCACAATATGGCATTAACATTAAAGAGATGCACGCTATCATCAAATCACGAAGGTACCCATGGTCCTTACTCTTGAAGCAGCAACGCATATTACATTCACATGAGCATGCTTTAGTCTATCATATTTCTATTCTAAATCATGAGCATTACATCAGACGCATGTACATATTTCATACACCTAACATGTAGCGTGGTTCGTCCACACCTTATTTCATTCCATAGATATCTCTACTACTAAAGCATAAAATTGAACATGAAGAAAAAGAACAAGCTAGCACGATGACTACTTTCTTTTCACATGGCCTTTTTGTATTTATTTATACAATTTACTTGCTGTTTTAACATAATAAAATCACATGCACATAGTTTCACATTTTGTAGCATGACTTAAAGGTTAAAACATGGCGAAACCATTTAACAATTCATGAGCACTTAAGTATGAACTTTTATACTAATTGAGCCTTTCAACTAGCATGGAATCCAAATATTTTTCATGCATTTTCAATATTCATAATCAACCTTTCGCAAACATGAAAATCCTATTACATGCTCACTACGATTTCATTCACGTGAGAGCTATATATATATACACTTAGCACATAACACAACTCATAATCACACACCCACCACCTAGGCAATACAGTGGTGAATCTTGGTACTGCGCAGACCGGGAGAAGCCCTCTCCACCATATTCCAGTGGTACTTGTCCACCTCCAGAATTTCCCTAATGCCTTTAGGACGAACTTTTCACACATAGAGCTTTCCATAGGGACTTTTCTATGTACATCTCTCGAGGCCTCTAGAGTAGCCGTGTCATTTTGGCCCAATTATTACACTTTACATTCACTTTATCACATTTTCACACGTTATTCGCATATTTTACTTATTCTGTTGAATCGTTTTATATGTCACATTCCATAAACTCCACATGTCTCAGTTAACCTAACATGATACTACTATTAACAGGGTTCACACATTCAGAAATTTACACTAATCACATTGGGAAAACACTCAATCATCCACAATCATGGTAACATGCATTAATAACTCATTTTTCACATGGAAATTCCACAGTTTGAGCTAATGTTACCCAAATCACCTTAAAATTTAACCACACACTGTTTGCAGGATTCAGACTACTCATGCAAATTTTCATATTTTTCTGAATTACATAGAATTTACGGAAAATAAAACATTTATCTTCATACCACTAATAATTCAATTTAATATGGAACATAACATGAATATCAAATTTGATGGTTCAAAGTCCTGAACCTGTCATATACATGGTCACAGAAAAATTTTCCTGGATTTATTGCACGACACACAATTTACTGTAATTTTTTTAATAACCTACACATGACTTCTATTCCTATTGCAGAAAATGCAGTAAATCACATGAACACAAAAGTTTCTCAAATTTGCAGGGCATGGACTGATGCATACATACATTATACATGGTTTAGAAAAATTATGGCATCCAAACTCCTCATGATTCATGTAAACAATAGACGAACATATCCAAACTGATTGCTAACATACATTTCAATAAATCTAAAAATTTGCACCATCCACAGAAATGCGCGAGCAATTTACCACACACATCACATTAGCTATTTTACATAACATAAAGAAATTACATTATATCCTCATGCGTCAAAAGTCCATAAATTAATTACTTAAGGCAGAATAGTTTACTGTTCTGCACTGAAGAACTTGGCGGCAGTGTCTGGCCGTTCATGGTTTGACGGCAAGATCGCTGGACGCCCACTGGAGATCTTGGCGTCAAGGCATTGACGCCAAGTTCCTGTCTGTGCAAGGCACAGACCGAGCTCCATGGATTTGGTGAATGTGGGGTTCCAGGAATCGAGGAAAAACCCATAAAAATACTAAGACCCAAGGGGACATGTTTAGGGTTACGATCTAGGTTCACTTGCCTTTGAATAAATCTCCAAACGGATCTAATGGCCGGAGAAGCTCTCCATGGGCAGTGCCAAGAAGCCTCCCAAAACTCCTTTGCTCCGGGTTCTAGGGGGTTGTAGGCCGCAGTCCAGCGCTGGGGTGGTCTTCTCCAATGCTTGGACTTCCTCCTTGTCGAAGAAGATCGCCGGATCCAAGCCTCAGAACGCCGAATCTGAGCTCTCAAGTTCAGGTTTTCCTCACATTCCTGAGCTAGGGTTTCCTTTCTAGTAAAGAGCCAAGAGAGCTCTCTAGGTTGCAAGAGGGATGAGTTTTATAGATTAAGGGACAAGAGGGCTCGTGCAGTGGCCGAAGGGACAGGTAAGAGCCGTTGGGGAGACATCTCCCCAATCAGAAGCCTGGCCCAATGAGTGCTCTCTGCGCTCTGTTGCGCACAGAAAATTAGGGATATTGACGTCCACATCCATGGACGGCTACATTAGGGTTGGCGTCAGTCGATATGGACGCTGACATATCATGGGCGTCCATCCATGTTGACGCCAAGACACTCTTCTGCCAGAACTCAAAATCATGCAGAACCATGCTTAATCCACACATATACGCACATGAAACCTATGTAGTATAGTGTATACACCACTACACCATGTAAACATCCAATATTTACTACTAATCCTACACATACATACATAGGTACATCAAGATAATAACACGACATGAATATCTTCATACGCATACAATGTATATATATATATATATATATATATATATATATATATATACACATATATACACACAACATGACTCAACACACAAAGAATTGTGTTTACTCTACGTATATACATACAATGTATAAGGTATAATATGTATATTACTACACCGGGCAATCAATAACATTTATACTTAGGCATACACAAGCATACATGAATACACTAAGATAAGATGTACGTAGATATCTACCTATGCATACATGATGTTTTACATAAGTGTGACTCAACACACGGCAAAGTAAATGACAAGAATTGTGAGGGCTTCGCAAATCATTAGGAGGTGATATGAATTTCGTTAGCTAGGAATAATCTATTCGATAAAATAGTCCTTGCATACACACAGTTGATTTGACATATATATAGTATACACACACGGGTGTAGCATACTTATGTACATTATGCTTGAAATAGATGGATACAACATGCGCACCGGTAATTAGATTAACTTGCACAACTTTACCTAACATTGCTTAAGTACTATATGCATAGGATTCCTTAATATGCACTATGTGCATAATTTAGCGAATTGACTATTCTCACCTAATTATCATAAAAATACATGCATGTTATTCATGATGAGTATAGAATCCCAATATAAACTACTAAATACACCTACCATGCTTGAACTCTTTATGTACATGCAATGTACGAAGTACAATGTACACATTAACTAAACCATGCAATGAACAATGTTTACAACTAAACATACACATGCATACATAAGTACACCAAGGTGTTATGCATGTAGAATTAGGTATACAATTGTCACACGCATAAGATAACATACATACGTACATACACATATGTACTTCATACACTCTCATACAAAATTCCATGAAATAGGTAGTATATGATATTCTTCAATATTTAGATAGCACATGCATAGTATTATTCAAGCATCCTAAGTCAGAGATTCTTGGTATTCATAATACACCTCTAATTAGCTAATTGCTCATCTCCATATGAATTATCATATCTATATATACACTATATATAGATATACATGCATATGCTCAAGAGAAGTATGAAACACATAGTAGGCACGATGAATTACACATGCTATGCACACAACAAGTGAATATCCTCTCATCATATAAAAGAATATAAATTCGGGGTGTCATACTCTCCCCCTCTTGAAAAAGATCTTCGTCCTCGAAGATCGTATCGAGTACCTGTAGTGACGTCGCCGAGGTCATCACTAGCTACTCCTGGCTCCTGTATCGCCGTCGATGAAGCACCTCGTGGAGTAAAGTTTGTCTTCAGGTTCGGACACTCCTTAAGCCGATGCTCCTTGCTACCGCATTTAAGACACCTTCCTTCCTTTCTCCAACATGCGTTCCCGTCATGACGCTTCCCGCACTGGATGCACTCTGGTTTCTCGTTGATTGAGGTCACAGTTGATTTCGGACTTTCCACGAGTTTCTCCTTCTTCTTATCTTGCCCTTGGAATGGCTTGGTCACATCCTTCTTTGAAATTGTCTCCCCCTCTTGGAGAGGTCCCACTCTACTTTCTTGTTTGGTTGCCACACCTAGAATTTCTTCCAAGGTACGAGAATCAAGCTCCAGAAGCTTAGCTCTCACTGAGGGTTTAAGCCCTTTCACGAAATTCTTCAAGTTGCGGTTTTGCTCATACCACCTAGACTGAGCACTACGTCTACCCCGTCCAGCCAAGTCTGCAAAATACGTAACTCAATTAGAACCTAGGTTACTATATTCTAACTATTCTCCTTACTATCTTCCATCTACTATTAGTAAATTCTATATATATGGACAATTCCCTATGAAGACTTTGCAATGTTGTGACGGTGATGGCCTATCCATGTACAGTCTCAACCTTGGTTCTCTGATACCAATCTCTGTAACGACCCTCTTCACACCGGTACGATTATACCAATCCCCATCAGTATAAAGGGCGTCGTCACAGTGGGACATGTACCCAACACTAGTCGATAGGTTGATATGTACCTGGATAGTAATAAAGTACAGCGGAATAAAATAAATAACTCAACTCTTAACCCATCACCAACACACATTCCACAATCTAAATAGCGAAATAGAAAGACAATGTCCACATTAATACAAGATAACATAACTACATTGTCCAAATATTGTCCATACAATAATCCTTTTCGTGCTAGGAGAAAAAGAAAAGTACAACTAGTAACAGCTCCACAAAATAGTCTTCTAAATGACGATCCTCACCAAGCTTCCTTCTAGTACACGATACCTGTCAACCTGTACGCCGAAGCAAGAGTGAGTCCAAAGACTCAGCAAGCAAACCAAAGTCTTAAACTTAAACATGTCACACTCACAATATGGCATTAACATTAAAGAGATGCACGTTATCATCAAATCACGAAGGTACCCATGGTCCTTACTCTCGAAGCAGCAACGCATATTACATTCACATGAGCATGCTTTAGTCTATCATATTTCTATTCTAAATCATGAGCATTACATCATACGCATGTACATATTTCATACACCTAACATGTAGCGTGGTTCATCCACACCTTATTTCATTCCATAGATATCTCTACTTCTAAAGCATAAAATTGAACATGAAGAAAAAGAACAAGCTAGCACGATGACTACTTTCTTTTCACATGACCTTTTTGTATTTATTTATACAATTTACTTGCTGTTTTAACATAATAAAATCACATGCACATAGTTTCACATTTTGTAGCATGACTTGAAGGTTAAAACATGGCGAAACCATTTAACAATCCATGAGCACTTAAGTATGAACTTTTATACTAATTGAGCCTTTCAACTAGCATGGAATCCAAATATTTTTCATGCATTTGCCATATTCATAATCAACCTTTCGCAAACATGAAAATCATATTACATGCTCACTACCATTTCATTCACGTGAGAGCTATATATATATACAATTCAATCACAACATGATAGCAATTAACGTGAGATTCTCATATGTTTGAAAGGGAAGTTCCTAATATGGATTCTACTCATTCTTACACATGTGAAACATCGTTTTGCATACATTTAGGTTGCTGTTTGGATATGCATTTATCACTTTCATGACATATATCATAAGTTCACAATCTAACACATTTATCTCACATGATTGCACACTTACTCATTCACATTGTTCACTTTTACACATTTCACATGTACACATGTTCACACTTACACAATTTACACATTTCCACATCATTTACTCTTCCACTTTCACTTATCACATATCACATCGATTGCACTTACCACGTGCATCATGGGCACTTACCACGTGCCATATTCACATATTTCACACTTTATTCCCTTTTTTTTTTCCATTGCTTAAACAATTTGCCATGACACATAGTCCTAACCACCAGTAGAGGACACTAACAAATAACACAACTCATCACATCTCACAACACTTAGCACATAACACAACTCATAATCACATACCCACCACTTAGGCAATATAGTGGTGAATCTTGGTACTGCGCAGACCGGGAGAAGGCCTCTCCACCATATTCCAGTGGTACTTGTCCACTTCCAAGATTTCCCTAATGCCTTTAGGACGAACTTTTCACACATAGAGCTTTCCATAGGGACTTTTCTACGTACAGCTCTCGAGGCCTCTAGGGTAGCCGTGTCATTTTGGCCCAATTATTACACTTTACATTCACTTTATCACATTTTCACACGTTATTCGCATATTTTACTTATTCTGTTGAATCGTTTTATATGTCACATTCCATAAACTCCACATGTCTCAGTTAACCTAACATGATACTACTATTAACAGGGTTCACACATTCAGAAATTTACACTAATCACATTGGGAAAACACTCAATCATCCACAGTCATGGTAACATGCATTAATAACTCATTTTTCAGATGGAAATTCCACAGTTTGAGCTAATGTTACCCAAATCACCTTAAAATTTAACCACACACTGTTTGCAGGTTTCAGACTACTCATGCAAATTTTCATATTTTTCTGAATTACATAGAATTTACGGAAAATAAAACATTTATCATCATACCACTAATAATTCAATTTAATATGGAACATAACATGAATATCAAATTTGATGGTTCAAAGTCCTGAACCCGTCATATACATGGTCACAGAAAATTTTTCCCAGATTTATTGCACGACACACAATTTACTATAATTTTTTTAATAACCTACACATGACTTCTATTCCTATTGCAGAAAATGCAGTAAATCACATGAACACAAAAGTTTCTCAAATTTGCAGGGCATGGACTGATGCATACATACATTATACATGGTTTAGAAAAATTATGGCATCCAAACTCCCCATGATTCATGTAAACAGTAGACGAACATATCCAAACTGATTACTAACATACATTTCAATAAATCTAAAAATTTGCACCATCCACAGAAATGTGCAAGCAATTTACCACACACATCACATTAGCTATTTTACATAACATATAGAAATTACATTATATCCTCATGCGTCAAAAGTCCATAAATTAATTACTTAAGGCAGAATAGTTTACTGTTCTACACTGAAGAACTTGGCGGCAGTGTCTGGCCGTTCACGGTTTAACGGCAAGATCGCTGGACGCCCACTGGAGATCTTGGCGTCAAGGCATTGACGCCAAGTTCCTGTCTGTGCATGGCACAGACCGAGCTCCATGGATTTGGTGAATGTGGGGTTCCAGGACTCGAGGAAAAACCCATAAAAATACAAAGACCCAAGGGGACATGTTTAGGGTTACGATCTAGGTTCACTTGCCTTTGAATAAATCTCCAAACGGATCTAATGGCCGGAGAAGCTCACCTTGGGCAGTTCCAAGAAGCCTCCCAAAACTCCTTTGCTCCGGGTTCTAGGGGGTTGTAGGCCGCAGTCCAGCACCGGGGTGGTCTTCTCCTATGCTTGGACTTCCTCCTTGTCGAAGAAGATCGCCGGATCCAAGCCTCAGAATGCCGGATCTGAGCTCTCAAGTTCAGGTTTTCCTCACATTCCTGAGCTAGGGTTTCCTTTCTAGTAAAGAGCCAAGAGAGCTCTCTAGGTTGCAAGAGGGATGAGTTTTATAGATTAAGGGACAAGAGGGCTCGTGCAGGGGCCGAAGGGAAGGTAAGAGCCGTTGGGGAGACATCTCCCCAATCAGAAGCCTGGCCCAATGAGTGCTCTCTGCGCTCTGTTGCGCACAGAAAATTAGGGATATTGACGTCCACATCCATGGACGGCTACATTAGGGTTGGCGTCAGTCGATATGGACACTGACATATCATGGGCGTCCATCCATGTTGACGCCAAGACACTCTTCTGCCAGAACTTAAAATCATGCAGAACCATGCTTAATCCACACATATACGCACATGAAACCTATGTAGTATAGTATATACACCACTACACCATGTAAACATCCAATATTTACTACTAATCCTACACATACATACATAGGTACATCAAGATAATAACACGCACAAGAATATCTTCATACGCATACAATGTATATATATATATATATATATACATATATACACACAACATGACTCAACACACAAAGAACTGTGTTTACTCTACGTATATACATACAATGTATAAGGTATAATATGTATATTACTACACCGGGCAATCAATAACATTTATACTTAGGCATACACAAGCATACATAAATACACTAAGATAAGATGTACGTAGATATCTACCTATGCATACATGATGTTTTACATAAGTGTGACTCAACACACGGCAAAGTAAATGACAAGAATTGTGAGGGCTTCGCAAATCATTAGGAGGTGATATGAATTTCGTTAGCTAGGAATAATCTATTCGATAAAATAGTCCTTGCATACACACACTTGATTTGACATATATATAGTATACACACACGGATGTAGCATACTTATGTACATTATGCTTGAAATAGATGGATACAACATGCGCACCGGTAATTAGATTAACTTGCACAACATTACCTAACATTGCTTAAGTACTATATGCATAGGATTCCTTAATATGCACTATATGCAAAATTTAGCCAATTGACTATTCTCACCTGATTATCATAAAAATACATGCATGTTATTCATGATGAGAATAGAATCCCAATATAAACTACTAAATACACCTACCATGCTTGAACTCTTTATGTACATGCAATGTACGAAGTACAATGTACACATTAACTAAACCATGCAATGAACAATGTTTACAACTAAACATACACATGCATACATAAGTACACCAAGGTGTTATGCATGTAGAATTAGGTATACAATTGTCACACGCATAAGATAACATACATACGTACATACACATATGTACTTCATGCACTCTCATACAAAATTCCATGAAATAGGTAGTATAGGATATTCTTCAATATTTAGATAGCACATGCATAGTATTATTCAAGCATCCTAAGTCAGAGATTTTTGGTATTCATAATATACCTCTAATTATCTAATTGCTCATCTCCATATGAATTATCATATCTATATATACACTATATATAGATATACATGCATATGCTCAAGAGAAGTATGAAACTCATAGTAGGCACGATGAATTACACATGCTATGCACACAACAAGTGAATATCCTCTCATCATATAAAAGAATATAAATTCGAGGTGTCATACAAATTGTCTAATATGTCATCATCAAAATCAAAGTATGAGTGATGTACAATGGTCATCATTAAAAATCAACTTTAAGAAATTCCAATACACACTTAACACACCATTCTCCCCCTTTTTGATGATGACAAAATAAATGCACAAATATAGTCTTTTCATATGCAATCTCACAAAAACCTTAAAAGGACTCCCCTATCCCTGCATTCTCCCCTATATAGAACTTTCTCCCCCTTTTTGACAGCATCAAAAAGATAGACAAGATAGAGAAACAAAGATGGTTGGAGATAAAGAAATGAAAATGTGGAAATGAAGGTTCAAGAATGATCAAAATAAATGAGACAAAGTGATATTGACATATGAGAGAAGTTATTCTATTTTTGGTATTGTGCAATCCAATGTAATCAGAAAGACCCACTTAACACAAAGTAGAGCAGGACATAATTTTCTGAATGTAGTTAAAATAATGATGCAAATGTGAGTTAATGTGACCTATATGAGTGAGCAGAAGTATTTAACAAGGATGTTATGAGCTTGAAATTTAACACATTGTAGAATAATAGGTCTAAACTCAATATACATGAACTTTATTCAGGTCATGAGCTTTTCTATCCTGTCTTTTTGAATTTACTTTCATTTTTAACTGTGAAAGAATATAAGAATAAATTAGTTAAATCTCACTTTTCAATGCAAGAGATCACATTTATCAGATGCAATACCTCCTGATTACTCAGTGGTTTAACATTCATTACCTTGCACAGAGATGACAAACTGTTAACCACTTTTTGACGCGAGAGAAATCACTTGGCTAGGTGAGATGGCCCGGTTACTCAGTAATATACAAGTTTGCATTGCTCTGTATGTATCCTTCCAGATTATTATTTATTTTCTTTTGATATTTCGCAGGAATATGTTTTCTTTGACCATAAGAGTCATAAATACGAGTGTAGAGAGATTATTCTTTACATGTGGTAAAAATGAAGCTTAAACATACATGTGAAATATTAAAGCCACTCATGTGCCTATAATAGTGTTTTGCAAATCATTTTAAAGACATTCAGTTGCACAACTTTGAGATGAAATAAAATATTTGAAATTAAACTAAATGCATAATGAGTTTAGTTTCAATATTTTAAGTCTCCCATATAAAAATAGCACAATGACTCAAAAATTCTGATAATTGGGGCTCAAAATAGACAACAATTGTGAAGAGAAATGAGTGAAGAATAGACAATGACTCCCCCTATCAAGTAGCTCTCCATCACAAGGTGAAAAAAAAAAAAAGAATTGAATGATGTGAGAACAGAATCAACAAGTGAGTTTTATTAAAAGACAAATACTCCCCCTCAACAATTGCATAAAGGGATCTTGATACTTGGCGGAGACATATACTCACGCATAGTGAAAGTGTCCAGACAAGCCTAACTTGCCTTTCTTCAACTCACTATTTGATATACCAAGAATTCCAATGCAACTGAGAAGTATGAATTTATTTGCAAGAAAGAATGACTTTTATTTGCACAAATAAATGAGATGAAGATATCAGACATGTGAAAACTTGCATAAACCAAGTTCCCTTCTAACAGAAGTTAATCTAGGTTCCGCAAGAGGCTTAGTGAAAATGTCTGCAATTTGTTTTTCTGTGTCAATGAAGTGGAGTTCAAAAGAATTCTTTGAGACTTCATCTCGAAGGAAATGATGTTGAATGTCAATGTGCTTTGTGCGGGAATGGTAAATAGGATTTATAGCACTAGTGTCATCACAAAGAATGGGAATGCAACCTAATATGTGATTATAATCTATAAGTTGACGTTTGACCCAAAGGACTTGGGTATCACAGCTACCAGTAGCAACATACTCTGCTTCCACAGTAGAAAGAGCTACGGAGTGTTGCTTTTTGGAAGCCCAAGAGATAAGAGAACCACCTAGACATAAACACAACCCACTAGTGCTTTTTCCTATCAAGTTTGCACCCTGCATAATCAGAATCACTATATACAATCAAGTCCAATTTACAACCAACAAGATACCAAAGTCCTAAATCACATGAAGAAAGAAGATATTTAAAAATTCTTTTAACAGCAATCATGTGACTATCTTTAGGATTTGCTTGAAATCTGGTGCACATACAGACACTGATTTGAATATCTGGCCTAGAGGTAGTTAAATAGAGAAGAGAGCCAATCATACCTCTGTAAAGTTTAGCATTAATAGGCTTACCAGAAGTATCACTTTCAAGTCTTACACTTGTGGCCATTGGTGTGCTGAATGGCTTGATGTTTTGGAAGCCAAATCTTTTGATTAACTCCTTGACATATTTTGTTTGACTCAGAAATATTGCTTCAGAAGTATGATGCACTTGCAGACCTAAAAAGAATGTAAGTTCACCCATTAGACTCATTTCAAATTCAGATTGCATAAGATGGGCAAACTCATTGCACAAATTATTATCCGTTGATCCAAAAATGATATCATCAACATAAACTTGAACAACAATGAAATGATTTTTTACAGTTTTTGTAAACAAAGTTTGATCAAATTTTCCACTTATGTTACCTTTATTTACAAGAAAGGAGCTCAACCGGTCATACCAAGCTCTTGGAGCTTTTTTAAGACCATAAAGAGCTTTATTAAGCTTAAAAACATAATCAGGAAATTTTTCATTTTCAAACCCAGGGGTTGTTTTACAAAAATATTTTCTTTTATGTAGCAATTTAAAAATGCACTCTTGACATCATTTTGAAAAACTTTGAATTTCAAAGAAACAGCAAATGTAAGAAATATTTGAACAGCTTCAAGTCATGCTACAGGGGCATAAGACACTTCAAAATCAATACCAAGTTCTTGATTATACCCTTGAGCAACAAGTGTAGCTTTATTCCGAACAATTTGACCAGATTCATTCAATTTATTTCTAAAAATCCATCTTGTTCTAATGATGGAAGTTAGATCAGAGGGTTTTGGTACTAAATCCTAGACTTGATTTCTTTTAAATTGATGAAGCTCTTCATGCATAGCATTTATCTAGTTTTCAGAAGATAAAGCTTCATCAATATTTTTGGGCTCAATTTGGGACAGTAATGCCAAAGAATCCTCGTCTATGAAAGAATGAAATGATGATCTAGTCCTTATTCCATCTTGCAAATTATCAACAATGTTTTCAAGTGGATGATTCTTTAAGAATTTGGATTCAAAAATTACCTCAGGCTTTGTATGAATTTTAGGAACATGATTACCTGAAGTACTTGAAGTTGGCATTTTAATAACCTCATGTACATTTGGTACTTCTTGCTCTTCAAGATTTGTAGATGGATGTTCAAGAAAATCATCATCATCATCACATATTTGAGTTCTGCACAAATTAGGAATGTCAATCTTTTGAATTTTATCATCAAAAATGACATGTGGAGATTCTTCCACAGTGTTATTTTTCAAAATATAAACTCTGTAAGCTCTTGAATTTTCAGAATAACCTAAGAAGATTGATTCAAAACTCTTTGCATCAAATTTATCAAGATTTTCTTTGTTGTTATTATGAACAAAACATTTGCAACCAAAAATTTTGAAATATGACACACTTGGCTTTTTATCCTTTAACAACTCATAGGGGGTTTTTCTGATCTTTGGTCTTAACAATGCTCTATTCAAAATGAAATTAGCTGTATTTACAGCTTCAGCCCAAAAAGATTTGGAAAGCTTACTTTCTAAGAGCATAGTTCTGTCCATTTCCACAAGTGTTCTATTTTTCCTTTCTACAACTCCATTTTGTTCTCGAGTTCTAGGTGAAGAAAGCTTATGGAGTATGTTCAGATCAGTACATAGATCAGAAAAAGATTTATTTTAATATTCACCTCCATTATCTGTTAAAATGGATTTCAATTTGAAAGACAAACCCATTAAGGCAGAATTGTAAAATTTCTTGAATTTTGAACATGCATCACATTTATGTGATAAGAATAAGACCCAAGTGTATCTAGTAAAGTCATCAATGATCACAAATCCATATCTATTACCACTGAGACTTAGAGTTCTGGTTGGACCAAAAAGATCCATATGAAGTAACTCAAGTGGTTTAGATGTATGTACTTCATTGAACACTTTAAAAGATTTTCTTCTTTGTTTTCCTTGAGCACATATCCCAAAAACTTGATTGTCAATGATAGGGAAAGATTCTGGAAGACCTATTACAAGATTCATTCTTATGAGTTTGCTAATGATTGAGAAGCCTGCATAACCCAGCCTTTTATGCCACAACCAAGCAATGTCATTTTTATTTGCAATCAAACAAACATTTGAAGAAGAGTTATCACACAAATCTATCATGTAAAAATTATTTTTCTCTTTTTCCAATCAATTTTATTTGCTCAGAAGAGGAGTCAATTATTTTGCATGAATCATATTCAAAAAGAATTTTGTGACCATTGTCACAGAATTGACTTATACTAAGCAAGCTGTAATTCAATCTATCAACTAAGCAAACATCATCACTCAAGGTTATGCAAGACTTACCAATTTTTCCTTTGCTAATTATTTTTCCTTTATTCTTACCTCCGAAGGTGACTGATCCACCTTCCTTTTCAATCAAGCAAGAAAAATTATTTCTATCTCCCGTCATGTGCCGTGAGCATCCACTGTCAAGAATCCAGATGTTTGAATTGGATGCACGACTTTCCTACACATAACAAATTAGACAATAAAAGGTTTTGGTACCCAGATGTGATTGGTACCAACATCCTAAGTTAGAAGAGAAATTAGATCCTTTCTAACCCATATTTGAGCATTTTTCTTCACAGTGTTCTTTGAAACAAGAGATTCAGTTTTTTGTTTTTCAATTTTCTGAACATTAGACCTCTTAGTTAGTTTATTCCACTATGAAAACCTTGGCATGTAATGCTGTTGATGAGTAGGAAATTGTGAGTGATAAAAATAAGGATTGAACTATTGGTTACCATTGTACCTTTGGTTCCATGAATTATTCCATCTTGAATTGTAAGATGAGAAAACACTCCAATTTCCATGAAAAAGATGATTATTTATTGGTTTGATGTTTTTCTGCTTTTTATAAGAAGGGCAGGTCGACCTATGCATGGTTTGTATCAACCTATGTATCAGATAGGTCGACCTGAATTGAGAGTGTGTCGACCTATCTTGTGTGTGTGTCGACCTAGGTAGGGTATGTGTCGACCTCTGACTGGGATAGGTCGACCTGTGCAGAGTGTGTGTCGACCTCACAAGTTCTTTCTATTTTGGTATTTTTCCTTTGTTTTCAGATGAACCTGCCTTGACAAATTTTATTAGAGGAATTTTTGATGGTTTTATTTTTTTTGGAGATGATTCAATTTTCTTTGAATTTTGTAGTTCAAAACCTAAGCCATGCTTATTTGAATTCATCTTCATTCCTAGTAGAGCATTCAGATTTTCTTTGCCTTATGTGAAGTTCTTGATGATGTCTTCTTTTTCATTAAGGCAAAGATTGAGTTTTTCAATTTGATTTAAATTTTCTTCATTTTCCTTCTCTTTTTCTTCAAATGTCTTGACATAATTGATAATTTCTTTGTTAAATTTATGAACTCTTAATTTTACATCACAAACAAAAATTAACAATTCATCATTTTCTTTGATTTGATCTAAAATCTGAGATTCTAATTCAGAAATTTTTCCAAAAGATGATGTGTCATGAAGAATGCTATCAATTTTTCTTTTCAAATATTTATTTTCTTTTCTAACATCAGAAAAATTTTCAACTAAATTACCATATACTTCTTGCCAATCTTCAATGGTAAATAGTTCAAAAGACTTATCTACCTATTCTTCACTGCTTCCAGCCATGAAGCAGATTTTATTTCCTTCTGAACTTGAGGATTCTTCATTGTTGTCTGAACTTTGATCCTCATCTAACCATGTAGCAACCATGGCCTTGTTCTTGTTTTTGTGAAACTCTATGTGGTTTTTATACTTGTCCTTCTTAACCTGTAGACATTCAACCTTCATATGCCCAGATTTGTTGCACCTGTAACACACAAGAATTTCATCAGTTTTCATATGATCAACATGGGAGAAGTGTTTCTTTTTACTAGACATGACATTTTGCTTATTACCAAAATTCTTCTTGTTTGATTTCAGAAATGCCCTAAATTCTCTAGTAATCAAAGCAAGATTATCATCATCAGATTCAGATTTTTCAGATTCAGAAATTTATTTAGATTTTACTTTACTACTTGATGAAGCTTTAAGAGCAATGGGTTTTGATTTCAGCATGTGTTCATCAGATCTTTTAATATTTAGCTCATAAGTCATTAAAGATCGAATGTTATTCTGCATAAATCCTTTGAATCCTCAATGACTGTGGCTTTAGCGTGCCACATAAGACATAAAGAACGCAAAATTTTTCTTACCAAATCTTCATTTGAGTATTCCTTAACCAAAGCTCGAAGTCCATTAATGATTACCATGAACCTAGCAAACATCTCATATATGGTTACATCAGATTTCATGATAAATAATTCATAATCAGAAACTAACATGTTTGCTTTAGTTTCTCTAACTTGAGATGTGCCCTCATATAGCAATTCTAATTTATTCAACATCTCCTTGGCAGACTTACACATAGAGATTCTGGAATACTCCTTTGGATGGATGGCACATTGTAGCATGTTCATGTCGCTGTAGTTCAGGGTGACCTTTCTGATCTGCTCCCTCATCCATTGATCTTCATCTCCAGTGACATCGATTGGTCCTTTTTCAACAATTCTCCATACTTCATAGTTCTGTGCTATGAGAAAAACCATCGTCCTATTCTTCCAATAAGGATAGTCAGTACCATAAAAAAATGGAGGTCTATTAATTGAATGACCTTCAGCAATGAAACCTCTAGAATCCATGATAAAGACGATCAAATCAAACACACAACACAATTTGAGCAAGTAATTGAGTGAATCAAAATTTGAAACACAAAAAATTCACCAAAGCACCTCAGAGTATAGAATTGACTCTGACCTGCTCTGATACCAATTGTTGGGATCAGATAGGTGACTTTAACAAATTAACTAAGAATGTGTGTGTGCGGCAGCGGAATTAAAATGAGTAATACACACAATTCGATCAGATCTAAGAGTGGTGTTTGAGTATAGTGAATATAGACAGCAAACGACACCCAATCCACTGTGCATAGAAGATTTTTAAGGTGATTCGGAGAACACAACTTGTGTCTCCTACGTCCACCTCCTCACGATGGAGAAACCACTAACACTAGTGCATACAACTTGGAGCACGACGACTCCAACCTCTTTGAGTTCGACGACTCAAAGAAACCCAGGAGATAGGCACGACGACCTACTTCAAAGATCGCTTGTGAATTCAGCATTTCACAAGCACTTGAGCACGACGGCTCAAGCACGAGAGCACCACGGCTCCAACCTAGAGCACTACGTCTCCAAACCTGAGTACACAGTACTCAAAACCTCTGGACCACGAACGATCCAAGTTCTGCTAGAACAAGCACAATTAGAGAGTAGATCCTCTAGCACGATCTATCTCAGAAAAAGAGAAAATGTAAAACAGCACAGAATTAGGCGATCTGTGTAGAAGACATACACAGATCACACATAGAGAAATTGACACTCAAAAGAGTTACAGACTCAGATGCATCTCATTCTGATTAGCAATGCTTCAATCAGGAACTCCTCCTCTTCTTCCCTTCTTCTTCTTCACCTTGGCGGCGCTCCTCTGCTCCCCTTTTGGACGCAAGAGCTTTTCCCGATCTTCTCCTCTTCTTCTAGAAAAGTCCCAGCTCCCTCACTTTTTGATTACCAGGATCATGGGTATATATAGACCCATGTGTCCATGTGGATCCTTGGAGTGCGTGGGCACAAATATCTAGGTCAATTCCCTTGATTCGTAAGCAGCCACGTGTCCAGAAAAATTCACGTACCGAATTGTCATCCGTTGTGTGTCGACACAACCAAGTTGTGTGTCGACACAGGATTCTGTTTTGCTACTTGGCAGATAACCTGTGTCGACACACATCTGAACTGTGTCGACAAAACTAGTTCCTTCTTATCTGACTATTACTGGATAGCACTAGATGTGTCAACACACACTGGACTTGTGTCAACACGACTGACTTCCTTCCTCTGACTATTTTCTAGAAGGCAAGGGATGTGTCGACACACACTAGACTGTGTCGACACGACTGGCTTCTCTTCTCTTTACTACATTATGGAGAGCAAAGCATGTGTCGACACACAATGGACTTGTGTCGACACCACTTTGACAAAGTTATGTAAACCTAAAAATATGAAGTGTAGACCATCAAAACATGTCATTAACAGTAAAATGTGAAATATTAAATGTCAATAACATGCTATTTGAGCATCATTATAATATATTCAATATGTACAAATTGTCTAATATGTCATCATCAAAATCAAGGTATGAGTAATGTACAATGGTCATCACTAAAAATCAACTTTAACAAATTCCAATACACACTCAAAAAAACACTTGGCTAGGTTGTATGTTGGCAGCATTGTAAGACTGCATGGTGTGCTGAAGTCTATTATCTCTGAAAGAGACCCGCGGTTTACATCGAGGCCGTGGCAGGGACTTCAAGAGACCTTAGGTTCTTAGTTGAAGCTTAGTTTGGCGTTTCACCCTCAGACAAATGGCCAATCCAAAAGGACGATTTAGACGCCCGAGGACATGTTGAGAGCATGCGTGCTTGATTGGAAGGGCAATTGGGAGCATCACCTACCTCTTGTGGAGTTTGCTTACAACAACAGTTTTCATGCGAGTATCGGCATGGCTCCATTCGAAGCTTTGTACGGTCGGCCCTGTAGATCTCCTTTGTGTTGGGAGGAGACTGGTGATAGATAGTTGGTTGGACCTGAGTTGGTACAAGAAGCATCAGATAAGATTCAACTCATCAGGCAGAGATTGGTTGCAGCGCAAGATAGGCAGAAAAGCTACGCCGACAATAGAAGGAAGGACTTAGAGTTTGAGATTGGCGAGCATGTATTCCTCATGGTTTCACCTACTAGTGGCGTGGTCAGGTTTGGCAAGCATAGCAAGTTGAGCCCCCGTTTGAGATTCTTTGGCAGATGAGTAGCGTGGCGTACGAGCTAGCTTTACCCCTAGTGCTAGCTAGTGTGCACCCAGTCTTCCACGTGTCTATGCTTAGGAGATACATGCGAGATCCGTCACATATTATCAGTCACGAGCCAGTGGTGATTCAGCCAGACTTGTCTTATGTAGAGCGACCAGTAGCTATTTTAGATCGGAAGGTTCAACACCTCAGGAACAAGGCTATTGCATCCGTAAAGGTGTTGTGGAGAAATTTCTCACTGGAGGAGGCTACATAGTAGCTTGAGACCACCATGAAGAAGCAGTATCAACAACTGTTTGGTTAGTATTTCTATTCTAACTTTGAGGATGAATTTTTCTGTTAGGGGGACAGGGTGTAAGGCCCTCAATTTCTGTGCATATTATATCTGTTGGATGCTTTCACTGTTCTGCCGGAATTCCTGTTTAACGTCAATATCCCTTGACATTAAGAGCATGTTGATGGAAACTTTTGTGCCATTGACTGTGTGGAAGAAGAAATAGATGTCCACATCGATTGATGCCTATTTTTGGTTGACGTCAGCTATGTGGCCGTTTACTTCTCCAGCTGCGTTTAGGATTTCAGATATGAAACTGCCCCGTTTTCTCTGAAATCTTTTTAGGAAACGTATCCCCAACAGTCAGGACACCTAATACCTAGGTTTACCCTGACTCTATGTCTATATAACCTAAACATCTCGGTTAGAAGAGGGCTTTTCTCACCTAGGGCTATTTGGGTTCCGGGGAGAGAAAAAGAGAGCTTTGAGAGGGTTTAATCCGGCGATTGTACGGCTCCACCGGTGGTTTTCTGTGTTTAAAAGACTCTTCTAGAGGTGAAGGAGCTCTCCTAGCACCGGGGAATCATTTGTGCAAGTGTAGAGACCAGATCAAGGCGAAAGACATCACCTTCTTGGGCCAAGGAGGGATTCGACACCAAAATCCGATTGTCAGAGACTTTTTGAGAGGCAAGTAACTTATGGGTTTCTGTTGGCAGTTTTGGTACGTCAGCAATTTAACCTAGAGGGAGGTGAATAGGTTTTCTGAAATTTGAAACAGAAACTAACCACCGAAAATTATCAGTTGATAGTTTGGTTAGTTGAGTGTGACAGAGAGTAGTAGTGCGAAAGCAAATAAACAATCACACAAAGAACACAAGGAATTTATCCTAGTTCAGCCCTTACCATATGGAAGTCCTACATCCAGTCCCCAAGCAATCTCTTGGGATTTTACTAACTTAGGGTACAGTCCCCCTCAAGAACAATACAACACCCAGCACCCCAGCTGGTCTTCTTCTCTTTCCTGGGCAATAAGGCAGCCCACTTCTCTTTCAGGTCAAGAAGCCAACCTCCTGCTACAAACCCCAGTGCGGTTCTGCTAGACTTAAACCACTTGCTAGGTTGTACACTGTATACAGTCCTACAGCTGGACATAAATCTTTCTTAGAAAGGAAAGAACAAAGCTGAGAGTTTGACAAGAATGAACTCTAACCCACAAACTCTTAGCAAAGGACTGTCCCCATGAATTACAATGACCACAGAGAGAGAGTGAAGACAGGAAGGCTTGAAAGCTTTGAAAACTTCTACTATGAAAAGCTTCTCTTGATTAGGCTTGAGCTCTTCTCTCTTTCTTTGAGTGTATGTGAAGTTGAGGTTCCTCACAAGATGTACACTCCTTTAAAGATCCTCAAGAAAGCTCTCTTATGTTCTTTAGCCTTGCTTCATCTTTTATATGAGTAGCTTTGAGTAGATTCGTTGAAGAGATCCGTTGGAACTCTTCTAGACGTAGTTGATCTTTCTATTCTTCTTCTTCTGACTGCCAGCCACTTGGTGTCTTCGAGATCCAGAAGTGGTAGGTAAGCCCTTTTTGTCTGATAGGAAAGAAGAGATCCTATGAGATAAGCAAAAAGATCTTCTGTCAGAAAGATAGAAGATTGAGCAAATGAAATATATTTGACTTTTCATTAGGCGCCATAAATATTTTGAAATATCAGAGTATAAAGGAAATCGATGTTTAAATTGAAATCTATGTTTGAACAGAATCCATGTTCTAATGAAATCCATGTTTCAACAGAGTCGATGATTAACTGAAATTGATGTTTTCAACAGAATAGATGTTTAAGTTGAAATCGATGTTTAAATGAAATTGATGTTTGAGCAGAATCGATGTTTAAGAGAAATCGATGTTTGAATAGAATCAATGTTTGAACAAAATCGATGTTTAAGTGAAATCGATGTTTGAACAGAATTGATGTTTATGTGAAATCGATGTTTAAATGAAATCGATGTTTAAGTTTGAAATCGATGTTTAAATGAAATCGATGTTCATGAAGTTGATGTTTAAAAGAGAAGAACCATAATCGATGTATTTGTATGGAAATCGTTGTGGCACTTAGTAAACTGAAATCAATGTGTATTGAATAGACATCGATTTTACTTTTCAGTGCAAATCACATAGCGATAGTACCATAAATTTCTATTTAGTAGGAAAACATAATATTAAATATATTTATTAATATTTAATTAATCATAAGTTTTGTTATCACCAAAATATAAGGGTAAAATTTAAGAGTGGTTCAACAATCTCTCCCTTTTTGGTGATGACAAAACTTATGAGATTTTTCTTAAAAAAATATTCAAATCATAGAAAATATAAAAAATTCACAGATAATACATACTCTCCCCCTTTTTGTCACAAACCAAAAAGAAAGGATCTTACCATACATTCTCTCCCATTTTTTGTGAAAACTTCATACCAATGAGGGGTTCAACAATAATTGACATTAATGAATAACTCCCCCTTCGTCTGTGCTCCCCCTGAATGAGAGACTCCACCTGAATGAGACTCGCAAATAGTTATTAGTAGTACTAAAATTAAAAAATAAATTAGTTACTGCTCCATCTTTAGATATGAGTTGGATGAAGAGTTGGTAGTCACTAGTGCCTTGAGCATCCTTTGTTCCTGATGCTCCAAGGCTATCCTGCAAACAACTTATTCAGAAGTAGGTACCCAAATCTTTTTAGGTCCTTGATAGTTAGATGCATAAAAATATCCTTTTGGAATCCATACTAAGTGCCTTGTTGTGCAGGTGTTTACTGTGTGTCCTAATTTATTGCAATAAAATAACAATGAATATAATTTGTTTGGCAGTTCCTATTATCTTTGTAATGTCTGTTTAGAACACAATTTTTGGAAACATTTTTCTTTTGATAGAGCTTGTTCATTATAAGGGCCTTTTTTGAGGCATTTTGGTGTCTTTTACAAATTTTGGTAATGGATATTTTTTAGGAATTATGACTTGTTTACCTTTTTCAGGAGGTTTGTATCCAAGACCTTGTTTATTGTTTCCAGATTTTGATCCTTTGAAGCATAGAGCTAGATATGTTTTCCCTTTAGTTAACTTCCTAACTGATTCTTTTAAATAAAGATTTTCTTTAGTTAGAGTTTTTAATTTTTCTTCTAACTCTAATTTTTCGTTGTTCTTACTTTTTAAGTTTTCATTCAAAAGATGATTATTATATTTACTTTCCTTTAATTAGGCTTCCAATTTTTCCATTTCTGATTTAAGATCAGAGTTAGTGTTTTCTAAGCAAGTAAGATTATTTTTCAGATTCTTTCATGACAATTTTATGTTCTTCATAAAGTTCATTAAAGACTTCTTCTAAGTCTTCAGACTCTGACCCTGAATCTGTGCACGAATTAAAATATGGGTCAGAATGTACCTCATCTAGTCCTACCATAAGGGCTAGACTTACCTACTCTTTTTCGAAATCTGAGCTTGATGATTCTAAAGTTGTGACCTCTTCATTGTCCCAAGCAACAGCCATGACTTTTCTTTAGAATTTCTTTTGCTGCTTCTTGGATTTTTCTGGTTGACTAGTCTTCTTGAGTTTAGGACAGTCTGGTCTTAGATGTCCAGGTTTTCAGCATTCATAGCAGACTCATTCTTTTTCCTTTATCTCTTTCTTTTGAATCCTTCTTGATCCATTTTTCTTCTTCTTGAGAATCTGTTGAAGTTTGGATAAAACATCATCCACATTGGTGTCTTTAGAACCTACATTTTTTTAACTAGAAGAAGAAGAAGAGGTGGAAGGAGCAACTGCAACTTTAAGAGCATTAGTGAGTTTTTTCTTGGAAGAGCTTTTAGATAGTCGCTCTATATTGATTTCATGTGCCATGAGAGAGCCAATTAATTTATCAATGGAAAACTTGGTTAGATCATGGGCTTCTTCAATAGCTGTAACCTTAGGGGTCTATGAAAGAGTGAAGGACCTAAGTATCGTCTATGAAAGAGTGAAGGACCTAAGTATCTTTCAGACAGTTTCCTTATCAGAAAGATTTTTACCAAGAGAACTTAGACCAACTACTATGCTTGAATATCTGTTATGCATCTGAGTGATATTTTTGTTTGGAAGCATTTTAAATTGCTCATATTGTGAGACAAGAATATCTATCCTAGTTTGTTTTAATTTATCTATTCCTTCATAAGTTACCTGCAGTTTATCCCACATTTCTTTTGCAGATTTACATGCAGATACTCTACTAAATTCTCTTTTGGATAAAGCATAACATAAATAGTTCTTTGCTTTAAATTTTAGAGATAATTTACTCTTATCAGCTGCTATAATGGCAGTAGTACCTTCAGTAGGAACAATAACAAAATCACCTACCTCTATTACCTGCCACAGATCAAAGTCTGTGCCTCGAATGAAGCATTTCATTCTCATTTTCCCGTATTGGTAATCATCTCCATCGAAGAATGGAGGTCTGATGACTGATTGAGCTTCAGCAAATCCTTGAGCTGCCATGGATCTTCTCTAAGATCATTGGATCTTCTTGATTGATCAGAGAACCACGCTCTGATATCACTTGTTGGCCCTTTTCGTACGGCAACAAGCTAACCTAGAGGGGGGGGGTGAATAGGTTTTCTGAAATCTAAAACAGAAACTTAACCACAGAAAATTATCAATTGATAGTTTGGTTAGTTGAGTGTGATAGAGAGTAGTAGTGCAGAAGCAAATAAACAATCAACAAAGAACACAAGGAATTTATCCTGGTTCGGCCCTTCCCACATGGAAGTCCTATGTCCTGTCCCCAAGCAATCTCTTATGATTTAACTAACCTAGGGTACAGTCTCCCTCAAGGACAATACAACATCCAGCACCCCAGCTCGTCTTCTTCTCTTTCCCAAGCAAGAAGGCAACCCACTTCTCTTACAGGTCAAGAAGCCAACCTCCTGGTGCAAACCCCAGTGTGGTTCTGCTAGACTTAAACCCCTAGTTAGATTCTATATTGTATACAGTTCTACAGCTGGACATAAATCTTTCTTAGAAAGGAAAGAACAAAGCTGAGAGTTTGACAAGAATGGACTCTAACCCACAAACTCTTAGCAAAGGACTCTCCCCAAGAATTACAATGACCACAGAGAGAGAGTGAAGATAGGAAGGCTTGAAAGCTTTGAAAACTTCTGCTATGAAAAGCTTCTCTTGATTAGACTTGAGCTCTTCTCTCTTTCTTTGAGTGTATGTGAAGTTGAGGTTCCTCACAGGATGTACACTCCTTTAAAAATCCTCAAGAAAGCTCTCTTATGTTCTTTAGCCTTGCTTCATCTTTTATATGAGTAGCTTTGAGTAGATTCGTTGAAGAGATCCGTTGGATCTCTTCTAGACGTAGTTGATCTTTCTATTCTTCTTCTTCTGACTGCCAGCCACTTGGTGTCTTCGAGATCCAGAAGTGGTAGGTAAGCCCTTTTTGTCTGATAGGAAAGAAGAGATCCTATGAGATAAGCAAAATGATCTTTTGTCAGAAAGATAGAAGATTGAGCAAATGAAATATATTTGACTTTTCATTAGGTGCCAAAAATATTTTGAAATATCAGATTATAAAGGAAATCGATGTTTAAGTTGAAATCTATGTTTGAACAGAATCCATGTTCTAATGAAATCCATGTTTTAACAGAGTCGATGATTAACTGAAATTGATGTTTTCAACAGAATAGATGTTTAAGTTGAAATCTATGTTTAAGTTGAAATCGATGTTTAAATGAAATTGATGTTTGAGCAGAATCGATGTTTAAGAGAAATCGATGTTTGAATAGAATCAATGTTTGAACAAAATCGATGTTTAAGTGAAATCGTTGTTTGAACAGAATTGATGTTTAAGTGAAATCGATGTTTAAATGAAATTGATGTTTAAGTTTGAAATCGATGTTTAAATGAAATCGATGTTCATGAAGTTGATGTTTAAAAGAGATGAACCATAATCGATGTATTTGTATGGAAATCGTTGTGGCACTTAGTGAACTGAAATCAATGTGTATTGAATAGACATCGATTTTACTATTCAGTGCAAATCACATAGCGATAGTACCATAAATTTATATTTATTAGGAAAACATAATATTAAATATATTTATTAATATTTAATTAATCATAAGTTTTGTTATCACCAAAATATAAGGGTAAAATTTAAGAGTGGTTCAACAATCTTCCCCTTTTTGGTGATGACAAAACTTATTAGAATTTTCTTTAAAAAAATTTAAATCATAGAAAATATAAAAAATTCAAAGATAATACATACTCTCCCCCTTTTTGTCACTAACCAAAAAGGAAGGATCTTACCATGCATTCTCTCCCATTTTTTGTGAAAACTTCATACCAATGAGGGGTTCAACAATAATTGACATTAATGAATAACTCCCCCTTCATCTGTGCTCACCCTGAATGAGAGACTCCACCTGAATGAGACTCGCAAATACTTATTAGTAATACTAAAATTAAAAAATAAATTAGTTACTACTCCATCTTTAGATAAGAGTTGGATGAAGAGTTGGTAGTCACTAGTGCCTTGAGCATCCTTTGTTCCTGATGCTCCAAGGCTATTCTGCAAACAACTTATTCAGAAGTAGGTACCCAAATCTTTTTAGGTCCTTGATAGTTAGATGCATAAAAATACCCTTTTGGAATCCATACTAAGTGCCTTGTTGTGCAGGTGTTTACTGTGTGTCCTAATTTATTGCAATGAAAACAACAATGAATATAATTTGTTTGGCAGTTCCTATTGTCTTTGTAATGTCTATTTAGAACACAATTTTTGGAAACATTTTTCTTTTGATAGAGCTTGTTCATTATAGGGGCCTTTTCTGAGGCATTTTGGTTTCTTTTACAAATTTTGGTAATGGATATTTTTTAGGAATTATGACTTGTTTACCTTTTTCAGGAGGTTTGTATCCAAGACCTTGTTTATTGTTTCCAGATTTTGATCCTTTGAAGCATAGAGCTAGAGATGTTTTCCCTTTAGTTAACTTCCTAACTGATTCATTTAAATAAAGATTTTCTTTAGTTAGAGTTTTTAATTTTTCTTCTAACTCTAATTTTTCGTTGTTCTTACTTTTTATGTTTTCATTCAAAAGATGATTATTATCTTTACTTTCCTTTAATTAGGCTTCCAATTTTTCCATTTCTGATTTAAGATCAGAGTTAGTGTTTTCTAAGCAAGTAAGATTATTTTTCAGATTCTTTCATGACAATTTTATGTTCTTCATAAAGTTCATTAAAGACTTCTTCTAAGTCTTCAGACTCTGACCCTGAATCTGTGCACGAATTAAAATATGGGTCAGAATGTACCTCATCTAGTTCTACCATAAGGGCTAGACTTACCTACTCTTTTTCGAAATCTGAGCTTGATGATTCTGAAGTTGTGACCTCTTCATTGTCCCAAGCAACAGCCATGACTTTTCTTTAGAATTTCTTTTGCTGCTTCTTGGATTTTTCTGGTTGACTAGTCTTCTTGAGTTTAGGACAGTCTGGTCTTAGATGTCCAGGTTTTCAGCATTCATAGCAGACTCATTCTTTTTCCTTTATCTCTTTCTTTTGAATCCTTCTTGATCCATTTTTCTTCTTCTTGAGAATCTGTTGAAGTTTGGATAAAACATCATCCACATCGGTGTCTTTAGAACCTACAGTTTTTTAACTAGAAGAAGAAGAAGAGGTGGAAGGAGCAACTGCAACTTTCAGAGCATTAGTGAGTTTTTTCTTGGAAGAGCTTTTAGATAGTCGCTCTATATTGATTTCATGTGCCATGAGAGAGCCAATTAATTTATCAATGGAAAACTTGGTTAGATCATGGGCTTCTTCAATAGCTGTAACCTTAGGGGTCTATGAAAGAGTGAAGGACCTAAGTATCGTCTATGAAAGAGTGAAGGACCTAAGTATCTTTCTGACAGTTTCCTTATCAGAAAGATTTTTAGCAAGAGAACTTAGACCAACTACTATGCTTGAATATCTGTTATGCATCTGAGTGATATTTTTGTTTGGAAGCATTTTAAATTGCTCATATTGTGAGACAAGAATACCTATCCTAGTTTGTTTTACTTTATCTATTCCTTCATAAGTTACTTGTAGTTTATCCCACATTTCTTTTGCAGATTTACATGCAAATACTCTACTAAATTCTCTTTTGGATAAAGCATAACATAAATAGTTCTTTGCTTTAAATTTTAGAGATAATTTACTCTTATCAGCTGTTGTAATGGCAGTAGTACCTTCAGTAGGAACAATAACAAAATCACCTACCTCTATTACCTGCCACAGATCAAAGTCTGTGCCTCGAATGAAGCATTCCATTCTCATTTTCCAGTATTGGTAATCATCTCCATCGAAGAATGGAGGTTTGATGACTGATTGAGCTTCAGCAAATCCTTGAGCTGCCATGGATCGTCTCTAAGATCGTTGGATCTTCTTGATTGATCAGAGAACCACGCTCTGATATCACTTGTTGGCCCTTTTCGTACGGCAACAAGCTAACCTAGAGGGGGGGGGTGAATAGGTTTTCTGAAATCTAAAACATAAACTTAACCACAGAAAATTATCACTTGATAGTTTGGTTAGTTGAGTGTGATAGAGAGTAGTAGTGCAGAAGCAAATAAACAATCAACAAAGAACACAAGGAATTTATCCTGATTCGGCCCTTCCCACATGGAAGTCCTATGTCCGTTCCCCAAGCAATCTCTTATGATTTAACTAACCTAGGGTACAGTCTCCCTCAAGGACAATACAACATCCAACACCCCATCTCGTCTTCTTCTCTTTCCCAAGCAAGAAGGCAGCCCACTTCTCTTACAGGTCAAGAAGCCAACCTCCTAGTACAAACCCCAGTGTGGTTCTGCTAGACTTAAACCCCTAGTTAGATTCTACATTGTATACAGTTCTATAGCTGGACATAAATCTTTCTTAGAAAAGAAAGAACAAAGCTGAGAGTTTGACAAGAATGGACTCTAACCCACAAACTCTTAGCAAAGGACTCTCCCCAACAATTACAATGACCACAGAGAGAGAGTGAAGACAGGAAGGCTTGAAAGCTTTGAAAACTTCTTCTATGAAAAGCTTCTCTTGATTAGGCTTAAGCTCTTCTCTCTTTCTTTGAGTGTATGTGAAGTTGAGGTTCCTCACAAGATGTACACTCCTTTAAAGATCCTCAAGAAAGCTCTCTTATGTTCTTTATCCTTGCTTCATCTTTTATATGAGTAGTTTTGAGTAGATTCGTTGAAGAGATCCGTTGGAACTCTTCTAGACCTAGTTGATCTTTCTATTCTTCTTCTTCTGACTGCCAGCCACTTGGTGTCTTCGAGATCCAGAAGTGGTAGGTAAGCCCTTTTTGTCTGATAGGAAAGAAGAGATCCTATGAGATAAGCAAAAAGATCTTCTGTCAGAAAGATAGAAGATTGAGCAAATGAAATATATTTGACTTTTCATTAGGCGCCAAAAATATTTTGAAATATCAGAGTATAAAGGAAATCGATGTTTAAGTTGAAATCTATGTTTGAACAGAATCCCTGTTCTAATGAAATCGATGTTTAAGAGAAATCGATGTTTAAACGAAATCGATGTTTAAGAGAAATCGATGTTTAAATGAAATCGATGTTTGAACAGAATCGATGTTTAAGTAAAATCGATGTTTGAACAGAATCGATGTTTGAACAGAATTGATGTTTAAGTGAAATCGATGTTTAAATGAAATCAATGTTTAAGTTTGAAATCGATGTTTAAATGAAATCGATATTCATAAAGTAGATGTTTAAAAGAGATGAACTATAATCGATGTATTTGTATGGAAATCTTTGTGGCACTTAGTGAACTGAAATCGATGTGTAATGAATAGACATCAATTTTGCTTTTTAGTACAAATCACACAGCGATAGTACCATAAATTTATATTTTTTAGGAAAACATAATATTAAATATATTTAATAAGATCCTGGAAGGAGAACTGTGATGGCCCTAGATATTTATGCCCATTAAGGCTCCATATCCAGATCCGCCTCCCGCGAACGGACCGAAGTCTCGCAAGGGATAGCTCAAACAACTGTTCAGTAAGAATATAAAAGACAACTACAAAGTATAAGACACAAGAAAGTACATGTGCTCAAACCTGCATATAATAATTTACAACTGTCCCATTACATTACTACATGTCCAATTAAAAAGTACAACTACCTGGGGCATACCCCAAGGGAGCACAAGCTCACATAACACTAACTACTACACAACTGCTGGTGGTACAAGTCTGACACAACACCGCTACAACTCAAACACTCGGAAAGCCCTAAAAAGAACTGTAGGGGAGTGAGTCTCAACAAGTCACAGGCTCAGTAGGGACCACCCAAGGACCACAACAACTAAACAGAAGAGACCTCAACCTCAATGGGTCTCATTGGCAACATATATAACCAAACCATTTCATGCTCACAACAATTGTATCTAATACTACAATTAAATATAAACACATTAACTATTAACAACCTCGGAAAGTAAGAGAGAACAATAGGACTAGCTCCACACCACTAGTCCACTTAACAACAGTAACGCCTAAGCCTCAAGCCTCATAGGCAAACCACAGTCACAACCAATCATTTAAGCTATAAGCCGCACAAGCAAACAACTGCCTAGGCTATAAGCTTCGCAGTCAAATCTCAAGTACGTGGGTAACATGACTGCTAACTAAAAGCTGGTCCTTTGTACCTTAAATCACAATATGTCGGAAACCACACACAGAATGGCAGAGTTGGCTACAACGGCCAATCCTTCATACACGAAAACCATACACGGATGCTTACTCGAGAAAGGTAAAACACATTGAGTGGAAGGTCACACCTCACGACCTCCACGAAACACAGTTCCACGTCAATACCAGAACAGACTGGTACACGACGTACCACCACAAACCATTACCCACACAGGGTACAGGTACCTATTATCACAAGGTACCAACACGAAAACCATAAGTAAATCAGTGCCGTAACATGGCACACCATAGCAAGCTAAACCACATTTGGTGAGTCAACATTCACCAACCATAACCAAAACTGTGCCACCACTCGGGCACACCACAAGCTACAACCACAGTCACAACTGTGCCAACACCAGGGCACACCTCGAACAAGTCAAACCTCGACTTTGAGTCACAAACTCACAAACCACGACGAGTAGCAAAGCTCAAGTCGGAAAGGAATGACTCCACCACACGGGAACGGACTACTGGCTGATCAGGCCAGTATCCAACCCGGACAACACAACACAAGAACAACCTCTCAGTCTCACAGTCACAGACGAAAAGTCCAACTGCCGCTCCATGAGAACAAGTCAAACAACTGTGGAGACCAACCAACACCACACTTGCAGACACACAGCTGCAAGTCCATGCCTGGCACCTCTAGGGTCTCTGGCCGGAGCACCCTAAAGTGAGGCACTGGAAAACAGGACTAGCTGGGGACCAGTGTCGACTACTGGTGTCTGTACCCCCAACTACGAGCGTACTACAAGCGACTGCACACCCACAAACACAAGCCGTTGCCCTACTGTCGTCTTTCCCTCAGCCGGACGTACAACTCAAACACAGGAGTGAGGGTGTCCAGGAAGACGACATAGACCTCGACGGTACCACACTGTACTGGGACAAACGCCGAGCACAACAAACACAGGTGCCTGGCTCACAAAGAACCTGGGGTACCCGACTAGGGAGGCATTCTGGAATAGGTGCCGGACCATCACACTCGGCAATACACAAACCACAACACTTACACATTTATTACAAATCACGATACACATGTGAGGAGTAGCTTGTCCTGGTCACTCGTGACCTTCAAGCTAGCCTACACAAACACATATATGAACCATATTAATAATAACACTATAGCCTAACATCGGCCACCTCGTGACCTCCGGGGCAGCACACACACCACTTATCACATAAATCAGTATAATATTCTTCGAAGGACAACAACAGACCACGGCTAGGTCGGTGTGGACCTTCACTGCCCAAACATTCTGATATAACCACATAAATCACATTATAATAATCATAATATCGACCTCTAGTCATACTTACTTATACATGTCATCCGAATCATAAAAACACTTCCAATTCTTGGCTAGGCTCACACAAGAACCTCACTGCCATAACACCACAAACTCACCACAATTTTTGGAATACAATTAACACAACAATGTAAGATGTGCCATGCATACACAAACCACATGCACAACACCCAAACCACGTAGATATCACGTGTATAATACACTAACCCGGTGCACCACATGTCCATCACCATAAATCACGGAAAAAGGAAACACAGCTTGCTGGGAACTCACCAGCGGATAGACAGCAATATCGACCGCCGCTAATGAAGAACTAACGGCAACATCAATTGCCGTTAATATTTTACCTAAAGAACCTAACGGCAACCAACCTTGCCGTCAAGATCTTCCATGAAGAGTTTAACGGTAAACGATCACGCCGTTTATCTCTTCCCTGAAGAACTCAACGTCAACATCCCTTGACGTTGACTTCTTCAGCTCCCAGTAGCTGAACCAGCCACAAACCACATCCCCTGAGAGCAATCCAGCCCTCAAAACTGCGACGTGATGAAGAGGGAACACTTCCTCTCATCACCACACACCACCGCAATGCCGGAAAAACACGATCCAACGCATGGATCGGCCAAACCACCCGAACCCGACAGAAAGGAAAACCTCCCCAAAATCACGATTCCACGCAAATTACACGCAACAGGCATGGAATAATACACAAGAGAAGCTAAAGGGTTTACATCCCTACCTCAGAAACGCATATAAACCCCGATAGAACCTCGATTTACACCGAACCCCCAGGAGCTTCCCGCGAATACCGCCCTCCAATCCATCATTCCCCGCCTGATCTGCTGCTACTGCGCGCATCACAGCCTTCCCACGTGCTCCCGTCGACCGCCGGAAGTAGTGAAGAGGCACAAAGGTACAGGTGGGGGAAAATGAGAGGAGAAAGTGGGGAAATAAGAAGGCTCGGGTTGCCCCTAAAAACACAGGCGCCTCAGGTTAACGTCAACCTCTGCGCCGCTAACCAAACCGCCCCAACTAGGCGTCCACAACGCTCGCCGCCAAGTTCAACGGTAGACGTCTACATCGATGGACGCCAAGAACATGTTAACGGCAACACCATTGCCGCCAACACATAGTAGACGTCACACACCTGGACGCCAACCCACTGTTGATGTCCAGCGCACTGAACACCAACACAGATCCATAACCAACTCTGGTAAGGATCCAC
The DNA here is from genome assembly GCA_014218235.1 of Colocasia esculenta. NCBI lineage: Eukaryota > Viridiplantae > Streptophyta > Magnoliopsida > Alismatales > Araceae > Colocasia > Colocasia esculenta. The sequence continues at coordinate 47,371,010 of CM024761.1, read as the reverse complement.
TAAGAAACACACAACACAAGTCGCACTGGTCAAGGTGTGACCACCCCATACGCTAAACCGAGGATCCACAAAGATCCCAAAAACGCGCAACGTTACATTACTATTACCTAAAAAGAAATGTCGTCCTCGACAATCAACATAAACCACGGTATGCCGGACTATCACCTAAAAAGAAGGATACTCTTTCTCTGCATCAGCCTTTCAATTCCTCTATGCTAACTGACTCATTTGTCCATTTCCATCCTTGCTTTGTTCTTTTATTTTCTTTCAATCCATTTCACAATTACTCTGTTCTATCGATTCCATTACCTTTCCTTACCTTTCAATTTATTTCACACTGCCAGTCTCATTCTATTCCATTCTGCACTTGTTCTGCTTCTCCTTTCTCTTTCCTTCATTTCATAATTGCTTTATTTCACGGATTCCATCTATTAGTCATTATCTTTCTGTCATGGGTAATTCTACCTTGCCAATGGCGCTTTATCTCCTTAGACTGAACCTACTTTCACATTTTCTGGGCTGTGTTTACAACATTTCTTTCTGAGCCATTTCTTTCTACCCAAATCCTTTCATTTTATTCCACTACCTTTGGATGTTCTTTCGTGCTAAACCTTGCTTAATTTCTCGAATTTCTTAATGCCATTCCATTACTCACTTTGTCATTGCTAGCCATTATCCTGTTTATCATTATTAACTACTACCTTATTTTATCCATTCTCATATTTCTAGTTTTCTGATCTATGGGTTGTAGACCCACCACGCTTCCGCTGCGCTACTCTGATCCGACTGAATATCTGAAAGAATATTTCATACATTCAGCTTCTACTATTATTCACAATTGCTACACACTTTCATAATTGCTTTGATTTTGGCTATATTCATTACATTTTGCTTTACTTGCTCAATCAATATTGGAAAACAATATCAAAATTTTCAAACTACTTTTTCCAATACTTCAATTGTAATTGTACCACACCTTTTTAAGAAAATCCGAATTCTACCATACCATTACATTACTAACATACTTTATTTTTCATATTCCTTTTTAACTTCAATTTACATTCTCTAGCTGACTAACCACCTTATTTCCAACATTTCTCAAAACAACTGCTTTCATTACTATAACACTTTCTTTTTAGGGAAGAATTAAACTGCTCAGCTAACTTTACATGCATTAAACTTATTTCAATCGGGTGCCATCTGACTTTAAGCCATTCACTATTTAACTGATTACATTCTCTTCGTTTTGTACTTGCCACTTTCAATTTCCATTTAGCCATGCAAACTCTTATTGATCACTTTCTCGATCTTTCAGTTATATCTATTTCACAATCTATCATACTCTTTCTTTTTCCAGATTAATAATCTGCCAACGGTATTAATCATAACATATTCTATATAAACATTCTTCACAATTATTGTGCTGCCTAGCTGTTCATCCTGTACCACTCATACCGCTATTGCTGTTGTCACAGAAGTATTCCTTATTCACAACTACCAAGGCCATAGTCTGGAGTCAATCTCGTTAAATACAATAGCCTACGCCGCCTGATTCTCTATTTCACTTAACCTGGCACCACTTAACTGTTTCTTAATTAATCCGCTTCTTTCTATTATGATTCACATAATTCTTATTTTATTCCGTACAACCTCAATCTCTTTTAAACACAAACTTCACCTCTTCTCTTCTCGAATTATACTCAGTTATTAAACAACAGTAAGCTTATCTATAACACTGCATCCGACTCTATATAATTCTCATAAACTGCCACTTGCTAGGCCGATATTTTTCTTGTGCTCAGAAAAGTCTAACTATACAGTGATCTTTCTTTACCCTTTATTTACTTAACTAACCACCTCTGCTCAACTCTCTAATTGTCAAGACACCCTTATCCTTATAAGACTGTCACAATTCTTTAATCCTCTATGTACTCATACTTTATCTGAAACCAGTCTGCCTCATTTAATCATTCTCAAGTTGCCAAAGCTCTAATCACATTATTACTCAAGCCGCTTCTCAATTCCTATTAACACAAATCTCAAACACAACAATACCTCTGCCAAGGTCCACTTCTGCAACTTATCACACACACACACTATTCTTTGCTGGTAACATTCTATTGATCTGTCACACTGACACCTCATATTATACCTGTCTCTGTTAACCTTATTCGTTACAAGAGCACCATTTGTAAATATCTTTCTGAAATTGCCTTTTACTTTTGCTAACCAACATAACTAACTCCACTGATTCCTTTAATATCTGCCACAAAAAATTTTTTAAACACAAAATTTCAACTGCACCCTGGCATACTGTTGCAACGACACAACTTATACCGCTAACCACTCTATGGCTCAACAACTGCTCACAACTGTTAATTTAACAAACAGAAACACAAGGTTTGCGTACCAAATGCTCACATAAAAATCACCTTATAACACATAAAACCACAGACCTACTACCAGCAGTGGACATTAATCCATGTATTGGGACATTGTAACTTCAATGTCTTCTCATATTCTAACTGGACCATGCTCTAATACCAACTGTGATGGCCCTGGATATTTATGCCCATTAAGGCTGCATATCCAGATCTGCCTCCCACGAGCGGACCGAAGTCTCGCAAGGGATAGCTCACACAACTGTCCAGTAAGAATATAAAAGACAACTACACAGTATAAGACACAAGAATGTACATGTGCTCATACCTGCATATAACAATTTACAACTGTCCCATTACATTACTACATGTCCAATTAAAAAGTACAACTACCTGGGGCATACCCTGACGGAGCACAAGCTCACATAACACTAACTACTACACAACTGCTGGTGGTACAAGTCTGACACAACGCCGCTGCAAGTAAAACACTCGGCAAGCCCTGAAAAGAACTGTAGGGGAGTGAGCCTCAACAAGTCACAGGCTCAGTAGGGACCACCCAAGGACCACAGCAACTAAACAGAAGAGACCTCAACCTCAATGGGTCTCACTGGCCACACATATAACCAAACCATTTCATGCTCACAACAATTGTATCTAATACTGCAATTATATATAAACACATTAACTATTCACAACCTAGAAAAGTAAGAGAGAACAATAGGACTAGCTCCACACCACTAGTCCACTTAACAATAGTAACACCTAAGCCTCAAGACTCATAGGCAAACCACAGTCACAACCAATCATTTAAGTTATAAGCCGCACAAGCAAACCACTGCCTAGGCTATAAGCTTCACAGGCAAATCTCAAGTACGTGGGTAATAGGACTGCTAACTAAAAGCTGGTCCTTTATACCTCAAATCACAATATGTCGGAAACCACACACAGAATGGCAGAGTTGGCTACAACGGCCAATCCTTCATACACAAAAACCATACACGGAAGCTTACTCGGGAAAGGTAAAACACATTAAGTGGAAGTTCACACCTCACGACCTCCACGAAACATAGTTCCACTTCAATACCAGAACAGACTAGTACGCGACGTACCACCACAAACCATTACCCACACAGGGTACATGTAGCTATTATCACAAGGTACCAACACGGAAACCACAAGTAAACCAGTGCCATAACAGGGCACACCATAGCAAGCTAAACCACATTTGGTGAGTCAACATTCACCAACCATAACCAAAACTGTGCCACCACTCGGGCACACCACAAGCTACAACCACAGTCACAACTGTGCCAACACCATGGCACACCTCGAACGAGTCAAACCTCGACTATGAGTCACAAACTCACAAACCAAGATGTGTAGCAAAGCTCGAGTCGGAAAGGAACGATGCCACCACATAGGAACAGACTACTGGCTGATCAGGCCAGTATCTAATTCGGACAACACAATACAAGAACAACCTCTCAGTCTCGCAGTCATCGACGAAAGGTCCATCTGTCGCTCCACGAGAACAAGTTAAACAACTGTGGAGACCAAGCAAAACCACACCTGCAGACACACAGCTGCAGGTCCATGCCTGGCACCTCTAGGGTCTCTGGCCGGAGCACCCTAAAGTGAGGCACTGGAAAACAGGACTAGCTGGGGACCAGTGTCGACTACTGGTGTCCGTATCCCCAACTATGAGCGTGCTACCAGCGACTGAACACCCACAAACACAAGCAGCTGCCCTACTGTCCTCTTTCCCTCACCCGGATGTACAACTCAAACACAGGAGTGAGGGTGCCCAGGAAGACGACACAGACCTCGACGGTACCACACTGTACTGGGACAAACCCCGAGCACAACAAACATACGTGCCTGGATCACAAAGAACCTGGGGTACCCGACTAGAGAGGCATTCCGGAATAGGTGCCGGACTACCACACTCGGCAATACACAAACCACAACACTTACACATTTATTACAAATCACGATACACGTGTGAGGAGTAGCTTGTCCTGGTCCTCTGCTGCCATCTCTGCGAACTACTATCCTCCAACTGGCATCTACTGGTACGACTGGTACTAAGGGTACTGCGAGTACTGTGGGTACTGCTGGCACTGCGGGTACTGCTAGCACTGTGGGTACTGCCATGGGCCCTGGAACGTCTCTCCCCACCACTGCTCCATAACGGCTGGCGGGGGCTGGGGAAGAAACCACTGCTATTGCTGCTGCTAATGTGGCTCTCCCTACCGCAATGGAATGTCCTGCGGCAACGGGTCCGCAGGCTGCTCGAATTGCTAGGGCTGAGCGTCGATCAGCATGTGCTTGGCTGCAACTGACTCGTCCGACTCGAACTCCTGACACTCCACCAGCTCACAAACCTGCCTGTGAGTGCGTGGAGGCATGTTCTGCAAAACAGACACAATAAGCAGTTAACATATAAAACTCCAGCAGCTAGCAGTGTTTACGTGTACTTCCTAAGGGACTTTACATCATTACTTATTTCCACTACAAGTCTTGATAGACCCGTAAGCTCTGATACCACTGTAATGGCCCCGGCGCCCGGATCCCCGATTCTCACCAAGCATCCGAACACCGGCACCACCGCCCATGGGTCCGGAGACTCAGAAAGGCTACCGGATTGGTCTAACAAGATATGTAACAGAAATAAATAACAACAAATGTACTAAAGTGCACCACAAGTAAACGAAGAGTGTGCAACACTAAGTAACAGTCTAGTACAGTCCCAAAGTAAATAAAGTACAAGTGCTGAAATAAACGGGAAGGAACACGTCCCTTAGGTGCATACCCCGAGGGTGAAGTACAACTACTGGGGAACAATGCCACTAGAGATGCCGACTACTGCGGGCCCGTCTCCTCAGTCCGCCGCCCAGTAGGGACTACCAATCTACAAAACAGGGAGTGAGCTTCACGAAGAAGCCCAGTAGGGACTACCAATCTCCCACTGGTTCTAACAACGAATAGAACTAAGTACAATAAATAAATAAAGTAGTAAAGTCTATTCTACTAAACAGAGTCAAGTGTGGAAGCGTGAAAGAAACTACACGGTCATCGGTCTAAGCTACTCAGCGGAACCGGAAAACTCGTCTACACCAAGACACCAAAAGAACCCAGTTGTAAACACAGACAGTGGACACTGCCTGGACTAGCACACTAGCTACAGAACGCTACACTAGTCAGCCAGTCAGGTGCGCCACGCACCTTACCATCGACCAACAGTCCTTGTCTAGGACCTCTCGTCGGAGTGAGAAGCGGACTAAAAACAACCACAACTGCCGTAGTCTGGCTGGACTACTGTCCCACGCCTGACCCCTCTAAATGGTTCCGGAACCACGTAGAGTAAGGCAGTGAGAAAGGACTAGCTGGTCCGCATCGTAAGAGCACCACACTACCTCGAAGAACCATGCTAGCTAAGAGAGCTCTACAAACGACTCTACACCACTGTCGCCACCGTTTTCCCCTTTTGCTCCAACTCTTTGACTTGAACACGCCCGCCGCCCGGAGAACTCCCTCTAATAGACACGCGGGGCTGGGTGTCCCAGGTAACGGTAACAACCTGTCTCGCGGACAAGCCCTCAAGTGCCTAGCACCGGGCGAGGAGACTAGAGTAGCACTGCACTAGGAACAGCACGGTGCCAAGAAAAAATCTAGTCGCAGTTGAAGCAGATAACTCTGAACTACAAGTTGCCAAGTCCCCTCTAAGACTGAGAAGGTGACGTGTAGTCTATTGCCACCTGAAGGGGACACAGGGCCCGTCGCAACCAGACAACGGAGGCGACACAGATCTAGTCACGATCACTGGTAGGGACCAAGGTGACCACCTGAGACCTCTGGCCAAGCACAGAGAAAAGCACAAGGGAAGGTGACATGGAACCCGCCGCAACCATGTCGCGGCAGAGGCATTGTTGCAACTAGATGGGTCCAGGTGACAGCCTGAAACCCCATCCCACAATAGAGCAAACGCTAGAGTAGAAGATGACAACCACACTGTCGCGACAAGAACGCGACAGTGTGGGTGTCGCTTCCCGGACTGAAGGCAACGTATCGGGGTGTCGCGACCTGAGTCGCAACACCAACCATGTCGTGACCACAGGTTTTGCACACCCATGGACACCCCCTTCAGGCCACACTCCACCCAAACATACACATCTTGGGAGGGAAGCATGCATGGTGAACTGGAAAGGCTATTAAAGTCCAAACCACTCACAAGGACACCCCAAGCATGCATAGAAGCCATACTACACTCACATGGGCCTCACACCAAAACATGGAGCCCTCAACATCCCAAATCCATACAAGCATGCAATTACACATATCTCATTCCATAAAAACCACATGATGCATGCAAAACACCTAGCATGATCCCTAGGTTTGGAATTGGGGTTTGGAAACCTAGCATGAATAACTAGATGGAGGTTTGGAGTCCCTACCTCAATTTGAAGAACCACCCTAGCCGGGTCGTCTCATAGGCTAGCACCCCTCCACCTCCGAGCTCCAATGCTCCTAAAGCCGTCGTCCACGAGTCGTGCACGCCCTTCACAAGCCGAAGGAGTGGATCCACCCCATGGAGGAAGGACAACCCACATAGAAAAGAGGAGGAGAGTGAGAGGGAGAACACATGTAGAACACAAGGTCAACACAATGTAAAGCAAAACTCACCTTTACAAACCACCTCACACACCCTAAGCCTTCCCCAAGCTCCTAATGGAGGCTGTGCTCTCAGTCTTGGGCACTTAAACACAGACGATGAGAACGCGACACATTGATTGTCGCGTTCCATGAAGTGAACACGACACCAACATCGTCGCTATCTCATGGTCAAGGTCAAGCTGACCAGCAGAGACGCCACATTCGACCTCATAGGTCTGACACCAGATCGCGATGTCTGACTTGTCGCCTTCCCACTGTCAAAGGTTGACACCCGTTACCACAAACCTGATAGCAAGACGACAAATGCGCATGCAGCGGCTAGAGGGTGAACGCGACAGCATGCCCGTCACATTTCGAACTGAAGCACGACGACCAAATTGTCGCCTTCAGAAGGTGATAGCCCAAGTGTCTCTACCTCGGACTGACCATGGCAAGGAGGGATGTTACACGCCAACATTGCTCCAACACTCATCAGCTGTGTGACCTGGCTTGTCACAATGTTTGCAGTTGCTTTTTGCCAGAGTAGTGGGTACAAAAACCCTAGGCTTCTTCTCTTTACTTGATCCTTCCATGATGTTGAAAGGACGCATCTTGTCGATGATCAACTTAGCAGATGAAAGGCCAGGTGTCAGTTCCTTTTTCACGAACTTTTCCTTGATACGATCGGTGAAGTCCGAAGCATCTTCTAACAGTTGGGCCTTTTTAACCATCTCGGCATAGGTTTGGATGTCGAGAGGGTCCAGTTGAGTAATGCATTGTGGCTTAAGGCCGTTGAGGAAACACTTAGCCTTCATTCTCTCTGTATTCATCATGTGCTGAACATAGCGTGCTAATTTAGAAAATTGGGCTTCATAGTCATCTATAGAGAGACTCCATTGTTTGGGAGCAACGAACTCCGCAGCCTTTCTCTCTTACACAAGTTCTGAGAAGTACTTAGAGTTTAAAGTGTCCTTAAATTCATTCCAGGTGAATTGACCATTCGCCCTGGTTGCTTTAACTAACTCCCACCAAGAGCGGGCGTCCTTTTCCAGCTGAAAAGTGGCTAACAGCAGCTTACCCCCTTATGCACATTGCATAACTCGAAAAATCCTTTCCGTTTCTTTGAGCCAGTGCTCGGCTTCATTCGGATCTATTGAACTGCTGAATCTCGATGGATTTATGCTGCTGAAGTTGCGATGCAGCTCGCCTGCACCGCAGTTTCTTCCTCCCTGAGTAGCTTGTAGGAGGGCGCAGGTAAATTCCTGAATGGTATGTTGCATGCCTCTCATCTGAGCACGTTTAGCAGTCATCTTAACTTTCTTAAGTTCCTACAATAGTAACTTATTAATAAGACATCGATATAGGGTTTAATTTGTGTGTGTGTGAATATTCTTTTAGATCTTAACCATGGTTCTACCCAATCTCACATAGGTATGATCGTTGATTTAGACATGCGTCATGGCAGTCCATCCTAGAACATCCTAGACTTGATTATCCTAGTAAAGATATCCTTGGCTCTGATACCACAAAACTGTCATGCCCCGACGTGAAATACCGGAACGTGAGGCATTTGCAAGTAAGTGAGTATAGAGAGTAGAATAGCATCAAACCATTGGACAATTAAGTAATATGAGATCAAATGCATTTCATTGATAATTCAACTATTGTCTATTACATCCACTAATATTGTGCCAAACATAGGGCCCAAATGACGCTAATACATAGAATGAAAATAAAAGACTAAACTAGGACAACTAATATAGCACTAGAATGCCAAGTACTCGTGGATCACTCCTGGTCCTCCCCATCCTCGTGAGTGTACTCATTCTCCTCAGTCTCACCTGAGAACACAATGAACAAATAACGTAGGGTGAGCGACAACGCCCAGTAGGATTTCTATCTCATGGTGCGGGCAACTTTACATGATTAATGTATTAAGGAGTAGAGTCACTAAATGATAGAGTTAGAGAGTCAAGTAATGTGAGAGTGCAGGTTTGGAGAAGATGCAGTGTTCATGGCCGATCTCCTCCTCTCTTGGTGCCCTAGCACAGCTCCTTACGACCCCAGCACAATGGTGAACCTTCCTCTCTAGTCCTATGATGATTATTTATATGTGTAGGGTTAATTTGAAGTCCTAATGAGTCTTGGAAGGGTAGGGTGTGGTTCTGGCTGGTTGCCTTCCATGTTTTGGAGATTTCTCCTCCCAATTAGAGTAGAAATACCATTAGAATGTCCTTACTATGGTTGGTCACGAATTTGGTTGCCATTCATGGCAAATTGCCATTGTTTAAAACCCTAATTTGCCCTTTCCTATTTTCTGTACAATTATGGCTACGAATTTCTTGGGGTATTTTCTCTTATCTCATAATCCAACTGCAATCTTGGCCCAATAACTTTAGGTGAGCTATTATAACAAGCCCATTACTTCTTGTTGTTTATTGGGTTTTAATTAATTCATTTCTTTTCAATATTTCTATTTGTTTATTTATTGAAAAATATCAGGTTGCTACATAAATCCTATTTAGGATCAAGGCCAAAGCCTTGATATTATTCCTAACCAACGAAGGTTCAAGGTTGAAACCTTGATGCTACTCCTATCAAATTCCTAGAATCTAAGATTAACATTTTGACAGTATTCTTATCCTTCCAAAATTAGAAGGAATGTTTCTGATATTATTTCCTTCCTATCTTAGGATTAATGGATACTCTGAAAATGTTTCTCCATCGAATTCAAGATCATGGTTGGTGTACCAATAACATTCCTATCTCATCATAGAATCCAAAGAGTTGAAGCTCATATGATTCTCTCTATCTCGCCAGGGATCAAGGCCAAAAAGGCCAATACTCTAATGTCTCTTTTAACCCAATCCTAAGATAATGATCTGGCATCTCTTCTATCCTTACTAGGAATTTAGGGTCAAAATGACTGATGTCCTAATATTACTCCTTATCCACCCACGGATGCTTTGATATTTCTCTTAATCCAATCTTAGGATCTAGTGGATGCTCTGACATTACCTCATTCACCCAGGGATGCTCTGATAATTCTGATAATTCTATCTTAGGATCTAGTGGAGGCTCTGATATTACCTCTTAATCCAATTAGCGATGCAGGGCTAAAGAGGATGATGCTCTGATACCACCTCTTTCACGCCTAAAAAATTACATGGAATTGACAAGATATGTCCATACATCAAGTAACAAGATAAGTCTTCCACATATAATGATAAAATAATACTCCTCTAAGGTGCTTCTAACTCATCACACAAGGATCCGTCATATGCTAATCTTGTTTTCAGATTCACCTGAAAATGTTAGATAGGTTTATAAGCAAACTAGCCCATTAGGAATTACATCTGAAGGTGAGGGCAAAGTATAAGTAATTACAATTTAACAAGCATAATTTCAACGATAATAGACATAATTTCATGTGTGACGACCCAACCAACAAACTGGCCCAACAACCATACTAGTTGGTAGATTTCCAAAGAAGGTCACCCGTCCTCGGAGTACTCCCAACTGAGCACGCTTAACTTCAGAGTTCTTTTCCTACTCGAGCTCTGAAAATGACTAGTCCAAGTTGTTGGTAGTTTGCTGATTTAGTCCATTTAACATATTCTTATATAGGGTGTTACATCATGTATGACCAAAAAGCATGCTTATATCAAGTCAAGAGTTGCATATTGCAAGATATCAATCCCAGTCATGTTGTTATCAACATAGATCCAAAGGATCATCAACTCATAAGAACAAGGAATTGTTCATATAAGGATTTCCAACTGAGAATATAACAATTGATGAAGATTGGCATTTTCAAATGAATCAAACAATCTAATCAATCGAGTTAGTAAGTCATCTCGTGATTTTAAACTTAACATAGAACTAGAGGCACATTCAATTTCGTATACAAGGAATGCCCAAGCACCACTGAAATTTGATCCATATTCCCCAGGTTTACAAGTATGTTGGGGTGCTCCTCCTCAGGATCGGATCAGGCCCCATTGCGTAGGCTTTTTGATCAGCGGACCAAAGTCCTAAGTAGTGCCAATATCAAGAACATTATGGCCATTGAAGTCAAAAAGGATAGAATTGTAGGATATCATGGAAGCTAAAAACATAAGGTCAGTTTAAGGATTAAAGTACAAATTGCCAAGGATTTAGCGAACAAAGTGAAAGAGAACTTGAAAAATCAAAGGGTCAAGTGGTTTCCTTATACATCTTTATTAGTTTCATATTCAAGGCAAGCAGATTCAAAGTTGGAATTTCAGTTGAATCACAGATGAAAAATAAATCAAGTAATTAGGGGAGTCATTAGAATAATTTTCATATTCTTACCACTTTTAACATGTACAAGATACTTAGGTTATTGTCATGCTGGTTACGCTTCTATGTGACAGATCAGAAGGCAGTCATATGTTCAAATGAGCAGTCAATGTGGCCAGAAGGGCCAGTCGAAGTTGCCACAAGGGGCATGTCGATGTTGACGAGTGAGAACAGTAGAAATTGACAAGAGAAAACAATAGAAGTTGACAAGAGAGAACAGTCGAAGTGGCCAAAAGGGCCAGTCGAAGTTGCCACAAAGGACACTAGAAGTGCCACAAAGATCCAGTCAAAGTGTACTTGAATTAGGAAGGGAAGTGGGTCTATGAGTAACTCCAGGATGTATCAGACTCAATGATGCCAATAGCAAGAGTTCAATGGTGGACAAAATTTAATATTTTTCAGAAGAATCATACTAAGTTTCCAACATGAAAGTTGTTGAAACCATCACATGAAAGAACTTGAGGGTTGCACTTTTAGTCTAACGGTTCCAGAAATGCATGGACCAAGACAAATCAAATGGGTTCCTTATGGGAAAGATCTGGAAACTCTACACTCCTTAGTCAGAAATGGGACAAACAAGAGGGGCTTAGGATGGTGTGAGGATCAAGGAATCCTAACACCTTACCAGATACAAGTTAGGTAAATCAGAGGAAATCAAGATGGACTAAAAGATTCTAGATAGTGCAACACATTTAGTTTGTGCCAGAGAAAACCTACCTTTTTGGGTTGCTCTTCAGATCTCTTCCTATGTTTTGATGTAGAGGCTAGAGGAAGAAGATAAAATCCTCCTCCAAGCTCCAAGCTTCAAGTTCCAAGCTGCAGGATCATCCCTCCAGCTCTGGACTGCTCCAAACCATCAAAGCTCCAAGATTCTCCAATAGGCCACATTCAAGGATGAGTAGAAGAGGAGCTTTAAAGCTCCAAGATAACCTTCGGCTCTTCTCAGGTCCAAGCAGTAAGGTGCAGAGTGGAAAGGCTCCAAATGGCCTTTAGGGACAAGATGAAAGTATACGGTTCGGCCAAGAATGGTCGTATGGCTTATTTAACGGCCTTGGTCAAGTTTAAGGCCTTTCTCTATTCCATATAAGAGGACAAAAAGGATAGTTAGGTCCAATTTGGCCATACATGGGTCATGTGACCATGCCCAACCCATGCCATTTCTTACCTAACCTTGACTTGTTCTGGGAAAATGGACAGACCCATCATACCTGGGCCATATCTATGTTCACCTTTTTTGGGAAAAGGACAGGGGTAGATAAGAACCACCCATGCCTTTTTACCAACATCCAAAGAGATATCTCTAATGGGTCATTTCCAAGTACAAGCTATTCATTTTCTTCCCCATATTTAAGCCTCCAAGTAGTCATGTTATGATGGGAGAACAATGCCCCATCGATCTGCTTCGTCCTACTCATTGGCTATTTTAGCATATAACAGAAGATTCAATAAAGCAATAAAGACTTCATCTACAAACATAAGGTAGTGGTATATTTCATTACATGAGTTTGCAGTTTCCAATTTAATATATATACAACAGATCAAGGGGCAAGGTCTAATGGGCGTAAAGTTTGCTAAAATTAAAATTCACTTGGTGCACTATCCCCTGTAGAGTTAGTCCCATCAGAGATGCCTAAAATGAAAGTAGGGGAAAGCATGAGCAATTTTGCCCAGTAGGAATTTGCCTTTATTGATAAAAGTATGACCTGAAGGTAGCACTGAAAGAAAATATGCATACCAGTCAATGAGAGAATAAAAATTGCTCTACACAGTTATATTTTAACATAGTCAAATAATGATACTAGAATGGAACTTGCTCTGAACCAAATAGTAATGAAACTCATGCTATAATACAGTTCATGGAAATGTAGACTAAATTTAGCAGTAGGTGGTGTCATGCCAAACAACCAATAGATCCATTCTCGACAGGTACATATTCGAATTGTCCGATTCAGTGGTCAAGTTCGGGTGCTCCTCCAAGGACTAGATTGACCCCATTTACACAAGCATTGGTCGAGTAGAGTCTGAAGACCCAAGGTGTCACCATTTCTGATCATTATTTTAGTATGGTTTGGGCAGATCTCAAGAAAATATAAAGCATGTCCATGCAAGGGTATCATACAAAGGATACGACTAGCAAGCGGGGTTGGTTCAACTTAAGTAATATAGATTTATATAAGAAATCTATGAAGGGATCAAGCTGGAACAAACAAGAACTTGGTTTTGGTATTAAGAAGAAATTGGTCGACCAAAAAGATAGGGTCGGTCGATCGACCTAGCCAGTAGCTATTTCTGAGTTTTACTGGAAAATCGGTCGATCGAAATGACCAGGTCGATCGATAGACCTAGCCAGTAGCTTGGTTCTTGGTTATAAGGAGAGGTCGGTCGACCAAAATGGCAAAGTTGGTTGACTGGCCAAACATCGATCGGCTGACTTGGTCAGTCGATGCGGGTTCCTTACATTGGTGAGGATTAGTCGACTGGAGTTACAGAATCGGTCTACCGATATCATAGGATCGGTCGACCGATTTCTAGTTTTGGTAGATCGATTTCGAAAAAATAGGGAATTACACAAGTTAAAATCGCACTACTTTTTCAGGCCTGGGAATGGAAATAAATAATCAGAAATAGAGGAGTTAGGGCTATTCTATAGTGATACATGATTTTCAACGGTAGTGGGAGGTTTTAAGCTCCCTTTCTCTCTTCTTTTTCTCTCTCGGGTGGCCAAGATGGAGGGTGATCGGTCGACCGAAATGATCGGTCGGTCAACTGATTCCAACAGTAATACAAATTGGTTTTTGCTTGTTCTGAAATAGTGGGTTGGAGTTTCAAGAGGGGAGTGGAGGCAATGACTGGGTACGAGGGCTTACTTTAACACTAACAAGTGCTTAGAACAATGACACTCGGAGAGTAACAAGAAACAAGCGAGAAGGGAGAGCATATGACAATGCTTTCTACTTGGTAAGAAGAAGATGACACTAATACTTGAAGAAGCAGAGCTCCGGGACTCCTTCCTATAACCAATACTCAAACACCCAACACCCTTCCTTCTTCTTCCTCCTCAGCGTTTGGCGATAGCAACAACAAGTAGCCAGAGTTCTAGCAAGGATCAGTGTGAATATATGGAGAGCTTATCTCCAATGAGGTGTGCATAAATACATCAATAGTTGGATGATGGCAATTAACCAAATGGGTTACTCACACAGATTTATCCCACGTCGCATTGATCTTACCCACGAATAACACGTAGGAGTGTTAACACGTAATAATGATTATGCCGGTGAATAGTAATGAACAGTAACCCTATTACGTAATCAAGTGTGTAATTATATATATATATATATGTATTCATTTTAATATAATACAATTTCCTTTTAATCCCTTCTATCAAAACAAACCTTATTTCTTTAAGTTGTCATTTTTCGTGAACTTATGTGTACTTATGTTTAAGAACAATTTGGGGTAATGACATTGTGACGTATAATTCATTTAATCACAACGTTATCATGTAATATTTAAAAATTACATGACCAATTATTTTTATAAATATACTTCAGGTGTTACATCTCTCCCCGACTAGGTAAAGAATTTGGCCCTCTAAATTTCGCCAATATAAAATACTAACATGCAAATAACTCTGGATATCTCACTTGGATAGTATCTTCTAATTCCCATGTTGCATCTTCTTGTCGTTGCCGACTCCATTGAACTTTTACCAATAATACTTCCTTATTCCGGAGTTTTTTAACCTTGCGATTGAGGATTCGAACTGGTTTCTCCTTGTATACCAAGTTACTTTGCACATTCAAATCTTCATGTTCTTTGACATGGGTTGGATCATAGACATATTTCTGTAGCATAGATACATGAAAAATATCATGTATGTTGGATAACTGAACGGGTAGAGCAAGCTGATAAGTTACTACTCCAGCTCTCCTTAATATTTCAAATGGCCCAATGTAATGTGGACTGAGCTTGTCTTTGACTCCGAATCTACGGATTCCTCTTCGAGGTGATACTTTTAGAAAAACATGATCTCCTTGTTGGAATTCCAATTATCTCCTTTGTTGATCGACATAACCTTTCTATCGATCATGTGCGGCTTTCATCCTTCCTTGAACTATATTTATGATTTTTTATTTTTCTTGTATCATTTTTGTCCCTAGAATTTGTGGGTTATCCATCATTGCCCAGCAGATAGGTGATCTACATTGTCTACCTTATAAGGCTTTAAAGGGTGCCATTTGAATCGTGCTCTGGTATCTCTTCTTGTAAGCAAACTCCATGATTGGTAAATGATTGTTCCAATCCTACCCGAATTCTAGTACACAAGCTCTACACATGTCTTCAACAACTTGGTTTAATCATTCAGTATGTCCATCAGTTTGGGGATGAAAGGTTGTGCTGAATTTCAACTTGGTCCTCAAAGCTTCCTACAACCATCCAAAACTGCGAAGTGAACCTTGCATCCCGATCAGAGATAATATCCTTTGGAATTCCTTGCAATCGAACGATCCCCTTTAAATATAATGCTGCCAGGACATTGACAGACCATTTGCTTTTTACAGCCAGAAAATGTGTTGATTTGGTGTGCCGATCAATTATTACCCATATGGCATCTTATCCACCACGAGTTTTGGGTAATCTTGTGATAAAATCTATACCCATGCTATCCCATTTCCATTCGGGGATCTCTAGAGGTTTCAATTTTCATGTAGGCTTCAGATGCTTTGCCTTAATCTTTTTCCAGGTCAAGCATTTAGCTACAAAATTTGCAATGTCCTTCTTCATATTATACCACCAAAAATTCTTCTTGAGATCTTGGTACATTTTGATAGTTCCAGGGTGTATGGTGCAATAAGTTCGGTGAGCTTCTTCCAATATTTGCTTTTTTAATCACTGAATCATCTGGCACACATAATCTTGCCCGAAATTGAAGATTTCCTTGCGAATCAAAGCAAAAATCATATCTGGAGTTTAAGTTCTCCTTGATTTCTATCAGCATGGGAACATTGTCTTGTTGTGCTTTAATTCGTAACAAAAGGTCAGATTGGACTTTCAGGTTTACAATCATGACCTTATCTTCTGTGTTTTGGTTTCTAGATTTAGTGTAGAGAACTCTAGAAGTCTCCATTCTCTTACCATCAAACATGCCATTTGAGCCACGGGGTTTCTATTGAGAGCGTCAGCAATATTTCTGCCTTTTCCAGAATGGTAATCAATTTTAAAATCATAATCTTTGATAAATTCCAACCATCTTCTCTGCCTCATGTTCAATTTTTTTTTGTGAAAATAGGTACTTCAGGCTCTGATGATCGGAGTATACAATAAATTGGCTGCCATAAAGATAATGTCTCCACAACTTCAGAGCAAAAACTACTTCCGCAAGTTCCAAATCATGAACTGGATAGTTATTCTCATGGTTCCTCAACTATCTAGATGCATAGACAATGACCTTTCTTTCCTGCATTAAAACACATCCCAGTCCAACGGTTGAAGCATCTGTGTAAACTTCAAACTTTTTCCCACTATGGGTAAAGTTAGAACTGGTGCAGAGGTCAGACATTCCTTCAATCTCTGGAAGGCATAGTCACATTCATTGTTCCATATGAAAGGTACTTCCAAGTTTCTTGAGTAAGTGGAGAAGCATTTTTAGAGAAGTCTTTGACGAATCGGCGGTAGTAATTACCCATACCTACGAAACTTCAGACTTCAGTAAGAGTTTGAGGTTGTTCCCGATGCTGGATGGCCTCAATCTTGGAAGAATCCACAACCAATCCATCTCTAGAAATAACATGACCCAGAAATGTTACTTGCTTCATCTAGAATCCGCCCTTACTGAATTTGGCATATAACTTATAATCCCTTAATAATTGTAAGGCAATCTGCAGATGTGCCTCATGCTCTTTTACACTTTTTAAATAAACCAAGATATCGTTGATAAATACAACAATGAACTAATCTAAGTGTGGTATGAAAATATCATTCATTAATCTCATAAATGCAGCAGGGGCATTCGTTAATCCAAATGGCATCACAACAAATTCATATTGTCCATACCTGCTACGAAAAGTTGTCTTGTGGATATCTTCATCCTGAATCCTCAATTGGTGATATCCAGACCTGAGATCAATTTTTGAATAGTATTGAGCTCCTAACAACTGATCAAATAAGTCATCAATCCAGGGAAGTGGATATTTATTCTTGGTTGTGAGTTGATTCAGTTGTGGTTAATCTATACGTAACCGTAAGGTTCCATCCTTCTTCTTGACAAATAATACTATAGCACCCTAGGGAGATGTATTGGGTCTGATGAACCCTTTATCAATCAATTCCATGAGTTGCTTCTTTAATTCCTTCAATTACTCAACATACATTCTATATGGAGCTCGAGAAACTAATGTAGCCCCAAGAATTAATTCGATAGTGAAGTTCACTTCCCTACTACTGTTGAGCAACTATTCCTATCTATTTTGCAAATATAATTGCTAAACATTTATCATAATACTTTTCCTATGACAAAATCTTTTAATATCTTCGCAATTACCATTTATGAAAAATAATAAGTCAAAAATCTCTTATTTTATACAAACAAATTTCTGCCAAAGTTTATGCTTACAAAGAACCTAAGTATCAACACAATGAAATTTTCTAAGTCCATAGTGTACACTGTATATCATACTAACTCTGACTCTTGAAAAGTCGAAGTAATGCTTCGATTGATGAACAACTTGTAGCACTATGACTCCTGAAAAGTCGAAGTCGGGCCTACTCCAACTTCTGATAAGTCGAAGTCCTTGTACCGATTTGTTATCTATTGAGCCTTAGTCCGACTCCTTGAAAGTTGAAGTTGGACGTACTCCGACTTTATATAAGTTGAAGTTTGCTATCTATTAGCTGGCACTCTGACTTCCAAGAAGTCAAATTTTGCTTGATCTGTACTCCGACTTCCCACGAAGTCGAAGTCATTGTTTCCTTACTGCGACTTCAATAAAGTCGAAGTAGTTGTATTTTCTTCTAAAGTCGAAGTTCATTATCTATTATAGTTGCATTGCTATTTCTTACTCCGACTTCTTGAAAGTCGAAGTTTCTCATATCAACTTCCATATATTTGTACTTAGATGGTCTTTTAAGTCTCTTTCAGTGAGCACAACTTGATGTACATCATCACATGAGTTTTACATTGAAAATATCTCTTACATAAAGATAGTTTCCTTAAATTCATTTGTCTTTCAGTTAATATAAAAATCAAATTATATTTTTGGCGGGAAAAATATTTTATTCAATATTATTCATCTGTGAAATATCCTTTTTGGGATCTGTAGTGTATAAGATATATTTGTTATGTCTTCCACTGACAGGAAGATAAGTTGATCTCTGGTCGACAGATGGTCAAGAATTAAATGCTTAATATGTATAAGCTATATAGGCTATCTGTCAGAACCTGCCTACTATTGTTAGAAACCTCATGTTTTTAGGAAGAGATTGTGTGCAATTGTCTGCTCATCCTTAAATATTCTAAGCTTCTGTCTAAACTTCTTCATACTTTATATTCTTTTATCTAACCTACCTCCAAAGGTATGTATGGAGGTGTATGCAGTCGACTTGTCATTTCAGGTTTACAGAACATTTAATGAAGCGTGTCTAAGCCTTCAACCTTGAGCATGGAATGCACAGAATAATCATGAAGGTGTCTAGCAAGCCATGCAGCTACCCACATAGCATTAAGATGTTGGATCCCCTAGAGCTAAAAGAAATGAGTGTCATGACAGAAATCTCAAAGACATCAACATCTAAAGCTCCAACAGATATCCTTCAACAGGCTAGCTTCCAACGAGCAGATAAAACAGGCAAATTTGAAGCTCATATATATGAAGCCAAAGCTTGAAGGAAAAAACAACAAGAAAAACAAGAGACATGGAACCACACACAGAGAAGAAGATAGAAGCTTACATTCCACTCCGATCCAAAAGCAGTAGAGCCACTACAAGAGAAAGAGAGCAACACTTCAATCATCGACTTGCATGATCTCCATTGGCGTTGGGAAGTCTTCTTCCTTGGTGGCCCACTGTATTGCAGATCTTCACAGTCCACCTTGTTGTTTCAGAAAGAGCTTGAGATCCACTTTCATTAGTTTCTCTTTCTGAATTTATGTGTTTTGCTCATTGTTGTTGAGCAGACACACAAGTTTTTCATACTTCTATGTAAGATAACCCGTAGGGGGTTGTACTATGCAGTGCCCCTCTTGTGAATGGAAGACCTATAGGTGTAGGTAGTCTTGTACCCTTGGTGAAGGGAAGACTTGATGGTCTGCAAGTGTTTGTATTACCTCTCAGTTGAGAGTAGGCCAAGTGCGCTTGGAAGTTAGTGAAATCCCAAGTGGTTTACTTGGGGACTGGACGTAGGACTTCCATGTGGGAAGGGCCGAACCAGGATAAATTCTCTTGTGCATTTGTGTGATTGTTTCCGCCAAGTTTTCACTTGATTCACACACACCACACTAAGTACTAACGATCTATTTAATGTTATCTAATTTCAGATAGAATTTTTTAAGCATAAGAAGTCCTATTCACCCCCTTCTAGGACAACATTTGTGCCATCTTGATCCAACAAGTGGTATCAGAGCGAGGTCTTCACAGATAGCATTAAGGCGTCCCTGACGCTGTGGTACATTCTGAGCTCTACCTGGCTGGTCCTTCAGTATAGGACAATCAGGAATACAGTGGTCACGACCTCTGCATTTCAAGCACACCCCGAACTTCTTCCAGCATTCATCAGCTCGGTGCCCCGGTTTATCATAGAATTTGTAGTTTTCAGCCAACTGCCTACCTTCCACTTTGACTCTCTTGTCTCCAGCAACATCTCTTCCGGCATTCGGCCTCTTGTTGTTGTTGTTGTTGATGTTGTTGTTACGAAAAGTTGGAGCAATATTAGGTGCTCCCTTCTTGACGAAGACCGACTTGGAGTTGTCCTTGCCCCTCATGCCCTCTACTTTGGCCATGGTGTCTTCTACCAGCTGAGCTCTTTGGACCATCTCGGTGTAAGTTTGAATGTTGTGTGGTCCGAGCCTTTCAATGAACATGGGCCTGAGCCCATCCATGAATCGATTTGCCTTAACTTTTTCAGTTCCCACCAAGTGTGTGGCATACACAGTAAGATGCGCGAACTAAGCCTGATACTCAGCCACGGACATTCCTTTCTGCTTCAGTGCGGCAAACTCCACTGCCTTCTTCTCCTTGACTCTCTCAGAGAAATACTTTCCCCGGAATATCTCCAGGAATCCGGCCCGCTCTAGTTCGCCAACATTAGGTAGGAGGGCCGATGTGGCCTTCCACCATGCTCGGGCATCCTTAGTGAATTGAAAAGTGGCCAGTACCACTTTTTCCCTATTAGTGCAATGCATGACATGGAAGATCCTTTCTATCTCCTCCTGCCAGTTCTCTGCTTCGTCCGAATCAGGGGATCCAGAGAAACGAGGAGGGTTCAAACTCCTAAAATTGCAGTGCAGATCCCCGGCTCCATTTCTAACTGCAGCAGCTTGATTTCCAGCCTGAACCACATTTTGCAGGGCCTGAGTCAATCCAGCTACTATTTCTTGCATAGCTTGCCATTGGTTACGAGCCATTGCAGTTGAGTGTAAGAGTTATGAGGGTTCTTGAGAAAAGGATGGAAACCAATTAATGTCTCTAGATACATTATAAAAGTCAATGGGTAGGAGTGTTTAATTCTTTCTAACATATTCTCAGTCTCTACCCATTCTCACCAAGTACTATATTTAATTTCTATGACCTAGGTTCCATAGGTATCTCTTATTCCTGAGACATATATCCTATTTGGTTTTCCTAGGCTCTGATACCACTAAACTGTCACGTCTCGGGAATTTCGCATTGGATATTAACAATGCGGAATATAATTCAAGTCGATATCCCGAGACGTGAATAGTCGGCAAATAAGCCTCTAGCTAGCACACACTAAGTGTTTAACAACACAACACCATCATAGGGCCCAAATGTTGAACTCAATATAAATTGCATTCAAATCTTAACTCATTGTATTCCAAGTAGAAACTATTACAAGACTAAGACTCGATAAAAAGGAAAAGTACATTTTATTCCTCACTTCCTACTACATGAGTCTAACACTCAAAATAAACTAACTATATATAGACTCATAATTGGAACGCTCATCACTCGGACGCATTCCCATCCTTGACTTGCTCTTCCTCTTGATCTTCATAGTCACCTAGATTTGGTAAAAGTAGGGGATGAGCAAACTAGCCCAGTAGGATTTATATCTCAATGTGCGGGCAATGATATAAGTGATTAGCAATTTAGAACTAGGTAAGCACGATGAATGTCATGATATGCATGTATGAATAAAGCTCGTTAAAACACGATACATGAACAAGCTAGATAGAGTGATCATGATAGAACAAGATCTAGAAGGATATAACATGATAGAACTAGCAATAGATCATTTTGTACAAGCACGCAAGATTTCACTTGATGTCAATAGCTTTCACAAACGTGAGATGTCATTAATTACAATAAATGTAGGATGGCCATATCATGCAAGCAAGCAAGCACGCACGAGCACGATCATGTAACACTAATCAGGCACGTAGACACTAATGTACACCAAGAAAAGATCCATCAAGAATGTACACTAGGACACGTGTATGTGGTTATTGTGTCTATAGTTCAACACGACACACACGACTCCCAGTAATCATTATACCCCATGGTTAACAGTATATTTATGACTCTCCATCATTGGGGCTAGACTGGCCCTTGGACACTCGCCGTGCCCGGTCAGCATCTCACTTAAATTTTAAATGTAGATACCCACAGTCATTAATAATGGCCAATGAGAGTTTCAATAAGTAAGCATAAGTAATGTCATGTTCATGATGATGACGGGAACAAGAAATAAGCAATTTGAACATGATTTCATGATAACAATGGTCAAGAGATAAATTCGGCAGCATAACGGTACGATTTATACTTTAGTTCAATCTTTTCATTAATGGCTTTAGTCTAGATTGTAAATCACACTCACGAGAACAAGACGAGAGAGGAAGTGCACTCTATCTCCAGGGAACATCAATGGTACAACCAACTCGTCGGCCATGTGGGAATCCATGGTCAAAGATTTATGGAGGCCTTGGAGAATAGGTCACTAGTCTACCGATTCGGAATGACCGGTAGAGAGCTTCCAAATTCCCAAGAAAGGGCTTCCTAGACGTGTAAGTGTGTAGTGATGTACGCGTGTCTCAATCCACAAACCATCAGTTTTAAACTCGCGGAAAACACTTAACAATATGACATGGAATAAAACTATGCTCTTTAACTAATGATGCTTTAGAAGATTTTAAGATAACAATTATCATTAAAAAATGGTAGAATAGTAGGAAGATTATATCTTAAGTAGCATGGATGATCACCTCATTACGAAAGCAATTAGAATAGTATTCGTGTAATTAAAGTTTTTTAAATGGGTTTACCACTTTTAAGCCATTAAAATAGCCATCATGCAATGATCAGACCTAAGACATGTGAATTAAACTCTAAATATCATATTTAAATAGACCTCAGGTATAACAGTGAGATTTGCAAGAAAATAAGTGGTTTCATGTAAAAATCCTGGGATCGCGACGGACACTTGTAAAGGTCGCGATGGGGTCAGATCAGAACGTGACAAGGGAATGTGAAGAACGCGACACGACAGTCAGAACAGGCAGAGAGATGGCGATGGGGCGCTCGTCGCGTTCAGAACGTGACGGGTTTGCTGTCGCGACAAGACCTCAGAATGCGGCCTATCGGGCCGTCGCATTCACAGGGTCTGCGCCTGAATCCGATAGAGAAAGGACAGTGCTTTGGATTGCGGACCAGACTTTCCCTATTTTGACACAGGGTTGTTCTAAATTTAAGAACAAATTGTACGGTGCATGAAAAATCACGAAACTAGTTTTAAACCAACCTAGACAAGCAAGGGTGCTTCCAGTAAATTGGAATTAGAAAACAAGGATGGTTTCGACAGGCTTTAATCAAGTCAAACACAAATGTAAAACCGAGTGCAACCTGAAAACATAGTATCATGCATCGACCCTCTTACCATGCTTATAACTCTCTAACTATTGACCTTTAGACAAATGTTCAACACAAGACATGACTAGGACAACTGGTAGAAAAACTTTCATGTTTTGGGTTTGCTCTAATTCGGTCTCAAAACGCATGCAACATATAAAGATTGGGAAAAGCCTTGACAGTGCGCGACTTGCGGAAAATGCTTATAATTCAAAATATACTCATTGGAATTAGATGAAACTAGTGGGAAACGAAGGTTAACTTGATGCTATACACATTGGTATAGGATATGTTATCGTTTGGCCCGAGAAAACCTACCTTATGGGTTGAAGAAATCCCAATTTTCCAGAAAACCCGTGTTCAGACCACTTGGAGAAAAATGCTTAATACTCCATGTATACTGCATGGAATTTAGGCGTTCCACTTGGGTTAGGATGTAGACTTGACCCTCTTTCCAGGGGTATAAGTCTTGCAGGGTTTGGTTTAGGTTTGACCTAGCATTGATCGGCTTCAAGTGGACGGTTTATGCAGGTCACAGCAGACGAACGAGGGAAGAAGATGTCCTTCTTGTGGTCGATCCATAGCTCCCCAGCCCCCAAGAGCTCCTTCACATGACCCTAGCAAGTTGCAAACTCATCCCTAGGGTTTGGGTGAAGTGTATTTAAGCAACCAAGGTATTTAGGAGTCCTATTGTAACTAGGAAAGAAGGGTTGCGGGATTGGCTTGTGTCTTTCCAAAATTTGAAGATCTCTCCCTCCACTAGAGAGTCTTAGCCATCAAGCAACCTCCATGGGTGGGTAGGTAGGAATTTGGGTTGCCAAGAGTGCAAGATCTCTTCCCAATTCAACTCTAATTGCCTCTTTTTAATTTCAGCTAATTTAAGCTACGAATTTCCATGCATTTTCTAGCTTCATTTGATTTTTGGGTCATATGTGGTCCATTGGCCCAATTAAGATATTGGGTCATTAATATATAATGTTGGGAGTCTCTCAGCACTTTTATTAAATTTTTGGTTGCGTCGTATTTTCGTGTTAACAGTTTTCCGACTTGTTTCCTAATTTGGATAATCGGTCACAATAACTCTTAAAGCTAGTCCAAATGATTTTTATTGTCCCAAATTTCTTGATGGGTCATTAGAGGATATTATTTTAAGTCGTATATGATTTTTATTTAACTTTCTGACTCATCCAAGTACATGTGATAATGATTTTTCGACTTATTCATGAATTATGATAATAAGTCGCGAAACACTTAAAACTTGGCTAATCCAATTTTTCTTGGCACAAATTTCTTTGTGGAACATTTAGGAATAATGTGTGGGGTTGATTTATATTTTTTACGGATTTTTCCGATGTGTCTTAGCACATATGATAATGATTCGTATGTTTTAAATACTTTGATATTATGGAAATTATTTATTTCCATTTATACGAATTTTTATATAGTTATAATTTCTAGGGTGCTATATTGGTTGACTCTTACTCCTCCAACTGGCCGGCCGGCGAAGAAGATTTTAGCTTGTTGGTTACCTTGCAAAAATAGAGAAAACAAACAAACACGTGAAAGAAAAGATTAGTCTAAGTTGTGTAGTGTTAATTCCAATGAAAGATGAAGAAAACGTGGTTGCATGGGCTTGAACACACCTTATAGAGGTAGTGTATGTTGAGTTATGCTTGCATGACATTCATAATGCTTGTATGTTTTTGATAATGACACAATGTGATAAAATGACATGAGATAATCACAAAATGACTTAGACAAATACCAACATGATATCTAATTTGAAGCCTCTTTCTTGTAAGGGATTACATGAAAAAGAAAGTGCACAACTTGAAGACACCTGAAGCAAAAATGGTACTGGATAGAAGACTTCAAGTAGTAGTTGTCGACAGCACCCCTGCATCTGTCGACAACCACTGAAGACCATCACAAGGTTCTGGAAAACCAAAGAAAATAGCAGTTGTCGATAGGCCAGGACTCTTCTGTCGACAACCACTGAAGAACTTCATCTCAAAGAATCTAGAATATCAAGACATGCAGTAGCTGTCGACAGCCAAGAGGTGTCTATCGACAACCCAGCCTATGGTTCAAGATTTCAATTCTAGAAGGTAGATTTGCTGCAGTATCTGTCAACAGCCACCATTTAGTTGCAAAATGTGAGCAACATGTGATCTTTATTAGGGCGTCTTTTTTATCTTACACATGAATCCCTAGGATTGTGTGAGAATAGGACACATCTATATATAGACCTCATAGCCTCCTTTTCACACTAAGGAGCCTCCACATCAACTCTCAAGCCTAGAAGAACTAGAAGAAGGTTTTCAGTGCTTTGTTCCAAGTTTTAAGCATCAATAACAAGGAGATCTATCTTAGAAGACATGGTTGGAGTAGATTCGTCCTCAAGGCTTATCAACATCAGATCATCTACAACTTCAAGTATGAAGATCTTCTGGATGAAGGATTTGAAGAGTTCAATCATTCAATCTGTTTCTTTCACTCCGAACTCTTCCTGCACTTTAACTTTTCATTTCTCATATGTGATGTTGGTTTGAGCAATCATTGTGTCATATGGTTTCCTTTGATCTACCGTTAGATGTTTGATAGACACGATAACTTGATCTCACATCTTCCATACTACTGATCTTGAGCTCACATTCTACAAACACATTTAGACTCAAACTTGATCAACATCCTTATAAGTGTTTCACAATCTGTCTTAATCTCAAAACTAAGGTATGTTTTCTATTAATTGGTGGTAATCTATTCAACCCCCATTCTAGATTCCCGTTATAACTAATTCCGCACACTCAACAATTGGTATCAGAGCCAAGTTTCTCCGATTTCGTAGCTTTAATTGCTTGAGCTAATGATCAGGAGTGATTCTGCATGATGAATAATAGCAAAGGTTTTTTAGCTGAAGGACACTCAGTGTCTAGGCCTCCCTTCTTTGACGGAACTGATTATACTTATTGAAAAAATTGAATGCAGGTATTTCTGAGAGCTCAAGACTATGAGCTATGGAAAATAGTAAGTAAAGGATCCTATGAGCTACCTACTGATGAGGACACCTAGGCGAGGGAGTGAATTCGAAGGGCAACTCTGAATTGGAGTGCTATGAATATGATACAATGTGTTCTGCATCCAAAGGAGTACTCGAGAGTCTCCACTTACTCATCTGCAAAGGAGATATGGGACAAACTTGAACTCATTTATGAAGGTACGCCTAAGGTAAGAGAAACCAAATCCAACATGCTTGTTTCTGAATATGAAATGTTCAAAATGAACAATGATGGAACTATCTCAGACATGTTTGCTCGTTTCATGATAATTATAAATGGTCATAAAAGTCTCAAGAAAGAATACAGTGAAAGTGACATAGTGAGAAAGACACTTCAGTCTCTTCCATCTACTTGGCACAGTAAGGCCACAGTCATTGAGGACTCTAAAGACCTGTCCACAATGCCATTAGATGAATTGACAGGATCATTGATGACCTACGAAATCAATTTAAAAAGAAAAGAATCTGAGGTCATTCCACGAAAATCAATTGCATTGAAAGCTTCCAATAAAGCCTCATCAAGTTCTAAGAAAGAAATTGAATAAGAAAAGGATGAAAGTGAAACATCTAGTGAAAGCGAAAATGATGAGATGGCCATGCTGACTAGACAATTTAGGAAATTTCTCAAGTTCAGAAAGAAGGGGCCAGGTGACTTCAAAACCCCTCTTAAAAGAGATTTTGCAAACAAGTTGATACAAACAAGAAAAATGATATAGTTGTTTGCTATGAATGCAAAAAACAAGGGCACATGAGAGGTGAATGCCTGGAGCTCAAAAGGAAACTGATAAAGAAGAAATCTACATACAAGAACCTCAGAGCCTTGACGACAACATGGAGTGATGAAGATAAAGATGAATGTGATCAAGATGATTCTGATGATGAGGAAATCAAGTGCTTGATGGCAAGGAGTGATGACTCCAATGAGGTAAACTCTTCCTTTGAAAATTACACAGTTGAAGAATGGGAAGAGGCTTACACCATGTTGTTTGAAAAATTTTGTGAATATAGATCTAAGAATAAAATCCTGAAAAAGAAAATTAACAACTTGGTACATAACCCAAGTATTGATGAACAAGTTGCAATTCTGAATAGAGAAATAAAGATACTAAAAAATAAAAAATAAAATTACCTTGTTGAAATGGACTGCATGAAAGAAAAAATTCAAGAGAATGAAAAAGAAAAATAAAATCTAAATTAATCTGTTGAAAAACTTCAAAATGAGAATCAAAAGATTCAGAAGAAAATGGAAGAAGTTCAAAAGGAACTAAAAGACAAGAATGAAGATTTGTCAAGATTTGTTAAGGGAAAAGAAAACCTTCATGTTGTGCTAGGAGTAATGTGACGGCCCTGGATTTTTATGCACATTAAGGATCCATATCCAGATCCACCTCCCGCGAACGAACCGAAGTCTCGCAAGGGATATCTCACACAAGTGTCCAGTAAGAATATAAAAGACAACTACATAGTATAAGACACAATAAAGTACATGTGCTCATACCTCCATATAACAATTTACAACTGTCCCATTACATTATTACATGTCCAATTAAAAAGTACAACTACTTGGGGCATACCCCGAGGGAGCACAAGCTCACACAAACTAACTACTACACTACTGCTGGTGGTACAAGTCTGACACAATGCTGCTGCAAGCCAAACACACGGCAAGCCCTGAAAAGAACTGTAGGGGAGTGAGCCTCAACATGTCACAGGCTCAGTAGGGGCTACCCAAAACAACAACAAACTACGGACACCTCAACCAAGAGGGTCTCATTAGCAACACCAATAGCCAAATCATTTCACGCTCACAACAATTGAATTAAAGCTGCAATTAAATATAAACACCTTAATTAAACATAATCTCGGAAGGTAGGAAGGAACAACAGGACTAGTTTCGCATCACTAGTCCACACAACAACTGAAATGCCCAAGCCTTAAGCCTCACAAGTAAACCATAACAACAACTGGTCACCTACTCTTTAAGCCACACAGGCAAGTCATTGCTTAGGCTGCAAGCTTCCCAGGCGAACCTCAACCTCATGGGTAATAGGACAGCCAACCATGTGCTGGTCCATTAAACCTCAAACCACGATATATTGGAAGCTACACACACCAGGTAACATGATCGGCTACAGCGGGCCAATCCATCACACACGAAAACCATATACGGAAGCTTACTCGAGGAAGGTAAAGCACATTGAGTGGAAGGTCACACCACATGACCTCCACGAAGCACAATTCCACGTCAACACCATAAAAGACCAGTATATGACGTACCACTACAAATCATTACCCGTACAGGGTACAGGTACCTATTACCACACGGTACTAGCACAGAAACCACAAGTAAACCAGTGCCGTAACAGGGCACACCATAGCGAGCTAAGCCACATTTGTGGTGAGTCAATACTCACCATCCATAACTAAAATTTTGCCACCACTCGGGCACACCACAAGCTACAACCGCAGTCATAACTGTGCCAACACCAAGGCACACCTCGAATGGGTCAAACCTTGACTACGAGTGACAAACTCACGAACCACAGCCAGTGGCAAAGCACGAGTCGGAAAAGGTACGACGCCACCACACGGGAACAGAATACTAGCTGATCAGGCTAGTATCCAACCCGGACAACACAACACAAAAACAATCTCTCAGTCTCGTAGTCACGGACGAAAGGTCAAATTGCCGCTCCACGAGAACAAGTCAAAAGATTGTGGAGACCAACCAACACCACACCTGCAGACACACAGTTGCAGGTCCATGCCTGGCACCTCTAGGGTCTCTGGACGGAGTACCCTAATGTGAGGCACTGGAAAAAAGGACTAGCTGGGGCCCAGTACGTCTACGGTTGTCCGTACCCCCAACCATGAGCACGCTACAAGCGACTGCACACCCACAAACACAAGCCGCTGCCCTAGTGTTGTCTTTCCCTCAGCCAGACGTACAACTCAAACACAGGAGTGAGGGTGTCCAGGAAGATGACACAGACCTCGATGGTACCACACTGTACCGGGACAAACCCTGAGCACAACAAACACACGTGCCTGGCTCACAAAGAACCTAGGGTACCCGACTAGAGAGGCATTCCAGAATAGTCGCCGGACCACCACACTCGGCTAGCGTAAATCACGATATATACACAAACACTTTCTATTACCAATTACGGTACATATGTTAGGAATAGCTTGTTTCAGTCACCTGGTGACTTACAAGCTATCCTACACAATTACACAAATAACCATATTAATAATAACACTACAACCTGTCATCGGTCACCTTGTGACAGTGGAGGTCACACTAAACACTGACCACGATAATCATATAATAATTATACTCACATTTTACTAATCATTCATCCAGAATAATTTACAAAAGATCCTAGAGGATCGTGGCTAGGTTCAGACGTGAACCTCATCGCCACAATACCACGAACTAACCACAATAATTAATATATAATGAACACAATATCATACGATGTGCCATGCACACACAAATCACAGGTACGACATTCAAACCACATAGACACTACGTGTATAATACACCAGCTAGGTGCACCACACGTCATTCACGTAAACAACATGTCCAACACATGGACAGTACGCTCCAAGAGCGCTACAGGTGCCAACGTACCACACATACTACGTAAACACCAAATCGACTACGAACATAACACATTAACCACATAAAACATGCCCACCTCGTGAACAACACGCTTCGTGAGCGTAACAAGTGCACTAGCTCCACCTATCATTGCCATGCACAACAAATACAAATAATCGAATAACTAAAACGTTAAAAGCATGCATAACCAGACCTCTCTGCTGAAGTCGCGACATGGGGATGTGTCGCCTTCAAAAGGCGACACCCCGACCTGTCGCAATAGGAAACCCTGTCGCGACGGATCGGCCTATCGCGACTTTGTTGTGACGGCAAGGTCTGTCGCCTTTACAGGCGCAAACCCTAATTCGGGAGGAACTCCACGGATCACCACTCCAGACCTTTCAAACCACGATTAATTCACGTTTTACATGCTTTAATGGATACCCTAGCATGGTATCTATGGTTTATAAACTGAAAAACACATCAACAACACCATACACACGATCCAAACATCAAAACAAGGTGTGTACTCCCTACCTTCACGAAGAACACAAACTCCAGGTGTTTCCCCCACTCCGCACGACGTCCTCGCGGTGAGAACATGCCTCACACACCTCCAGAACCTCGAATCGCCAAGAAACCTCGCAGCAGTTCCCCCCCTGGTCGAGTAGAGCCTGTGGAAGCTCTGTTCGGCCGGGGGGTTCTTAAAAACAACACAGCGGTTAAGTACGTGACGTAGCCCTACGTCGGTACCTGAACGCGACGTGGGAGGCCGTCGCCTTCCCACTCCTGACGTCAGCAGGCCACCCAGCGCACGACACTTGGCGCACATGTAGACGTCGACGCTCAACGGTGGCAACAGGAACGCGATGCATACCCCTGTCGCGTTCACAGGCAAAAAACCTGTGAGCACTTTGGGCCCAATGGCCGGCCCACCAAGCCTCACAACACGCGCAACACCTGGAACACGCACTAATGGGCCATACATTGGCCACCAAACCCACTAAACCTAGATCCACGAGGATCCGAAAAACGCGCGACATTACAAGTAAAGTCAAATACAACTAGACAAGGATATGGATTTCAAAGTGAAAAAAAAAATGGACAAACAATGATCACATCCTTTGTTCAGCAAAATCCAAGTGTAAATAAACATGTTCATGTTAAAAACAAAAACCTAAATGAAATGAAAAACAAACAAAAGAACTAGACTGGTCGACAAGTGAGAGCACCTGTCGACGTATACACATATCCGAAACTAAACTGTCGACAGGTATGGCAATCTGTCGACATATCCAAACCATCAAAGTTGCATAAAGGACAAAAGAATTCACATGCTCAAAGCAACAACAAAAGAATTTCAAAAATTCAAACTCCATCATGTAAAAAGCTTGGCCATGCTGAGTTATAATGCTGGAACAAAATGAGCATGATGAAATGCAAACAATTGTGGATTCCTAAGCATTTACTTCTAGCATGAATGAAAGCATGGGACCCAAAGTAATTTGGGTACCAAAACTCTTCTTCTGAATTGTCTTTGCGGGAATGCCT
Organism: Colocasia esculenta; assembly: GCA_014218235.1. Lineage (NCBI taxonomy): Eukaryota > Viridiplantae > Streptophyta > Magnoliopsida > Alismatales > Araceae > Colocasia > Colocasia esculenta. The sequence goes on along the minus strand of CM024761.1, from coordinate 47,339,354 downwards.
AGCAGCCCAAAATCAAAACAAGTGCTACTTGGACAGTGGCTGCTCGAGGCACATGACGAGAGATAAAGAAACATTTTGTTTGTTGGTTGAAAAAGATGGTGGACAAGTGGTTTTTGGAGGTAACAATAAAGGTCAAATAATTCGCATAGGTAAGGTAGGTAAGAATTCTTCAAACTCCATTGAAATGTGTTGCTAGTTGATGGTCTTAATCATAATCTGCTAAGTATTAGTCAATTGTTTGATAAAGGCCACATAGTTATTTTTGATTTAGAAGCATGTCAAATCATTTATAAAAAAATCTGGTAGTGTTATGTTTTCTTGAAAAATAGTCAACAACATTTATCTAGTTGATCTAGATGAACCAAAAAATAAAAACTTGTGTCTTGTTGCAAACAAAAAGGATCAAATTTCTTTATGGCATCACAGGCTGGGTGTAGAAACCTGATGTTTTTAAATAAATAAGTAAATAGAAATATTGGAAGAAAATAAATTAATAAACAACAAGAAGTAATGGGCTTGTCATAATAGCTCACCTAAAGGTTATTGGGCCAAGATAGGAGTTCAATTATGTGATAAGAGAAAATACCCCAAGAAATTCGTAGCCATAATTGTACAGAAAATAGGAAAGGGTAAATTAGGGTTTTCAACAATGGCAATTAGCCATGAATGGCAATCAAATTCGTGACCAACCATAGAAATAACTTTCTAATGGTATTCCTTCTCCAATTGAGAGGAGGAATCTCCAACACAGGGAAGGAAACCATCCAGAACCGCACCCCACCCTTCGTAGTCTTGTTAGGACTTCAAATTAACCCTAAAAATATAAGTAATCGTCATAGGACTAAAGGGGAAGGTTCACCATCGTGTTGGGGGCGTGAAGAGCTAAGCTAGGGCACCAGGAGCAGAGGACAATGGTTGGAGAACGAGCATCTTCCTCAACTGTGCTCTGCTGCAATCTGTGCGCTGACCTGTGTTAGATCTACTCAAAGGTAGGTATTCTTGAGCTAAAGAAGAACAAAACACATATCATCTTGTAGGACATCTTGTCTAGATTTTTTTGCAAGTGATTTTGCTAATTTTCATCATGTATGCTTCGAGTTATAAGTGTTTTTCCCTTCACCATACAAGTGTAGGGCTGTTCATGTTCACATTGCTATGCACGACTACCGAGACCAAATTTGTTTCGTTGAAGGCATAATTCTCTTCTATTCATCGTCCCCTACAAGTTTCATGTTCACCACCTTATCCCAAGAGCCCTAGATTTTGAGTTATAAGCCTTGCATGAAGATCGCTGCATGTTTCATCATTCTCGGGTAAATGTTGAATCACGACCGACACATACATCAAATTTCTTTGACTAGTATCATGACGATCAAGACCGTCGTAACTACCTTAAAGGCGACTGCCCATGTCATCACATTTTAGTTTGTGTCTGACAAATACTGTTGCATCAAATTTTGTGCCATCTTACTGTAAGTTCATATCTGAACCGCGGCCACCACGGTCGTCGCGTTCTTGAGTCGTTTCCCACTTTTGGGGATCTATGTTATTTCAAAAATTAGTGTTTTGTATGAACACATAGGACCTTACCGTCGTGATTCTGTATCAATTCCCATGAACGCGTCAGACCTGCACGTCACATTTCTGTGTCACCAATCGATTCGCCCTGTCTACTTACACTTAAACGAGACAATCAATGTCGTCGCATTTCCGTCAAAAGTCAATGTTCAGGAGTCGATGTGTTAATCGCATCAGTCGATGTCGTCACATTTTAGTCCAGAATCGATGTTGTTAAATGCGACCATTAGACTCATCGCGATTTGACTATGTATTTCTAACAACTCTAATGTTCTATTTAATGTGATTTTTTACACTTGGTAATCATGTTTAAACACTGTAATACTATGCGGTGAACAATAAACAACCATGCTAATGAACTTTGGATAAATTTTCATGTATTTCTTAATTTAAAAGACATTGTGCACGACTATCTTATGTTCTCTTTCTTTTTTTTTTTAATCAAAAGCGGTCCTCAGGCTCTCAACTAGGAGAGTGCACCCTCCCCCAGAGGGGGAGAATGTTCCCACTCCACTAGTGAGTAAACCTGGGCCGAAGATATTATATAGGGAAAATTACAAAGAAGCAAAGGCCGCCACAGCTAAACCAGCCTAATGTGGTTAAGACTTGATTTATCAATTACCACTGGCCCTTTACAAGGATGAGGAAGATCATTGGCCCCCCGGTAAACATTATTCTGCCTAGAATAAATCACAAAGTTTGCAAGAGCATCAGCCACTTGATTTGTTTCTCTATACACATGAAGAAGCGAGCTACCATTCTTCATAAGGATTCTTCTGGCTTCTCTCTACCATCTAAAGGATTGCCAAGACACCACCCGGTCATCCTTGATGGAATGAGCAATAACTTGAGAGTCAGTATAAATAATAGAAATCCTGTAACCAATAACTGACGCAAGACGGAGGCCATCAGTAAGCGCTCTTATCTCTGCTTGCATGCTGGTTCCTGTACCATAGAAATGAGAGAAGGCCAAATGAACATTTCCCATAGAATCCCGAATACAACCTCCACAACCGCAATCACCAGGATTTCCTTTACAGGCACCATCTACATTAAGACTAAAATCATGTAAGGGAGGGAACCATCTAATCAGCTTCAACGTTTTGGAAGAGCACTGTGGAGCAAAGACGAAGCTAAGAGAGTCTGCCATTCATCAATGGAAGGATCGACTTTGAAAGTGATTTTAGAGATGGAGTGGCCTATATTGTTCTTGACGTTGCTGATGATGGCCCCAGGGGAGAGAATGGGATCCTTAAATCTTTTAGCACAATGGCATTTCCAAATTTCCCAAATTTTATGTTATGTTCTCTTGATTTCTCTCACATGCACACACCAAACGTGTATCTTTGCCATAAGACCATGGAGAAAATACTTGAATAAAATATCTGGTAAATTACTTCAATAATTGCACATTATTCACCCATGTTAATAATGACATTATCTTCAATTTTCACATTGATTTGGAATACCGTTACTGCGACTCCACTGTTCTAGAATTCCTTTGGAACGTCGAGCAACTAGTTTTCTTTACACACTACTCTCTTGACAAGTTGGAACCTCTCCGTAGGGCATTCCGTTCTGGTAGACAAGGGACCTTTTATTAAGACCTCCATAAGACTTCGTACTCTGTGGATTCCCTCATGGAGACCGAGCTGGTTGTACCCTAACACCTATTAACACCCTCAGGGATCAGCATGATCCAAATGGCTTTAGAAAATTCTCTCTTACCTTGAGATCATGCTGGACCTCTGGACCTGTGCATGACATGGCCAGTGGAAGGTTAGTGAATTCTACCTGACTGCCAACACCAATCATGCGTGTTGCGCAACTGTTACTATCGCTTGTTTTGAACCGTCGCTATATGTCCAATGACCTATAGTTCTCATCTATACTCTACTCGCTCATCTATTCATGTTTTCTCTACTATATCATCTATTCATTAAGTACTCTCATCTATTTCTTGGTACTCTCTATTGGTCATTTGACTGATTGTCTAAAGATAAACAATATGACTAATGCCTGAAAAAATATAAAAGGTCCGGTCTGGTCCTAGGAGGTGCGCCCAAAAGTGCTAGTGCCCGCGGGAGTTAATTGACCAGAGTGTTTGCCATTACACTCAAGTGCTATCTATCTCGACTATCTATATGACAATCAAAAGTGCAATAGTATACTCGACTCATTGTACTATTGTGAAACTTTGTGCTATTTATGCTATGGCCATCCTGCTCTCTGTGCTGTATTGAAAACTTGTGCTATTTCATGCTCTTGTGCTATCTCTTATGTTATTTGACACTCTTTCTCTATCATTAGTGACTCTAGTCTTTAATGCATTAATCATGTAAAGTTTGTCGGCACCATGAGATATAAATCCTACTAGGCGTTGTCGCTGACCCTACGTTATTTGTTCATTGTGTTCTCAGGTGAGATCGAGTATAATGAGTACACTCAAGAGGATGGGGAGGACCTAGAGTGAACCAAGAGTACCATGATGCCATTATATTATCCTAGATGTCTTAGTTAGTCTTTTACTTTCATTCTATGTAAAAGAGTCTATAAGGCCCTATGTTATGGACCTGCATTAATGGATGTAATAGACATTAGTTCAATTATCAATGAAAGGTATTTGATTCTGCATTATTTACTTGTCCATTGGTTTGATGTCTATTCTACGCTTTATACTCGCTTACTTGCAACTGCCTCATGTTCTAATATTCTACGTCGGGGCATGATAGTTTTGCGGTATCAGAGCCTAGGATATCCCTACTAGAATAATTAAGTCTAGGATGTTCTAGGATGGACTGCCATGACACGTCCTAACTCAACTACCACGCCTATGTGAGATTTGGGTAGAACCAGGGTTAAGATCTAAAAAAATATCACACACGCATAAATTAAACTCTATATCAATGTATTAAAAATAAGTCACTTTTGTAGGAACATAAGAATGTTAAGATGACTGCTAAACGTGCTCAAAAGAGAGGCATGCAACAGACTATTCAAGAATTTACCCGCGCCCTCCTGCAAGCTACTCAGGGAGGAGGGAACCACAGTGCAGGCAAGTTGCATCGTAATTTTAGGAGTTTGAATCCACCGAGATTCAGTGGTACTACGGATCTGGATGAAGCTGAGCACTGGCTGAAGGAGATGGAAAGGATTTTTCGTATCATGCAATGTGCAGCTGGGGACAAGCTGCTATTAACTACCTTTCAACTGGAGAAGGACTCCCACTCTTGGTGGGAGTCAGTGGAAGCAACCATGGTGAATGGGCAATTCACCTGTAATGAGTTTAAGGAAACTTTTAACTCTACGTACTTTTTGGGACGCGTGCAAATAAGGAAGTCCGTAGAATTCACTGCTCTCAAACAAATGAGTCTGCCTGAGGCCGATTATGAAGCACAATTTTGCTAGATTGGCCCGCTATGCTGGACACCTGGTGAATACGGAGAGGATGAAGGCTAAGTGCTTCTTCAACGGTCTTAAGCCACAATATATTAGTCAACTGGCCCCTCTCGACATCCAAACCTATGTCGATATGGTTAAAAATGCCCAATTGTTAGAAGATGCTACGGACTTCACTGATCGTATCAAGGGGAAGTTCGTGAAGAAGGAGCAGACTTCTGGTTTGTCTACTGCTATGCTGGTCATCGGAAAGAAGCATCCTTTCAACATCACGGAAGGACCAAGTCAAGAGAAGAAGCCCAGGGTATTTGTCCCCACTACTACAACAAAAAGCAACTGCAAACACTGTGACAAACCAAGTCACATAGCTGATGAGTGTTGGAGGAATGTTGGCGCATGTCTGCGCTGTGGTAGCTGCGAGCACCGTATTCCGGAGTGCCCGCTGTTGAAAGAACATGAGAGGTGCACTAGCATGCCCAAGAAATAGGGAAGACTGCAAGCCCTGTGTGACAAAGAGCCCACTGAGGCAGGTGGCATGGTGGAAGGTACGTTGCAAGTTTTCTCCCGGTCAACATTTGTTTAATTTGATACTGGTGCAACCCATTCATTTATATCTCAAAACTTTTCTGATACTCTGAATGTTAAACCTATATCCATGGGATGTGAATTCTCTGTCACAACACCACTGGGAAAGAGAAGAAAATTGAACAAATATTTCCCATCTATCGATGTAATGATCGGAGATCATAACCGAAAAGCCGACTTGGTGTGCATGTCCATGGAAGGCTATGGCGTGATTCTTGGAGGCGATTGGTTGTCGACTTATGGGGCAAGTGTCGACTGCATGAAAGGGATGGTTATATTTAGTGAGTTTCCTATGTTATCATTCAACGGGATTAGACATAAGAGACGGATGTCTCTAGTCTCGGCCATACAAGCCTACAACATGATGAGGAAAGGTTGCCTTGCTTTCCTTGCAGCCGTAGTAGTTGAAAAGAAGGGGTCTAAGATAGAAGACTTACACATAGTCCATGACTACCCTGATGTGTTCCCCGAACAGCTGCCAAGAATTCCCCTTGCACGAGAAGTCAACTTCGCTATTGGGTTAATCCCTGGAGCTGCACCAGTGTCTCATCAACCATACAGGATGTCACTTGCCGAATTAAAGGAACTGAAGGCATAATTGATGGAGCTGTTAAAAAAGGGGTTCATTGGACCTAGTACTTCCCCATGGGGAGCACCTGTTCTGTTTGTTAGGAAGAAAGATGGATCTATGAGGCTGTGTATCGACTACCGGCAACTCAATCAGCTGACCATCAAGGACAAGTATACATTGCCTCGAGTCGATGAACTCTTCGACTAGATATCTAGAGCTGAATACTTCTCCAAAATTGACCGCCGGTCTGGCTATCATCAAATGAGGATCAAATACGACGACATTTTCAAAACGGCTTTTAGGAGCAGGTATGGACACTATGAATTTGTTGTTATGCCTTTTGGTCTGACCAATGCTCTTGCAGCCTTTATGCAACTCATGAACAACATATAAGGATCATACCTTGATAAGTTTGTAGTCGTCTTCATTAATGACATCCTCATATACTCCAAGACCAAAGAAGAACATGAAGAACATCTGAAGATAGCTCTGCAAGTCTTAGGAGACAACCAACTATATGTAAAGATGAGAAAGTGCAAATTCTGGCCCGAAAAAGTGTCCTTCTTGGGCCATGTCATGTCCAAGGACGGCATGTCAGTTGATCCCTCCAAGGTCGAAGCTGTGCTTAAATGAGAGAGACAACCTAATGTCACAGAAATCAGAAGCTTCTTAGGATTGGCTGGCTATTACAGGCGGTTTATAAAGGACTTCTCCAAGATCGTCGTTCCTCTCACTTGTCTTACACGGAAGGAGAATCTCTACACTTGGAGTAAGGAGTGTGAGAAAAGTTTCCAAACTCTAAATGAATGTCTAACCTCAGCCCCTGTTCTCACTCTTCCAATAGAGGGAGAAGATTTCTCCATCTATACCAATGCCTCAAGAATTGGGTTACGCTACGTATTGATGCAGATGGAGAAAGTCATTGCCTATTCATCAAGACAACTGAAGACTCATGAAGTCAACTACTCTGTGCATGATCTAGAGTTGGTTGCTGTGTTCTTCCCTTAAAAATCTATAGATATTACTTATATAGTGAGCAATTCACAGTCTATTCAGACCATAAAAGCTTGAAGTACTTATTCTCTCAGAAGGAACTTAACATGAGGCAGAGGTGATGGATAGAATACTTAAAGGACTTCAACTTCAACATCCAATACCATCCAGGCAAAGAAAATGTTGTGGCTGATGCTCTTAGTAGGAAGCCATTGGCATCTTTATCTAGTCTAATTCTTGGCGAGATGCAACTACTAGAACAATTCACAAGATTAGACTTGAACATTGAACATAGGGATGATCGAGTTTTGGTTTCCAATATCAAGATTCATTCTAACATGCTAGTAGAGATCAAAGCACAACATGATAGAGATCCATTCTTGGTTCGTGTCAAGGAAACATTAGCTGAAAAACCTGACTTTGCTATCACCGTAGATGGAAGACTTGTATTCCAAGGAAGAACATGTGTTCCAGACAATGAAGAACTAAAGAGGAAGTTAATGGATGAAGCTCATCAAACTAAGTATACTATTTATCCTGAAGGTACCAAAATGTATCAAGTCATGAAAAGAACATTTTGGTGGCCAAACATGAAGAGAGAAATAGCCGAGCATGCTGCTCATTGACTTACTTGCCAACAAGTAAAAGCTGAACAACAGTGCCCTGCTGGTATACTAAGACCATTAGATATTCCAGAATGGAAATGGGAAAGCATTGGCATGGACTTCATCATGGGTTTACCAAAGACTCATGGTGGACTCAACGCCATATGGGTTATTGTCGACCGACTAACCAAGTTGGGTTTGTGAGGAGCTAAGTTAGGGCACCAGGAGCAGAGGAGAACGGCTGAAGAACGAGCTTCTTCCTCAACCGTACTCTGCTGCAACCTGTGCGCTGACCTGTGTTAGATCTACTCAAAGGTAGGTATTCTTTTGCTAAAGAAGAACAAAATGCATACCATCTTATAGGACATCTTGTCTAGCTTCGTTTGTAAGTGATTTGCCTAATTTTCATCATGTATGCTTCGAGTTATAAGCGTTTTCCCATCACCATGCAAGTGTAGGGCTGTTCATGTTCACATTGCTATACACGCCTATCGAGACAAAATTGGTTCAGTCCAAAGGCATAGTTCTCTTCTATTCATCGCTCCCTACAAGTTTCATGTTCACCACCTTATCCCAAGAGCCCTAGATTTCGAGTTATAAGCCTTGTATGAAGATTGCTGCATGTTTTATCGTTCTCGAGTTGAACATTGAATTGCGACCGACACATACGTCACGTTTCTTCGACTGGTATTGTGTCGATCAACACCGTCGCAACTACCTTAAAGACGACCACCCATGTCGCAGCATTTTAGTTTGTGTCTGACAAATACCGTTGCATCAAACTGTGTGCCCTCTTGTTGTCAGTTCATGTCTGAACCGTGGCCACCACAGTTGTCGCATTCTTGAGTCGTTTCCCGCTTTTGGATATCTGTGTTATTTTGAAAATTAGGGTTTTGCATGAACGCGTCGGACCTTACCGTCGTGATTCTGTATCGATTCCCATGAACGTGTTAGACCTTCACGTCATGTTTCTGTGTCTCCAATCGATTCGCCCTGTCTAGTTACCCTTAAATGCGACAATCGATGTCGTCGCGTTTTTGTCAAGACTTGATGTTCAGGAGTCAATGTGTTAATTGTGTCAACCGATGCCGTCGCATTTTAGTCTAGAAACGATGTTGTTAAACGTGACCATTAGACCCATCGCGACTTGACTGTGTGTTTCCAACAACTCTAATGTTATATTTAATGTGATTAGTTACACTTGGTAATCATGTTCATACACTGTAATACTGTACGGTGAACAGTAAACAACCATGCTAATGAACTTTGGACATATACCATGCAGAAAATACTTGAATAAAATATCTGGTTTTTTACTTCAATAATTGCACATTATTCACCCATGTTAATAATGACATTGTCTTCATTTTTCATGTTGATTTGGAATACCGTTATCGCTGGTCCACTGTTATAGAATTCCTCTTGAACCTCGAGCAACGCCTTTTCTTTACACACTACTCTCTTGAAAAGTTGGAACCTCTCTGTTGGACATTCTGTTCTGGCAGACAAGGGACCTTTTGTTAAGACCTCTATAAGACTCCGTACTATGTGGATTCCCTTATGGAGACTGAGCTGATTGTACCCTAACACCAATTAACACCCTTAGGGATCAGCATGATCCAAATGTCTTTAGAAAATTCTCTCTTACCTTGAGATCACGCCAGACCTCTAGACCTGTGCATGACATGCCCAGTGGAAGGTTAGTGAATTCTACCTGACTGCCAATACCAATCATGCGTGTTGCACAACTGTTACTATCACTTGTTTTGAACCGTCGCTTTATGTCCAATGACCTATAGTTCTCATCTATACTCTACTCCCATCTATTCATGTTCTCTCTACTATCTCGTCTATTCATCAAGTACTCTCATCTATTTCTTGGTACTCTCTATTGGTCATTTGACTGATTGTCTAAAGATAAACAATATGACTAATGCACGGTAAAATATAAAGGGCCCGGTCTGGTCCTAGAAGTGTTGGCCCTTTTGGTACGGCAGCAAAAGCTAACCTAGAGGGGGGGGGGGTGAATAGGTTTTGTGAAGTCTGAAACATAAACTTAAACATAGAAAATTTTCACTTGAAAGGTTGGTTAGTTGAGTGTGATAGATAGTAGCAGTGCGGAAGCAAATAAACAATCACACAAAGAACACAAGGAATTTTTCTTGGTTCGGCCCTTCCCACATGGAAGTCCTAAGTCTAGTCCCCAAGCAATCTCTTGGGATTTTACTAACCAAGGGTATAGTCCCCCTCACGAACAGTACAACACCCAGCACCCCAGTTGGTCTTCTTCTCATTCTCGAGCAAGAAGGCAGCCCACTTCTCCTACAGGTCAAGAAGCCAATCTCCTGGTACAAACCCCAGTGCGGTTCTACTGGACTTAAACCCCTAGCTAGGTTCTACACTGTATATTGTCCTACAACTAGACACAAATCTTTCTTAGAAAAGAAAGAACAGACCGAGAGCTATTATAAGATGACACTAAGAACTCTAGCTCTCAGCCACAAACTCTACCCCAGATTTACAATGACCACAGAGAGAGAGTGAGGAGAGGAGAAGGAGCTTGAAGCTTGAAGGTCTTCAGATGCTTGAGCACTTCTTCGTGGGCTCGGGCTCTTTCTCTCTTTTCCTTTGAGTGTATCTGGAGTTCAAGTTCTTCACTGGATGTACACGCTTTTTAAAAATCTTCAAGAAAGCTCTCCTTTTGTTCTTCAGCCTTGCTTCATCTTTTATATGAGTAGCTTTTAATAGATCCATTGAAGAGATCCATTAGAACTCTTCTAGTCGTCGCTGATTTTTGTATTCTTATTCTTCTGATTGTCAGGCACTTGGTGGTCTTCGAGGTTTGCAAGCATAGAAGAACGTGTTTAGATCAATGAGTGTTTCTGTAAAAAAGGCTCACACTTGTGTGTTTTCTACTATCACCCAGAAGTGGTAGGTAAGCCCTTTTTGTTTGATAGGAGAGAAGAGATCTAGAGAGATAGAAAAGATCTTCTGTCAGAAAGATAGAAGAGTATGCAAATGAAATATATTTAACTATTCATTAGATGCCAAAAACATATTGAAATATAAAGGAAATCGATGTTTAAGTTGAAATCTATGTTTGAACAGAATCCATGTTCTAATGAAATCTATGTTTCAACAGAGTTGATGTTTAAGTGAAATCAATGTTTGAACCGAATCTGTATTTTCAAGGGAATCGATGTTTAAGTGAAATCGATGTTTACATGAAATTGATGTTTGAACAAAATCGATGTTTAAGTGAAAGCAAATCGTTGGTTTGGTCAAATCGTTCTTTAAGTAAGGGCAAATCGTTGTTTGCTATCAAATCGTTGTTTGAGTAAAAGTAAATCGTTGTTTGTCTTACCAAATCGTTACAGCGATCAAATCGTTGTTTAACTTATCAATCGTTACAGCGATCAAATCGTTGTTTAACTTATCGAATCGATGTTCTATCAAGGGAATCGATGTGGCACTTTGTGAACTGAAGTCGATGTATATTGAATAGACATCGATTTTGCTTTTCAGTGCAGATCACACAACGATAGTACAATAAATTTATATTTATTAGGAAACATGATATTAAATATATTTAATAATATTTAATTAATCATAAGTTTTGTTATCACCAAAATATAAGAGTGGTTCAACAATCTCACCCTTTTTGGTGATGACAAAACTTATGAGAATTTTCAGACAAAAAATACTTAAAGTATAGAAAATACAGAAAATTCACCGATAATGCATACTCTCCCCATTTTTGTCACTAACCAAAAAGGAAGGATCTTACCATTGCATTCGATCTCTTTTTTGTAAAAACTTCTCACCAGAATGTTGTGTGAGAGGGGTTCAATAATTTTTGATATTATTGAATAACTCCCCCTTAGTCTATGCTCCCCCTGAATGTGAGGCTCCACTTGTATGAACCTTGCAAATAGATATTAGTAGTCCTATAAATTAAAAAATATTTGTCACTACTCCCTCTTCAGATATGAGTTGGATGAAGAGCAGGCAGCCACCAATGCCTTGAGCATCCCTTGTTCCTGATGCTCCAAGGCCATCCTGTAAATAAACCACTCAGAAGTAGGTACCCAAATCTTTTTGGGTCATTGATGGTTAGATGCATAAAAATACCCTTTCGGAATCCATACTAGATGTCTTATTGTGCAGGTGTTTACTGTGTGTCCTAATTTATTGCAATGAGAACAACAATGAATGTAATTTGTTTTGCAGTTCCTATTGTCTTTGTAATGTCTGTTTAAAACACAATTTTTGGAAACCTTTTCCTTTTGATAAAATTTGTTTATTTCAGGTGCCTTTTTCTGAGGCATTTTGGTTTCTTTTACAAATTTTGGCAAAGGATATTTTCCTAAAATTATGGCTTGTTTTCCTTTTTCTGGAGATATATATCCAAGCCCTTATTTATTATTGACAATTTTTTATCCTTTTAAGCATAGAGCTAGAGATGTTTTTTCTTTAGTTAATTTTCTAATAGATTCTTTTAAATAAAGATTTTCTTCAGTTAGAGTTTTCAGTTTTTCTTCTAACTCTAACTTCTCATTATTTTTGCTTTTCAAATCTTCATTTAAAAGATAATTATTATCTTTACTTTCTTTTAATTGTTTTTCTAATTGTTCCATTTCGGATTTAAGATCTGAATTGGTGTTTTCTAAGCAAGTAGTATTATTTTACAGATTTTTTAATTCTTTTACAACACTTTATGTTTTTCATATAGTTCATTAAAGACTTCTTCTAAGTCTTCATACTCTGACCCTGAATCAGTACAAGAACTAAAATATGGGTCAGGATGTACCTCATCTAGTCCCTCCATGAGGGCTAGACTTACCTGCTCTTTTTCGGAATCTGAGCTTGATAATTCTGAAGTTGTGGCCTCTTCATTGTCCCAAGCAGCCGCCATGGCTTTGAATTTCTTGTGCTGCTTCTTGGATTTTTCTGGTTGACCAGTCTTCTTGTGTTTAGGACAGTCTGGTCTTAGATGTCGAGGTTTTCTGCATTCATAGCAGACTGGTTCTTTTTCCTTTTTCTCTTTCTTTTGAATTCTTCTTGATCCATTTTTCTTTTTCTTGAGAATTTTCTGAAGTTTGGATAGGACATCATCTACATCGATGTCTTCAGAACCTGCATTTTTTGAACTAGAAGAAGAAGAAGAGGTGGAAGGAGCAGCTGCAACTTTAAGAGCATTACTGAGTTTTTTCTTGGAAGAGCTTTCAGATAGTCACTGCATATTGATTTCATGTGCCATGAGATAGCCAATTAATTTATCAATGGATAACTTGGTTAGATTATGGGCTTCTTCAATAGTTGTGACCTTAGGGGTCCATGAAATAGTTATAGACCTAAGTATCTTTCTGACACCTCATCAGAAATATTTTTACCAAGAGAACTTAGACCAACTACTATGCTTGAAAATATATTATACATCTGAGTGATATTTTCGTTTCAAAGCATTTTAAATTGCTCATATTGTGAGACAAGAATATCTATCCTAGTTTGTTTTACTTTATGTGTTCCTTCATAAGTTAGCTGTAGTTTATCCCATATTTCTTTAGCTGATTTACATGCAGATATTCTACGAAATTCTCTTTTAGATAATGCACAACATAAATAGTTCTTAGCTTTAAAGTTTAAAGATAATTTACTTTTATCTGTTGTTGTAATAGCAGTAGTACCTTCAGCAGGAACAATAACAAAATCACCTAACTCTATTACTTGCCACATATCAAAGTCTGTGCCTCGAATGAAGCATTCCATTCTCATCTTCCAATATTGGTAATCCTCTCCATCGAAGAATGGAGGTCTGGTGACTAATTAACCTTCAACAAATCCTTTAACTGCCATGGATTTTCTCTAAGATCATTGGATCTTCTTGATTGATCAGAGAACCTCGATCTAATACCAATTGTTGGCCCTTTTGGTACGGTAGCAAACGCTAACCTAGAGGGGGGGGGGTGAATAGGTTTTCTGAAGTCTAAAACAGAAACTTAAACATAGAAATTATTACTTGAAAGGTTGGTTAGTTGAGTGTGATAGAGAGTAGCAGTGCGGGAGCAAATAAACAATCACACAAAGACACAAGGAATTTATCCTGGTTTGGCCCTTCCCACATGGAAGTCCTACGTCCAGTCCCCAAGCAATCTCTTGAGATTTTACTAACCAAGGGTACAGTCCCCCTCACGGACAGTACAACACCCAGCACTCCAGTTGGTCTTCTTCTCTTTCCCGGGCAAGAAGGCAGCCCACTTCTCTTACAGGTCAAGAAGCCAACCTCGTGGTACAAACCCAAGTGCGGTTCTACTGGACTTAAACCCCTAGCTAGGTTCTACACTGTATACAGTCCTACAGCTAGACACAAATCTTTCTTAGAAAAGAAAGAACAGATTGAGAGCTATTACAAGATGAACACTAAGAACTCTAGCTCTCGGCCACAAACTCTCCCCCAGATTTACAATGACCATAGAGAGAGAGTGAAGAGAGGAGAAAGAGCTTGAAGCTTGAAGGTCTTCAGATGCTTGAGCACTTCTTCTTGGGCTCTAGCTCTTTCTCTCTTTTCCTTTGAGTGTATTGGAGTTCAGGTTCTTCACTGGATGTACACTCTTTTTAAAAATCTTTAGGAAAGCTCTCATTTTATTCTTCAGCCTTGCTTCATCTTTTATATGAGTAGCTTTGAATAGATCCGTTGAAGAGATTCGTTGGAACTCTTCTAGTCGTCACTGATTTTTCTGTTCTTCTTCTTCTGACTGTCAGCCACTTGGTGGTCTTCGAGGTCTGCATGCATAGAAGTAGGTGTTTAGATCAAAGAGTGTTTCTGTCAAAAAGGCTCACACTTCTGTGTTTTCTACTGTCACCCATAAGTGGTAGGTAAGCCCTTTTTGTCTGATAGGAGTGAAGAGATCAAGAGTGATAGAAAAGATCTTTTGTCATAAAGATAGAAGATTACGTAAATAAAATATATTTGACTATTCACTAGATGCCAAAAACATTTTGAAATATAAAGGAAATCGATCTTTAAGTTGAAATCTATGTTTGAACAGAATCCATGTTCTAATGAAATCCATGTTTCAATAGAGTTGATGTTTAAGTGAAATCCATGTTGGAACCGAATCCATATTTTCAAGGGAATCGATGTTTAAGTGAAATCGATGTTTGAACAAAATCGATGTTTAAGTGAAAGCAAATCGTTGTTTTGATCAAATCGTTCCTTAAGTAAGGGCAAATCGTTGTTTGCTATTAAATTGTTGCTTGAAATAGCAAATCGTTGTTTGTCTTATCAAATCGTTACAGCGATCAAATCATTGTTTAACTTATCGAATCGTTACAATGATCAAATCATGGTTCAACTTATCGAATCGTTACAGTGATCAAATTGTTGTTTAACTTATCGAATTGTTACAGCAATCAAATCGTTGTTTTCTTATCGAATCATTACAGCGATCAAATCGTTGTTTAACTTATCGAATCGATGTTCTATTAGGGGAATCGATGTGACACTTTGCGAACTAAAGTCGATGTAAATTGAATAGACATCGATTTTACTTTTAAGTGTAGATCACACAACAATAGTACAATAAATTTACATTTATTAGAAAAACATGATATTAAATATATTTAATAATATTTAATTAATCATAAGTTTTATTATCACACAAAAATTAGGGTAAAATATGTAGTACCCTAGAATTTCCTTGAATGTATTCTGTTCATTGTGTGTTTATTTCTGCATAAATTGAATGTTGTTCTGTGTAGAACTAGGCGTCAAGATCATTTGACGTTAAAGCTTGTAAGCGGCAACATCGCATGCCGTTTATGGGATATTAACGACGATAGGTATTGACGTTTAATATTTTTCTGAATTATTTAATTATGGGCAAGACTATAAACGACATCAACGATGGACGTTTATATTTGGGGTAGACGACAACCTATGTTGACGTTAAACTGACTTGCCTGTTTTTGAGCTTTCCGTTCCGGATTAAGAGATCGGCCGTTTCGGGAAGGTTTTAATGAGCTGATCCGATGCGTTTAGATCCGAGGGTCAGGATTAGGCTTGGTCTTTGCTTGAGAGGTCTTTATAAGACCAGATCTCGCAGGAAGAAAAGGGGGTTTTTGCTTTGGTTCTGGAGGAGAGAAAGAGGGCCGAGGAAGGGATTTGCAGAGCGATCTGGTGCTTGTTCGTGCGGTTCGAAGGCTTCTACACCGAGGAGATACATAGGACTTCGTGCCCAAAAGCTCATCCAGGCGGAGGAACTTCATCGGAGGAGGTTTCGGATTGCTTGAAGACGGAGGAAAGAACTGTCTCCCTGGCGAGACGGGCTTCTTCGAGCTCGGATTCGACACTCCATTAGGAGGGATTGAGGCAAGTTGCATGGGGGATTAGTTTAGGATATGTTATACTAGGTATTTAACATTTTTCTGTATTTTAAAGCATGTAAACAACCTACGGGAAGGGTTAGAAACGTCGTTATTGCATGCAGGTTTCTGTGTTTTCTGTGTCTTAGAACTAGACGTCCAGGGTATTGTCGCCTATAATATGTAAACGGCAATATCGACTGCCGTTTAGTTCATCCGAAATATATATGTATTTTCTGTCCTTACTATATGTAAACGACGCTATGTGCCGCCGTCGGTTTGTGTTAACGGCGCTATGTGCCGCCGCCTATAATTACTTAACGACAACGTATGTGGACGTCGACTATAGTAAACGTCATACTAATTGACGTCAAGTTTAACAGAATCATATATTCCAGAAATCTGAGTGAATTGGTTTTAAATGTATAATTTATGAATGTATGCGTTTCAGCCATGTAATATTGAGTATGTTATTGTTATGGACTGTCTATTGCTATAATGTGCAGGTTCTATATATATATATATATATATATATATATATATATATATGAATTGATGAACATGCATAATTACATGACAATGATCAAGGTTTAAATTGTATAAGATAAGTACAATGATGTAAAAGAAAGCATGTTGATTGATGTTTAGATTACTGCAATAGATATGATATGTCAGTAATCCCTGTTCCATGTGAAAATTGTGAGCTTTTCTCAATATTAAACCATGTTAGTTAGTTGATTTAATAGAGTTAAATTCATGAAAAATAGTTGCAGAAATCAAAAATTATGAAATTTGGCATGTGTATTGTAATTACTGATTTCGAATTTCTGTTAAAATTTCAGAATTTTCAGACATGTGTACGTTCTGTTATGAATTTCTGAACAATATATTACACATAGAATTGAATAAAAATGCATGAAAATGCAAGAATGAATATTAGTATCATGATAGAAATCTGTTGTACAGTAAATAGGATTTCAGAACTGAAAGTGTTGTACTTTGAAATATTGCATTGACACATGTTAAATAGTATGAAATGAAATGTCACTATCTATTATATACGTTAGTGTATGCATTATAACAATGATGCCAATAAGACATTGCTATCTTAGAGATTCCTACAAGGAGCTACACCGTAGATGCCCCTATGGTAATGGTTCACCTACATGTAAAGAAATGAATCCGTGGGCAACGGATTGAAATCCTGGAGGTAGACTTGTTCTACTGGTAAGGTGGGAAGGACTTTCCCCGGTTTTGCGCAAATACTATGACTTCATCACCGCATTGCCTAGGTGATAAGTGAATGTTAAATGACTACTGATCTCTAATTTAGTGTGGGCTATGTCTTGGCAACTATATGAAAATGACTACATGCTACAAGTTACATATCTACATGCTACATGTTACATGCTACATGCTACATGTTACATGCTACACATGTCTACCTGTTCTACATGCTACATACTACATGTTATATGCTTACATTCCTACATGTGAACTTGTTCAAAGGATTTCATGTTACATGTCAATGTTTTAGTATTACTACATGAAAATTGTTGTGTAAAAGAATAGTGCATGCATAAATGAGAAATTGATACATGAGAATTGTTGTAGGTCACATAACATCGAATAGATTTCATGAATAAGTAATTCCATGCTACATGTGAAACATTTTTATTTCCTTAATAGTTAGAATCACCATGAAATGAATGATTGCCAATGGACTTAGAACTATATTAAGAAAATATATGATATCAATGAATGGAATGCTAATGTACTACCATGTTTTAAAACTAATATAATGTTAATATCTTGAACTGTCTTTCATGTGATTTGCTGGGTCTTGTGGACTCATACTTGCCTAACATTTCAGGAGAGCCAGAGGATACGGTGGAGTTAGTGCAAACTGACTCAGAGCGTGAGGACGTGGAGACTTAGCTTGTCTTAGAGAGTTTTAGAGTGGCACTTGTATGTGAGGATCTTATGTAATTTCCTTTATGCAACTGATCATTGGAATGTAATAAACCTTGGACTATTGTTATCTTTTATGCATTAGATTTGCTTTTGAATAAATGCTGATTGCAAGTGTTTAATTCCATGTTCTGTTAATTATCATTGGAATTGAATAGTTATTTGTGTATATTTCAACCTGTATTGAAATTGTTGGATTCGTTCCACTGTAATACCTCTACTAGATCCAATGTGAGTTGGTGTAACTGTACTGGGTCTAAGAGGGGCGTTACAGAGATTGGTATCAGAGCGATCCAGGTTGAACATGTACATAAATAGAATATCAGTATTGTATTCATATTCAAGTCTGCATAAAGAATTAGTCCAAGTTATGTAGATGATAGGTTATAAATAGGATGCTTATTTTGCAGACTATGGCGACTCGTGGACGTAGAGGAGCTGGCCCGGCTCGAGGTGATGAGTCAGCAGGTGATCAGCAGACTCCAGCACAGCAGGCTCAAGACCAGGCGGGTGTACCTTTGCCACCCCCACCACCACCTGTAGACTACGGAGCATTGATGCAAGGATTGGTGCATGCGATGCAGACTCAGGCTCAGACTACAGCGGCATTGCAGGCGCAGGTGCAGGTTCAGGTCGGTAGCTGCAAGAATTATTCAAGGTGGTAACTGAAGAGTTGTTATCTAAGGGATGTTTTGGATTGTAGGCACGAGCACCAGCTCAGGATGCAGTTTTTGGAGGAGTGCCTATGATGGAAAGATTCAGGAGGATGACCCCGCCTTTCTTTAAGGGAGAGAGTGATCCCATTCTTGCGGAGAGTTGGCTTAGAGAGACGGAGAAGATCTTTCGTGCCCTTCGTTGTGCGGAAGAGGAGAGAGTGTCCTTAGCTACTTATATGCTGCAGGTAAAGATAGATTTTAAGGAGTTTATGGGTATTGGTTGGAATATATCTTAGATGTACTTACCTTCTTTTTTAGGAGCGTGCCGACGTATGGTGGTCTTCTATACTTCGCACACAGTTTGAAGATGGTGCTATGGAGGTTGCATGGACTGAATTCGTCCGCTTGTTCAAGGCGAAGTACATTCCAGAGCACGTGCAGGACCGCATGGAGCAGGAGTTTTTGACGTTGACCCAGGGGTCAATGAGTGTACTTGAGTATGAGGCAAGATTTGCGGAGCTGTCCAAGTATGCGCCTCACATTGTGGCAGATGAGCGGAGGAAGGTAAAGAAATTTATCATGGGGTTGAAGCCGTCCCTGAGGACGAGACTAGTGGCATTAGGACATCGTTCCATGGAGGAAGCTTTGTCAGCAGCTTGCATGCAGGAGGCAGAGATGGAAGTTTACCTTGAAGAGAAGAGAGCTTCTTTGAAGAGGCCAGCATCAGCTTTCCAGCGGCAGGATAAGAAGAAGAAGACCCCAGTTTTTCAGCAGAGAGCAGTGGTTCCAGCGAGAGCAGCGGCACCGACTCCAGGCGGAGGTATGATTGCAGAGAAGCCAGTGTGTACCCAGTGCGGGAAGCGTCATGGAGGCGAGGTGTGTTGGGTGACTTCCGGGAGATGCTTGAGATGTGGTGACAAGAACCACAAGATCAGAGACTGTCCGAAGATGGCGCAGCAGACTGCAGCGGCAGCAGCACCAGCAGCAGCGAGACCGGCACCGAGAGCAGCAGGGAGACCGAGGGCTCCGGCTCGAGTGTTCGCCTTGGCTAGAGACGAGGCAGAGTTGGCAGAGCACGTCACTGAAGGTACAATTTTAATTATGGGAATGCATGCTAGAGTCTTGTTTGATACCGGTGCC
Organism: Colocasia esculenta; assembly: GCA_014218235.1. NCBI lineage: Eukaryota > Viridiplantae > Streptophyta > Magnoliopsida > Alismatales > Araceae > Colocasia > Colocasia esculenta. The sequence continues at coordinate 47,319,492 of CM024761.1, read as the reverse complement.
ACGCATAGTTTTATTTCCGAAGGATTTGCCAAAGTCTTGATAAAGGAGAATGGTCTAGTTCCGGAAAAGTTGGAGGTTCCCTTGTCTGTTCATACTCCAGCAGGAACTATCTTGACCGAGCAGTGTTTTTTCGTCGCTTTCTGTGTGCATTGAGGAGCAAGTTTTGCCTGGTAATTTCTATTTGCTGAAGATGAAGGATTATGATGCTATCTTGGGCTTTGATTGGCTTGAGGAGCATTATGCTTTGATGGATTGTCGGCGGAAGCTTATAGTTTTTCGGATTCCTGGAAAGGAGGAGTTTGTTCACCCTTTGCCCAAGGTCATGTCGGGTAAGTTTGTGATTTCAGCTTTGAAGGCGACTCGGATGTTAAGCAAGGGTTGCCCTGGTTTTCTGGCTAGTGTGGTTGTGACCGAGGATTCGAAGAAGGTTCTATCTGTCGAGAATATTGAGGTGGTCAGAAATTTCAGCGATGTCTTTCCTGAAGATTTGTTGGGTTTGCCACCTGCAAGGGAGTTAGAGTTTGGCATTGAGCTCGTACCCGGCACAGCACCTATTTCCATTGCACCTTATCGCATGGCGCCAGCGGAATTGGCAGAGTTGAGGAAGCAGCTGCAGGAATTACTTGATAAAGGCTTCATCAGGCCGAGCGTTTCGCCATGGGGAGCACCTGTTCTTTTTGTGAAAAAGAAGGATGGATCGATGAGGTTGTGCATAGATTACCGTAAGCTCAACCAGGTAACTGTTAAAAACAAGTATCCTTTACCTCGTATTGATGACTTGTTTGATCAGTTGCGAGGAGCTTCTGTATTCTCTAAGATTGATCTTCGTTCTGGCTATCATCAACTCCGAATTAAGCCGGAAGATTCTGCTAAGACGGCTTTTAGGACGAGATATGGCCATTATGAATTCCTTGTCTTACCCTTTGGTTTGACAAATGCTCCAGCAGTTTTATGGATTTGATGAATAGAGTTTTTCGGCAGTATCTGGATTCTTTTGTGGTAGTCTTCATTGATGATGTGTTGATTTATTCGCCCGATGAAGAGACTCATAGTGAGCATCTGAAGATTGTGTTGAGTGTCCTGAGGGAGCACAAGCTGTATGCTAAATTCAGCAAGTGCAACTTCTGGATGAAAGAAGTCCATTTCTTGGGTCATGTTATATCGGGAGAAGGCGTGTCTGTAGATCCAGCTAAGGTGGAAGCTGTTCTTGATTGGGAGACACCGAGATCTTCAGCTGACATCAGGAGTTTTCTCGGTTTGGCTGGCTACTATAGGAGATTCATCGAAGGATTTTCTTCTATTGCGGCGACTTTGACGAGGTTGACAAGGAAAGGAGTCAAGTTTGAGTGGTCAGAGGCTTGTGAAAGGGCGTTCCAGGAATTGAAGGCTCGTCTGACCTCAGCGCCAGTGCTTGTTTTGCCCAATGATGTAGATTCTTTCTCTATCTACACAGATGCTTCGAAGATTGGGCTTGGTTGTGTTCTGATGCAGGGTGGTCGAGTTGTGGCGTATGCTTCTAGGCAACTTAAGGAGCATGAGCGCAACTACCCGACCCATGACTTGGAGTTAGCAGCTGTGGTCTATGCTTTGAAAATTTGGAGGCACTATCTATATGGAGTTAGATTTGAGCTCTTCTCAGACCACAAGAGTCTCAAATACTTGTTCTCGCAGAAGGAGTTGAATCTGAGGCAGCGGAGGTGGATAGAATTCATGAAAGACTATGATTTTGATCTGTCTTACCATCCAGGGAAGGCCAATGTAGTGGCAGATGCGTTGAGCAGGAAAAGACAGATGATGAGGCAAGACTGGAAGATGCTAGATGACGTTTCAAGTTCTTTGGCTGTTCTAGAACCTCAATTGTGTAACTTGTTCATGGCACAGTTGTCTTTGAGATCTTCTATTCTTGATCGGGTCATTGCGTTGCAGAAAGATGATCCGTTGTTGCAGGAGTTGGTTGGAAAGAGTGGAGTTACCAGAGATGAAGATGATGTAATTCGCTTGAATCTTAGGGTTTGTGTCCCTAATAATGTTGATCTGAGAAAGGAAATTTTGGAGGAGGCTCATAGATCTCATTCTCTATTCATCCAGGCAGTGGGAAGATGTACAAGGATCTGAAGCGTTCTTTCTGGTGGACTGGCATGAAGCGAGATGTGGCTGATGTTGTGGCGAAGTGTCTGATTTGTCAGCAAGTGAAGGCAGAACGTCAGCGACCTTCAGGCTTGATGCAGAGGTTAGATATCCCTCAGTGGAAGTGGGAGCAAGTGACCATGGACTTTGTATCCGGATTGCCTAGATCGGCTAGAGGAAATGATTCTATTTGGGTGATCGTTGATAGATTTTCGAAGAGTGCTCATTTCCTTGCCATGAAGAAGAAGCAGTCCGTTGAGAGCTTGGCCAGGCTGTATATTGATAATATTGTGAAGCTGCATGGGATTCCGAAGTCGATTATCTCAGATCGTGATCCGAGATTCACTTCCAGGTTTTGGCAGAGTTTGCAGCAGGCTTTTGGCAGTCAGTTGAAGTTGAGTTCGGCATTTCATCCGCAAACGGATGGACAGTCCGAGAGGACTATTCAGACGTTGGAAGATATGCTTCGAGCTTGTGTTTTAGAATGGAAAGGTGATTGGGAGCGCCATCTATCTCTTGTGGAATTTGCTTATAATAACAGTTTCCATTCGAGCATAGGAATGGCACCTTTTGAAGCTTTGTACGGAAGACCCTGTAGATCCCCATTGTGTTGGGAGGAGTCAGGAGATCGACATCTGGTTGGACCTGAAGTAGTGCAAGAGACTTCAGCAAAGATTCAGATGATTGTGCAGAGAATAAAAGCGGCTCAGGATCGTCAAAAGAGTTATGCAGATGCAAGAAGGAAGGATTTGGCATTCGAGGTTGGAGACCATGTTTTCCTTAAGGTTTCGCCAACCAGAGGTGTAGTAAGATTCGGAAAGAGGGGTAAGCTGAACCCGAGATTCATTGGACCCTTTGAAATTCTGAAGAAGATCGGGAATGTGGCATACCAGTTAGCTTTGCCACCATCTTTAGCAGCGGTGCATCCAGTATTTCATGTATCCATGTTGAGGCGGTATGTTAGAGATCCGGCTCATGTGATCAGTTATGAACCGATTCAGTTGCAGCCAGATTTGTCTTATGCTGAGCAACCTGTGGAGATTCTGGACAGGAAGGTGCAAGAATTGAGATCAAAGTCCATTCCATTTGTGAAGATTCTATGGAGGAACTTCTCACGTGAAGAGGCAACGTGGGAGCTTGAAGAAAGAATGAAGAAGCTTTATCCGTCCTTGTTCGGTGAGTAACTTAACTCAATCTTCGAGGACGAAGATTATTTTAAGGGAGAGAGGATGTAGTACCCTAGAATTTCCTTGAATGTATTCTGTTCATTGTGTGTTTATTTCTGCATAAATTGAATGTTGTTCTGTGTAGAACTAGGCGTCAAGATCATTTGACGTTAAAGCTTGTAAGCGGCAACATCGCATGCCGTTTATGGGATGTTAACGACGATAGGTATTGACGTTTAATATTTTTCTGAATTATTTAATTATGGGCAAGACTATAAACGACATCAACGATGGACGTTTATATTTGGGGTAGACGACAACCTATGTTGACGTTAAACTGACTTGCCTGTTTTTGAGCTTTCCGTTCCGGATTAAAGAGATCGGCCGTTTCGGGAAGGTTTTAATGAGCTGATCCGATGCGTTTAGATCCGAGGGTCAGGATTAGGCTTGGTCTTTGCTTGAGAGGTCTTTATAAGACCAGATCTCGCAGGAAGAAAAGGGGGTTTTTGCTTTGGTTCTGGAGGAGAGAAAGAGGGCCGAGGAAGGGATTTGCAGAACGATCTGGTGCTTGTTCGTGCGGTTCGAAGGCTTCTACACCGAGGAGATACATAGGACTTCGTGCCTAAAAGCTCATCCAGGCGGAGGAACTTCATCGGAGGAGGTTTCGGATTGCTTGAAGACGGAGGAAAGAACTGTCTCCCTGGCGAGACGGGCTTCTTCGAGCTCGGATTCGACACTCCATTAGGAGGGATTGAGGCAAGTTGCATGGGGGATTAGTTTAGGATATGTTATACTACGTATTTAACATTTTTTTTATTTTTAAAGCATGTAAACAACCTACGGGAAGGGTTAGAAACGTCGTTATTGCATGCAGGTTTCTGTGTTTTCTGTGTCTTAGAACTAGACGTCCAGGGTATTGCCGCCTATAATATGTAAACGGCAATATCGACTGCCGTTTAGTTCATCCGAAATATATATGTATTTTCTGTCCTTACTATATGTAAACGGCGCTATGTGCCGCCGTCGGTTTGTGTTAACGGCGCTATGTGCCGCCGCCTATAATTACTTAACGACAACGTATGTGGACGTCGACTATAGTAAACGTCATACTAATTGACGTCAAGTTTAACAGAATCATATATTCCAGAAATCTGAGTGAATTGGTTTTAAATGTATAATTTATGAATGTATGCGTTTCAGCCATGTAATATTAGATATGTTATTGTTATGGACTGTCTATTGCTATAATGTGCAGGTTCTATATATTTATATATATATATATGAATTGATGAACATGCATAATTACATGACAATGATCAAGGTTTAAATTGTATAAGATAAGTACAATGATGTAAAAGAAAGCATGTTGATTGATGTTTAGATTACTGCAATAGATATGATATGTCAGTAATCCTGTTCCATGTGAAAATTGTGAGCTTTTCTCAATATTAAACCATGTTAGTTAGTTGATTTAATAGAGTTAAATTCATGAAAAATAGTTGCAGAAATCAGAAAATTATGAAATTTGGCATGTGTATTGTAATTACTGATTTCGAATTTCTGTTAAAATTTCAGAATTTTCAGACATGTGTACGTTCTGTTATGAATTTCTGAACAATATATTACACATAGAATTGAATAAAAATGCATGAAAATGCAAGAATGAATATTAGTATCATGATAGAAATCTGTTGTACAGTAAATAGGATTTCAGAACTGAAAGTGTTGTACTTTGAAATATTGCATTGACACATGTTAAATAGTATGAAATGAAATGTCACTATCTATTATATACGTTAGTGTATGCATTATAACAATGATGCCAATAAGACATTGCTATCTTAGAGATTCCTACAAGGAGCTACACCGTAGATGCCCCTATGGTAATGGTTCACCTACATGTAAAGAAATGAATCCGTGGGCAACGGATTGAAATCCTGGAGGTAGACTTGTTCTACTGGTAAGGTGGGAAGGACTTTCCCCGGTTTTGCGCAAATACTATGACTTCATCACCGCATTGCCTAGGTGATAAGTGAATGTTAAATGACTACTGATCTCTAATTTAGTGTGGGCTATGTCTTGGCAACTATATGAAAATGACTACATGCTACAAGTTACATATCTACATGCTACATGTTACATGCTACAAGTTACATATCTACATGCTACATGTTACATGCTACAAGTTACATGCTACAAGTTACATGTCTACCTGTTCTACATGCTACATACTACATGTTATATGCTTACATTCCTACATGTGAACTTGTTCAAAGGATTTCATGTTACATGTCAATGTTTTAGTATTACTACATGAAAATTGTTGTGTAAAAGAATAGTGCATGCATAAATGAGAAATTGATACATGAGAATTGTTGTAGGTCACATAACATCGAATAGATTTCATGAATAAGTAATTCCATGCTACATGTGAAACATTTTTATTTCCTTAATAGTTAGAATCACCATGAAATGAATGATTGCCAATGGACTTAGAACTATATTAAGAAAAATATATGATATCAATGAATGGAATGCTAATGTACTACCATGTTTTAAAACTAATATAATGTTAATATCTTGAACTGTCTTTCATGTGATTTGCTGGGTCTTGTGGACTCATACTTGCCTAACATTTCAGGAGAGCCAGAGGATACGGTGGAGTTAGTGCAAACTGACTCAGAGCGTGAGGACGTGGAGACTTAGCTTGTCTTAGAGAGTTTTAGAGTGGCACTTGTATGTGAGGATCTTATGTAATTTCCTTTATGCAACTGATCATTGGAATGTAATAAACCTTGGACTATTGTTATCTTTTATGCATCAGATTTGCTTTTGAATAAATGCTGATTTCAAGTGTTTAATTCCATGTTCTGTTAATTATCATTGGAATTGAATAGTTATTTGTGTATATTTCAACCTGTATCGAAATTGTTGGATTCGTTCCACTGTAATACCTCTACTAGATCCAATGTGAGTTGGTGTAACTGTACTGGGTCTAAGAGGGGCGTTACAAAATATAAGAGTGGTTCAACAAGGAGGTACGACCAAAAGTGCTAGTGCCCGTGGGAGTTAATTGACCAGAGTGTTTGGCATTACACTCAAGTGCTATCTATCTCGACTATCTATATGACAATTAAAAGTGCTATACTATACTCGACTCGTTGTGCTATTGTGAAACTTTGTGCTATTTGTACTATGGCCATCCTACTCTCTGTGCTATATTGAAAACTTGTGCTATTTCATGATCTTGTGCTATCTCTTACGTTATTTCCACTCTTTCTCTATCATTAGTGACTCTACTTTTTAATGCATTAATCATGTAAAGTTTGGCCTCACCATGAGATATAAATCCTTCTGGGCATTGTCACTCACCGTACATTATTTGTTCATTGTGTTCTTAGGTGAGACCGAGGATAATGAGTACACTCAAGAGGATGGGGAGGACCTGGAGTGAATCAAGAGTACCATTATGTTATCCTATATGTCATAGTTAGTCTTTTACTTTCATTCTATGTAAAAGAGTCTATTGTGCCCTATGTTATGGACCTGCATTAGTGGATGTAATAGACATTAGTTGAATTATCAATCAAAGGTATTTGATTCGGCATTATTTACTTGTCCATTGGTTTGATTTCTATTCTACAATCTATACTCGCTTACTTGCAACTGCCTCACGTTCCGATATTCGGTGTCGGGGTGTGACACATGGTCATGCAAGCTTCAATGTTTTGAAAAAAATCATGAGAATGAAATTGATAAATGGACTTCTGAAATTCACTTTAACAAAGAATTGAGCTTTTGTGATGCATGTGCACAGGGTAAACAGGAGAGAAAATCATTCAAATCTAATGCACCAATAATCACTTCAAAACCATTTGAACTGCTGCACATGGACCTTTATGGACCTACAAGAACACTTAGTCTCAATGGCAAACGTTTTGGATTTGTCATTGTAGATGATTTCTCTAGGTTCACTTGGGTCCAATTTTTAGCTCATAAAAATGAATCTTTAAAAAACTTTGAAGAATTCTTTAAGAAGATTGAGCATGGAAACACAAACAAAATATGCTCGATTTGTACTAATCATGGGGGAGAGTTTGATAATAATCTATTTTTTGACTTCTACAAGAACCAAGGCATTGAACATAAATTCTTCTCTCCAAGAACTCCTGAACAAAATGGAGTAGTGGAGAGAAAGAACAGAACCTTGGTGGAAATAGCTCGCACAGTTCTGGTGGAAAGTCAACTCTCAAAGAGCTTTTGGGCAGAAGTTGTGAACACGTCATACTACATATTGAACAGAGCTATGGTAAGACCTGTAATGAAGAAAACCCCATATGAACTCCTAAAAGGTAAGAGACCCAACATTGGATACTTCAGAGTTTTTGGCTCCAAAGCCTTCATTCACAATAATGACAAAGTTGATCCATACAAATTTGAAGCCAAAAGTGATCCAGGAATCTTCTTTGAACACTCTAGAGCCTATAGAGTGTTTAACACCAAAAACAAAACTGTGGAAGGGACTCCACATGTTATCTTTGATGAGATTCATGCAAAAACTAACAATTCAAATGTTCACAGGTATGATGATGAAGAAGGAGAAATACTTGAAGAACAAGCTGACAAGAACCTATTGACAGACTAAACAGAGGCTGTCGACAGACCTAAAGAAAATCAACAGAGTGAGTCAACAATAACAAATGTCAGGTATTTAAAAGAGCATCCACTTGAAAATGTCATTGGAAATGTAAATGATAGAGTTCAAACTAGATCACACTTTAGAAATATTGTTGAACAGAATCATTTAGCATTTATCGCTCAAGTGGAACCTAAAAACATTGAAGAAGCTCTAAAAGACAACTCTTTGATAGATGCCATGTATGAAGAACTTGGTCAATTTCAAAGGAACAATGTATGGAGCTTAGTCCCTAAAACCCAAAAAATCTCAATAATTGAATCAAGGTGGGTGTTTATGAATATGCTAAATGAAGAGGGAAAAGTTATCAGGAATAAAGCTCGATTTGTTGCAAAATGGTACAATCAAGAATTTGGGGTAGATTTTGAAGAATCATTTGCACCAGTAGCTAGGCTAGAGGCAGTATGAATCTTGTTAGCATATGCATGTTCAAACAAATTCAAACTATTAGAAATATATGTCAAAACTGCCTTTCTAAATGGTTATATCAAAGAAGAAGTCTTTGTTTCACAACCACCTAGATTTAAAATTCCTGATAAACCTAACCATATTTACAAATTGCACAAAGCTCGCTATGGTTTGAAACAGGCACCAAGAGCGTGGTATGACTGATTGAGCAACTTTTTGGTTAGTAAAAATTACTCTAGAGGTAAGGGGGACCAAACTCTCTTTACAAAATGTGTTCACAATCATATAATTGTTGTTCAAGTATATGTGGATGACATTATATCTTGTTCCACTAACCCCTCACTATGTGAAGAATTTTCAAAACACATGCACAATGAGTTTGAAATGAGTTTAATGGAAGAGTTACAATTTTTCCTTGGCTTGCTGGTCAAACAACATGAAGATGGTTTCTTCATCAATCAAGAGAAGTATGTCAAGGAGCTACTAAAAAGGTTTCGGTTCGAACAAGCTAACCCATCATCTACACCTATGAGCACAAGTGTAAAACTAGAAAATGATGAAAAAGGTAAAATGGTAGATGCAAAACAATACAGAGGTATGATTGGTTCTCTCCTTTATCTTACTGCAAGTAGACCAGACATTCAATTTAGTGTTTGTCTCTGTGCTAGATATCAGTCTAGTCCTAGAGAAAGCCATTTGATTGAAGTTAAGAGGATTTTTAGATATCTTTCATGTACATTTGATTTGGGTTTATGGCACCCAGTTGGTTTGCAAGGTTGATTTGATTTCATATTCTGATGCTGACTATGCTGGTTGCAAAATTAATAGGAAAAGCACTAGTGGATATTATCAATTTCTAGGAGGTTGCATAGTGTCGTGGGCATCTAAGAAGTAACACTCAGTTGCACTCTCTACTGTAGAAGCAGAATATTTTCCTACAGGGAGCTGTGCAGCTCAAGTGTTGTAGATAAAAAGTCAATTGTGTGACTACAATATTGACATTGAATGCACACCTATCTTATGTGACAACACTAATGCCATCAATCTTTCAAAAAATTCAATTCAATATTCTAGTTCAAAACACATTGAAATAAGACATCAATTTCTAAGAGATGAGGTTGCCAACAAGAACATTGAACTTAATTTTATTCCAACTGAAAAACAAGTGGCTGATATATTTACAAAACCATTGGCAGAAGATAGATTCACATCATTGAGAAGGGAACTTGGCTTATGCAAAATTCAATGAATTTCATGCTAAACTTTAGGAATAATTGACCTTTATGTAGTGACTATGTGCTATATCAAATGGTGAAATGTGAAAGGACAAGTCAGGCTTGTCTGGAAACTATCATTAAGCATGAGGAATATTCTCCGCCAAGTATCAATAGTCTTCTTCTGCATAAAGGTCATCAAGAAAAACTAAAATCTCAAAAACAGTTTCAATTGGGTTTTTTAGTCTTTGAAAGATTCTCCCTTTCAATGAATTACATGTAGGTGTATGCCTGACCATGTTTCTATTCTCTTTGTGCAAACTGCTTGACATGAACATATCTGAATTGCTTGAATGATCTTTTCAATACCATACATACATTATGGGGGAGTGAGTCAAAAAGTCTTTTTGAGTGAATGCTTGAGGAACATTCTTTCATATCCATCTTGTCAACAACTCCCACTAAGCTTGTCGATAGATGATCCTTCTTCAAAAGCTTTAACTCTGTAATTTCAGCAGCTGTCGACAGGTTTGTATCTTGCTGTCGACATATTACTATTCCCAAAACTCTCTCTTTGTTGTTTCTTAGTGCATGTCGACACACACACTCTTCATGTCAACAGATGCCTTGCATTCTTTTGAGTTCTCCTCAGCTGAGCTTAACTCTGAATGAGACTGTTCATTATTTTATTAAAAGGGGAGAATTGGGAACTTATGCTTCATTACAACCTTACATATTCACATAGTAGAAAAGACATTGAATTAATCACAATGATTTTGAAATAATGATCTGTGAATGAGTCTAGGTTTGTATCATGTAGAATACACTGAACAAATCTAATTTCATTAAAATGACTCTATTGAATAACACTTTTGTGGATGCTCTTATTTATGAAACAGTTTGATAAGTAAGAAGATTCTTGAACTTAATCTTCTACATTAGCCTTTGACCTCAAACATTCATTGAACTTGATGTGTAAATCAAAAAGTGGAGAAAAGTTACCTATTTCTTTAAAAAAAAATTTAAAAAGGGGAAAGACAGAGCAATGATAGTTCACATACTGAGAAACCGGGGACATTGGCATCACAAATGTCTATCTTCGCGTCAAAAAGTCAAACTTTCAACATTGTACATTAGTATGATGATTAACTACACTAAGTAACTGGGGGTATTGGCATCACAAGTGTCTACCTTCACGTCAAAAGGTGTATGTAAACTAAATTACCACCTACCCCAGAGCAACATGAAAAATCCATGAAAATTTGAAATAGAGTGAAACCTTCATGAATTTAATCAAGATCAAACCTCATGTTTCTTGTCAAATGCTAAAATGAATATTCACTTCAAGCATCAACTGAACATCACACCACAAAGACATAAGCAACTCTTTAAAGATTTTATTCAATGAGTTATCTTATAAAAATCTGCTTTGTAAAGTGTATTCTATATGCTACATTAATCAAGATTCCTAGAATATTATCTCCAAACCATTGTGCCAAATGAAATGTATTAACACTAGTGTTTATGACACCTTGTAATGAGTGTATCTCACAGTTCTCACTCTTAAAAGTTGTTCTGAACACTCATTCTAAACTCATACTTGTCAAAATCCCATTCTGTGTAATTTTTTACAGTAGTTGTTGACAGATGGACTGTGCCTGTCGACAGACGGATTTCTGCTCTGCCCAGAACTTGAACCGATTCACATTCTGTTCGGTTTTGGTGGGTCCTTTCCATTTCAAATCGGTTTTAAATAACCCTACAGGCTGGCCCATGATTCTTCACCTCCTCACCTTCCTCAAACCATTGCCTCAATTCTTTTTAAATCAAACCCTTCCTTCTCTCAACCGCATCCTCTCCATCCTCTTCCTCTGCTGCTATTTCTCTTCCTCCTCCTATCCCATCTGCTCTACTGCTCATTCTGCCCCACTTTCACCATGTCTACCCAGCAGAAGATGGTTGCTTCCCGTCAATGAAGATCCTCACAAGCAGCGACAGCTCTAGGGCTTTTGAAGAGCGACGAAGCAAGCACAGGGGCGACCGCAACCCCGAGCTCAACGTCCCATAAAACCTGAATCTGTGTAGGGTTCGTGGGGTCCTCAAGAAGATTATGCAGTCTAGATATGTGGACTTTCCTTCCCTTGAAGATATGTTCGAAGACATGGAAGCTCTCTTCGCAAGACAAGGCTAGATTCCTTTCTTGAAGTCTCAGAAGAGGTATTCTCCAACGGATGTCACCGAGTTCTTCAACAATCTGGAGATGTTAGATCAACAGGACTACTACTACACTGTCAAGGGTATCACATTCCAACTCACCCCCAATCTATTCAGTCGTGCCTTGCAAATACCCAACATGGGGGCTACTATCCTTCTTACCCATCTTAATCCTTCTGAGTACCATACCCTCATAACTCAGTAGCCCAATGACATAACCAAAGCCATTGCCAAAGCTTAATGCCAACACATTTCCACCCGTCCATAGGATGATCCATCACATTTTCACTACCCTCATTGTTCCAAAGGATGGTAGTTGAGAACTTGTCACAAAAGTCCACAAAAATCTGTTCTACTACTTCCTTCAGGGTCAACAGATCAATTTTCCAAACCTCATGTTTGACCTCATCAAACAATGCTACAACAATCCCAAAAGATCAATATCGTACGCTTGTCCCATCACTTCTATCATCTCCTTTGTTAGAATTCCAGTTACTGCGGGTGAGTATGTCACCCTCAAGACAAGGCGTGCCTATGACATTACCACAGCTCATAGGATGTCTACAATATGATTGATAGCAGAGTCACCAGAACTCTCAAAGGTCAAGAAGCTGAAGAAGAGCAAGATTCATATGATGAAGAGGAAAGTGAAGACGAACCACCCCAAGAACACTTGGACATCTCTGGTGGTGATGAAGATGTACCATAGTTTCCTACTGAGCCAGACACTCAGCATGCACCTCACGCACCAGTCCTTGAAGACTAGAAACAATTCTCGGCTGATCAAATGCTTCAATTCCAAACTTCCATCACCCAACATATCAACAATAGATTTGATCAGCTTACTCAACATGTGAACAATAGAATGTAAGCACTTGAGGAAAATCAAGCTCAGATTCAGAGGCATCTAGATCATATGTCTTCTTTTGGTGTTCAAGGTCCACATCATCCCACTCCTCCTGGGGATGACAATCCTTAGAAATGTATACGATGCATTTTCTTTTTGAAGGGCAAATGGGATGCCTACATGATATCTAACTTGAAGCCTCTTTCTTGTAGGAGATTACATGAAAATGAAAGTGCACAACTTGAAGAAACCTTAAGCAAAAAAGGTATTGCATAGAAGACTTCAAGCAGTAGTTGTCGACAGCACCCCTTCATTTGTCGACAACCACTGAAGACCATCCAACAACAAGGTTCTGGAAAACCAAAGAAAATAGCAGCTGTCGACAGGCCAGGACTCATCTGTCAATAGCCGCTGAAGAACTTCATCTCAAAGCTTCTGGAATATCAAGGCTTGCAGCAGCTGTCAATAGCCAAGAGGTGTTTGTCGACAGCCTAGCCTATGGTTCAAGATTTTAGTTCTTGAAGGTAGATTTGCTGCAGTATCTATCGATAGCCAATGTGCATTTGTCGACAGTCGCCGTTTAGTTGCAACATGTGAGCAACATGTGATCTTTATTAGGGCATCCTTTTTCTCTTACACAGGAATCCCTAGGATTGTATGAGAATAGGACACACCAATATAAAGAACTTATAGCCTCCTTTTCGCACCAAGGAGCCTCCACATCAACTCCCAAGCCTAGAAGAACTAGAAGAAGGTTTCTAGTGCTTTGCTCCAAGTTTTAAGCATCAACAACAAGGAGATCTATCTCAGAAGACAAGGTTGGAGCTGATTCATCCTCAAGGCTTAAGCATCAACATCAAATTATCTACAACTTCAAGTTTGAAGATCATTTGGATGAAGGATTTGAAGAGTTCAACAATTCAATCTGTTTCTTTCACTCTGAACTCTTTCTGCACTTTAACTTTTCATTTCGTGTATATGGCGTTGGTTTGAGCAATCCTTGTGCTCAATCCGCATGTTTGTGGGTTGATCTGAGATCTTGTTCATCTCAAATCTCGTGTGTGTGGTTGTATGTGTTGAACATGCTTGATAAGCAGTTTGTGTGTGTGTGTGTGGATGATGGACATAGGATACACAAGTTGTGTAATCCGAACCATCTTAAATCATCATGTATTGTGGTTTGCGTTGATCTACTGCTAGATGTTGGATAGGTACGATAACTTGATCTCACATCATCCATACTGCTGATCTTGTGATCACATTCTACACACACATTTAGACTCAAACTTGATCTACATCCTTATAAGTATTTCACAATCTGTCTTAATCTCAAAACTAAGGTCTGCTTGCCATTAATTGGTGGTAATCTACCCCCCTTCTAGATTCCCGTTATAACTAATTCCGCACACTCAATAGTGTAGAAACCCCTAAAAATATAGGTATGAATAAATGGTGTGTTGTGTGTGAGAATGATGAAGTGTGATGAATGCACTAAAAATGAAGCAAAGAACTAAAGGTGGGAATGAAAAAAATCTAATGAGTGAGCCTGTCGCTGCTTGGATGAAGTGGAAGAAGAATCCTCCTTTTCCAATGGTCTTGAGATGAAGAAGACCAAGCTCCGACGGATGAAGGCTTGAAGTAGCTCGGATGAGGAATGGTTCTCCTTCTTAGCTCAAAGTTCAGCTCTTCAATGCAGCAAGGCTTTGCCGTAATGCTTGAGGTATTCTTAAAATAATGGCCTCGGGGATCTATTTATAGTGACAAATTTGGTAAATTGTGATGGACACAGTGGTCGCCTATTAAGGTGAATCACGACCGACTAAAGTGTCACGTTTAATAAGATCTCCTTACTTTGATTAGGCCTTTCCAAACATCGATTATAGCAGGTTTAAGAATCGCGACTACATGGACAAACGCGTTTAGAACACTTCCAATACTGATTGATTCTTTCCAAATTTAATAAATGGAAACTTTTAATCGCGACGATATTAGTCGTCACGTATTAGAAAGAATCGATCTTCTAATGGGAATCGATCTTGAAATAATGGAAGGTTAGAAACATGATGGACTATGTGGACGCGATTCTCATTAGCAAGAAAATCCTTCTAAAAATAATTTTGGAATTTACCAAAAATCAAAATTAGACTCTTAAATGTGACGACGCTAGTGGATGCGATTACAAAACATAGGAAGGGTAAGAAAAGGAAGGCTAATACGTGACAGTTTGACCCGTCACGAATCAAATTACTGAACCGTAACTACTGTACCCATCACAGATCAAATTACTGAACCGTAACTACTGTGTGCGTCGAGAATTAACTGTGCACAGAAGACCCCTTGAAAGCCCTAGAAAATTTTCTAAAAATCCTAGAAAAAAAAAAAAGGAAAATCACTCAAATGGTTAATTGAAGAGAGCCACTTTGAGACATTACAGTATAACATGAAATGTATTCGATATGTTGTCAAAATGGTTGTGTCTACAGCTACCTCGCCTTGGCGTCTACTTTGCAAGAAAATAAAGCGAAAAGACATGAGATGAAAGCAATGAAATGAAGGGAATTGAGCAGAATGAAATGGAATGACTGAAATGTAGATCCCAAGATGTGATGAGACACGCTCAACAACATACGACAGGAGCTGTTCTTTAGATCAAAATGAGGCGGCTTGTAGAAAATCTCAAAAGATAACAATCCGGCAGGTTTCACCATTGGGGAGTGTTTACCAGCTTGTGGATGTGTTGCAGCCAAGGTGGATCTATGGGAAAAAAATAGATGAACTGATATAGGAATCCAAAACAATGAGTTTCTAAAAAGATGGTCTTCAATCAACAACAAGATGAACTGAGTACTTGACTCGAATGGAATATTTCATGTTAATTGGAATTAAGATCAGGTGGTTCTCTTTAGTTAAGCATGAGAGTAATTTTCCAGAAATGAGCTCAAAGTCCTACATGATGCATGTTGGGCTAAAAGAAAAAAAAAACTAAAACAAAAAAAATATAAAATAATCAAGGATAATACTGTTACGATGCAGAGTTAAGTCAAGACACCGGAATAGGTCCGTCATCCTCCTTGAAAAATGTAACGGCCTATCATCAAGTCATAAGAATCCTCAGAATCCATCATTGTTTTTGGCGGTGGAAGGGAACTCAAATTTCAAATTCATCAGAGCCTCAAGGTCCTTGACATGATCTAATAGGGTATACTATATAGTAAATGCAATGGTACCAGAGATTGTCAAAGATAGATGTGAAGCTTTTGGCGAGAGATGTGTTTCTAAGCTTGTGCTCAAAGAATGATTAGTAATGACAAGCAACAAATCTGGAGCACAAATATTGAAATATGATTCTTGTAAATCGTGACAAGGTATATGGACGCATTTCACTTGCATGAATCCCAACGACTTGGGTGGTCGCGTTTTACCTTCACCAGTCAAACTGGATGTCAGAGTGAGGCGCTTGAATCGCAACGTATGTGTCGGTCGCAATTTTGAAGGTTCCGCCCGAGGCCAGATTTTCTTGCCTGTTTTACACTTATTACTGGGTTTGGACTTACCTTGCGGGCTTGTGCGACCATGGGGGTATAAACACACCCTCCTTTTGCTCTTTTCATGCTCACTAGTCTCTCTAAAGTGCAGAAATCAAGCAATTGGCTAAGGAGAAGAAGAAGAGAAGGAGAGAAGAAGATTGAAGACCATGGAGCATGCTGGAGCCATTCCTTCCAAGAATCCAAGAATTGGTGGATTCCAAAGGTTGAGCAAGATTATTAATGGACACATCTACAAGCTAATTCAAGCTAGGTTGGTAAGTTTATGTGATTTTTATGCATTGAATCTTCATGTTCTTGGTTGTTCTTGATGTGTTTTTCATGATATTCTTCATGTGTTCTTGCTATTCTTAATGTGTTCTTATTCTCTCCCTCTATATTTGTTTTCTTTTCTTCTTCTTTCAACTGCCATGGCCGATCCTACCCTCCTCCCTTTCATCCAAACTCTACCCATGCCAAACCTATATGACCATGACCATGACCAAACTCTCATGATGACACCTCCATGCGCCACCCTCCTTATGCATGTTCCACCCTCCCTATGGAGAAACCAACCTTTTGTCATACTTATCATGCCAATGATCATGCCAAACCATGCATTGTCTCCGATAGGATTGTCCACTTTTCCCAGGCACGAGGAGATATATCAGACCCCCATGGCTTCAAAAACTGACCTCTTACATTAGCCTGGACATGAAAGCCATCCTCTCTAGGTGGGGAATTCAAAACATCATCGTTCATGCCAAAAGATACCATAAAATCCACCTTTATTGGGCAGCCATGGGTCCACTTGTAGAACTATGGCATCCACAAACCCACACCTTCCTTTTCATGACCTTCGAAGCCACTATCTTGTTAGAGGAAGTTGAACTATTGCTAGGCTTGAAGTGAATGAGAAGAAGTGATGATGTCGAGATGGAAATCATGCCAAGGAGCATCACAAGTAAAGAGGTGCTCGAGGGCTTCATGGGGTGCGGAAGAGCGGCCCAGGATGTTAAAGCCGGAAAAGGAGTGAACCTGCAAAAACTGGCAGCTTGGACCATGAAAGAGATACCAAAGGAGGAAAGCGACAACAAGCTGGAGAGAGTGATGAAGGGATTCGCCATATGTTTGGCGGGTGCGCTTCTCTTCCCGTCCGTAGACAACATACTTGCAGAGAAGCAATTAAGTGCGGTGTGTGGAATATGGGAGGGAGAGAGAATGGGACCGACAGTGCTAGCCTTCCTCTACAGCGGGCTTACGACAACGAGCTTGGGTAGGCCCCCCTATGGATCTATGCTATTATTCACTTGCTAAACTGATCTGCATTTTAAATTTGATGTGAACAACGAGGCTACTAGCTCGTCTCAGATCTTTTCCAAGAGCCCGCTCCGGCACATGGACGGATTAGTTGGTCTGGAAGGGCGCATGGCGAACCATATGCCACAACTCAAGACGTGGGCAGACTGGCGCGACCACCACCGAAGCATTCCAAGAAATGCGTTCACGTGTACTCCAGCGCCACTTCTAGCTAAGGACCTATGGACACAGCTAGCATCTGGCATGGAACTACGACTGATCGGAGGGACCAAGTTCGTGCTCTTAAACGCATACCGCTGCCTCCCCCAACTCGGGTTCCCACAACGCCGTCTCATCTACTGCCGATCAAAAGAAGGGAGATCAGTACCAACAGTGACGAAGAAGAGGCGGACACCATCAAAGCACTGTGGAAGGTCTACTCTTTCAGGCGGCGGGTCCCAAATGTGGAGGAGGTGGAACAAGAGTGGATGAAATATGTAAAAGAGCTCATGAAGTTGTGGCCCAAGGTGGCCGTTTGTAAATGCCACAATTAAATCCTCAATAAGTAAATAAATCGCATCCTTTAGATGGACAAAATACATTATGTAGCAATGATATATCATCTAATATACTTAGATTTTTCCTAAAAAACTGGCCCTCGGGTGGGCTTCTTGTATCGCGACGGACACAGTCGTCGCACTTAACAAATTGATCCGCGACCATCTACCCCGTTGAATATTAAATTGTACTTAAATTTTCAAAATCTGCACCTAAACCTCAGCATCGGGGTAATCATGGCTTTTTGAATCGTGACGACGGCCTTCGTCACGTATCACTTGAATGCTTCAAAATCGTGACGATTGTGTCCGTCACGATTGAAAAACCTTCCGGATGCTACAAGACACTGAGACCGCCTCCTTCCTCTCCTTTCACCTCTCTTGACCCTTGCTCTCTCTTCTCTCAGCTCTCTCATCTTCTCTTCTCCCTCAAGCTCTCTCAACTCTCTCCCTTGCTCTCAACCACCGATGAAGATGATGGCCTCCAAACGCCGGCGAGGTGAGGGATGTTCAACAGAGGAAGAAGCGGCGCCGGCCCCGGAGGTGATGACGAAGGTGGAGGTGGAAATGCCAGGGACAGCAGCTGGGCTTATGGTGGAGGAGCTCCTCGTCGTGAGTGAGAAGCTAGCGGTGGTGATGGAGGAGGAGGAGGCTCTGGCGGAAGCCATGGAGGAGGAGGTGGCACCGGAGGAAGAGGAGGTCGATGCACCGGCGGGGAGGCTCTGGTGAGGACGACGGGGTAGTGAGGCACCCCCACGTGGAGAAACGATAGGTACTCTATGCCCTAATCCCTAGTTTTTGCACGCGTGAGGAGGAGGGAGTGGCCGTTGGGGCTGGAGAAGGGAAGATGGTGAATCGCGACGACACCAGTCATCGCAATTCAAAGTGTTGAATCTCGACGGACAAGGCTGTCGCGTTTCAACTTGAAGCGTGACTGACCTAGTGGTCGCGATTCACACTGAAGCACAACCACTGAGTTGGTCGCGATTCAAAAGGGCCACCCGAGAACCTGATTTTGGACCTGTTTTGCACTGCTTTAGTTATTTTTAATGAGTTTGACCTGTGCTGACCTGTAGTTTGGTTTCCTTGTGTGCAAGGGATCATGAGGACATGCATCCACTAGCTGCTAGTGATAGTGGCATACTAGGTGCTCCCGGATTTCTAGAGAGACGATCTAGGGGATGGGGTTAAGGCCGATCTTGGAGATTGAGCCCTTCTATGTAGACAGTCCTCTAGTACAAGCCCTGAGAGAGAGGTGGGATAGGACCAGTAGATCATTCCTCATGCCCTAGGGGCATATGGTGCCCAGCCTGGAGGACGTGATAAGGATCACTGGTCTCCGAGTGGATGGGGAGGCGGTGACGGGCATCACCTACGTTGACTACACAGAGCACACATATGACTTAATGGAGTTGGAGCTGGCGGGGGAGGACGAGCTCAGAGACCGAAGGATGGTCGACCAAGTAGTTTTACTGGAGAGTTTGGGTCTACGGGGGGTGAGGCAGACCGGGGAGGAGTCGCTACACGAGTTCGTGCAGCGAGCGGCGGGGCTAGCTTGGGCAGTGTACTGCCAGGACCCCAAGGACGTGGAGAGGGTGGACTGGGACCTGAGGAGGTTCCTAGTGCTATTCTTAGGCAAGATGCAATTGGGCATGAAGGGCGATGGCATCCACTGCCAGTTCTTGGAGATTTTGGATGATTTGGATAGGGTCGGGCAGTATGCATGGGGGGATCATTTTTGGCACACACATTCGCCGACCTCTCCAGTGATACTGGACGGGAGACCACAGTGGGAGAGTTCGCCCCTTTCCACCAAGTACGTGATTTGTCTTTTTAGCTTCCTCGATTTTTTGCATTTAAATTTGTTAGTCAAACTGATCAATGTATCCATGTATGCAGGTGTGGAGTTACTATTACATTCCCTTGGGGAGGGCTACCAAGGTGCGGCCCGACGCACTCCCTTTGGCCCGAAGGTGTCTACCAGTAGTGACGGCGGCATCGTTCCCCCTCAAGCTCGACACACTCCGACGCGACATCTGGGACTTCCCGGCCCTCCTGGTATGTGTTCTACCACGTTCCTCTCATGCATTTCTTTACAATGTATGATATGTGATATTATGTGTGCATGGATGCAGGTGGTGTGGCAGCCCTATACGGGTATGCCCGACGATGGCCAACCTTGAGTAGAGAGTGCGCGACCTTGCTTTGGGCTGGACCTTTGGGTCCACTACCTGAACAAGATAGAGCCTCCCTGCCTGAGGCTTGCCATAAGGACGTTAGGGCTGCACCAGGTGTGTTTCGATGAGGTAGAGCCGAGGGGGATCAGCCAGGGGACGCGGGGGAAGGCCAAGAAGGTTGACTGGCATCTGCGCTTCCCCGAGCAGTACGCCGACCAGTGGCATGGAGAGATTGTAGTGGAGTCCGATGAAGCGGACACTTTTTGCCTACCTCCAGCGCTACCAGGAGGTGTACGGTGATCGCGATCATATGAGGCCCGCCAGGGTATGCACTTTTAATCCTTACTTGTTCACTATGATATGCATGGTTAATCTAACAAATGTGTGCATGTTCAGGATGCCAGGGACGGTTTGATCGAGACCCTTCATCCCCAGCTGGCTGGTACGGAGGACCAATTGGCCTAGGCGCATGCTGCTCTGGCGACTCTGGTAAGTTTGAGATGTCATACCTTTGCTTTATCTGCCTTACCATGAATTAACCTGGTCTTTGATGTGTGCAGTGCGCGGAGCAGGCCACTATGGAGCGCACCGATGCCGCGGGTGCCTCCACGAGCAGGAGTGTAGCAACTTGGATTTTTTGAAAAAAATAAAATTTAATAATATCAAAATAATAGTAATAATAAAATAAACTGGAAAATGCAAAGGGAAAGGAATTAATTAAAACCCATTAAATGAAAAGAAGTAATGGGCTTTGTTAAATGGACCCTCTAGAAAATTATTGGGCCAAAATAGAGATTTTTAAAAGAGGAATAATAGAATAATACCCAAAATTCGTATAATAAATATTGCCTAAATAGAAAAGGGGTTAATAAATAATTAAAATAGCTATTTGTGTTGGAATTAGATTCCTAAGCCTACCCTAATTGGTTTGCCACGAAATTGCATCCCAACCTAACCCAATTGGGAGATGGAAAGCTTGGAAGGGGGATAGAAATAGGAAATCTCAAAATTAAATAGGAATTAGAGTTCTATTAGGAAATAAAAACCCAAGTAGCTTAAATACTCTCTATACTGTCCATGGCCGGCCCTAACACGTTGCTAGGGCTCGCTAGACGAGGAGAGGAGGCCAAGGAGCAAAGGAATTGGTGGGGAGAAGGCTGGACCAAGCGTCAACCCGTGTTTTCATGTTTAACCCTAGAAGATCAAACGAGTCAAAGTTAAGCATTCTCACGAGCAAAAATTATAAAATTTTGTCTGTAGATTGTTCCAACCATCAGGAGCAAAAGTCCATTGTTTCATAATTTTCTATTGAGCCAATATTTTCTTCTTGATTTTTGAAGTTTTGCACTCGTCATGACCCCGACCTTTCATTTAAAATCTAGAACTTCATGAATACTCAACCCCATGCTATGAAATTTTAACTAGAGATATTGATGGATGTTAGGCATCGTTTTCCCCTGAAAGCCATAAATTTCATCCATCCTACTGCTCGAATTAATTCTTGCATCTCAACTGTACACTGTTCCATGTTCTTCGTGAATAATCCTATTTGAAGCAAGCCGAAACCATGTCGTTTTTTAAATTCCTATTTATTGTAAGTAACCTCACATGTTTAGATCAGTTTTGAAAGTGATTTTGTGATTTTTTCATCGCCGTACAATTAGTTATGAATTTCTGAACGAACCTGTGTCAAAATAGGGAAACCTTGACTGCAATCCAAGGTGCTGCCCTTTTCCCGCTCGGACTCAGGTGCAGGACCTGAGAATGCGACGGCCCGATAGGTCGTGTTCTCAGAGCCATCGCGACACATTACTTGTCACGTTCTGAAAGCGATAGGCCACTCTGTCACGTTCTGGGAGCCTGCTCTGGCCAACCTGTTGCGACCTGTGCATGACCTCGTCGCGTTCTGATCTGACCCTATCACGACCCTTACAGGGTACGTCGCGATCTAGGGTTTTTGTATGAAACCCCCTCTTTCTACAAGTCTTGATTTTCAACAGTAATATCATGCCCTATTAACTTTTTTAAACACAGAAAACAAAGCTGTTAATCTTGGATATATTTTAATTAATTACAATCTTTCACATGACCTTTCATGTCCATGATTTGACATGACACATGCACACACTTTGAACCATCCAATATGGCTTAACTTGGTATGAAAATATCTCATAGTACATCTGGTAATTTAATTCAAATTACCATATTTTTAAATGAACTTGTCATCGTTTTTCTTGCTAGGTTTGGGAATACCATTACCGACGCTCCACTGTTCTAGAATTCCTGTAGAACGTCGAGCACTTGTTTTTATATATACACTTTCTCTTGACTTGAACAAACTCTCCGTCTGATATTCCTTCTGTCGGACTAGTGAATCCTTGTTCATGGCCTCCGTATGTCTCCTCTGTCCATGGATTCCCACATCGTCGACGAGCTGGTTGTACCCTAACACCTATGATACCCTTTAGAGATCAATATGATCTAAACGGCTATTAGAAGTTTGCTCTTATCTTGAATCACGCCGGACCTGTGAACCTGTGCATAACATGGCCAGTGGAAGGGTAGTGAATTCCACCTAATTGCCAACACCAATCACGCATGTTGCGCAACTGTTACCATCACCCGTTACTCGACGTTTTATGTGCAATGACCTGTAGTTCTCATCTATACACGACTCGCTCATCTTTTAACACTCTATCTACTATCTCGTCTATTCATCTAGTACTCTCATCTATTGCTTGGTACTCTCTATTGGCCATTGACTGATTGTCTAAAGATAAAGAATATAACCAATGCCTAGCAATATATAAAGGGCCCAGTCTAGTCCTGGGATGTGCGCCCGAAAGTGCTATTTGCCCATGGGAGTTAAATGACTAGAGTGTTTGGCATTACACTCGAGTGTTAGCTATCTCGACTATCTAAATGACAATCAAAAGTGCAATATTCTCTCGTTGTCTATTGACAACAAAGTGCTATACTATAGACGTTGTGCTAGTGCTATACTTTTTACTATTTATGCTATGGCCATCCTACTATTTGTGCTATGTTTGATGCTTGTACTATATTTGCAAACTGGTACTATTTCAATCACATGCTATCGTGCTATCTCATACATTACTTGACTCTCTCTCTCTATTCTTAGTTACTCTACCTTTTTAATACATTAATCATTTAAAGCATGCTTGATCCTGAGATTTAAGTCCTACTGGGCGTTATCGCTCACCCTTCATTTTTGGTTATGTGTTCTCAGGCGAGACCGAGGAAGAGACTTACACTCAAGAGGATGGGAACGACCAAGAGTGAAGTCAAGAGTACCCTAGTGTCTTAGTAGTTGTTACAGTTAGAGTTTAGACTTTTGCTTTTGTTCAATGTAATTGGGCCCCATAGAATGGCTCTAATATTAGTGGTTGTAACTAGACATTTGAAGAATTATTAATGAGATGCATTTGCTTTAACATTTATTCTTGTTCAATGGTTGATGTCTAGTACTCGCTCTGTACCCGTTTATTTACAACTGCCTCGTGTTTGATATTCCGCATCGAGGCGTGACAATTTTGTGGTATCAGAGCCCTAGGTTATTCTTAAATATAGGATGATCTAGGTTGACCAGCCTCGGCTAGAGTCAATTACCCTACCTATGTGAGATGTGGTTAGGACCATGGGTAACTAGCTAAAATGAACGCATACACGCACAAATTAAACTTCACATCAATATCCTAACAACAAGTTACTTTTGTAGGACTAAGCAAATAAGATGACTACTGAACGTGCTCAAACGAGGGGCATGCAACAAACCATCCAAGAACTCACACGTGCCATCATGCAAGCTACCCAAGGTCGTTGAAACCGTGGCGGTGCAGGCGACTTGCATCGTAACTTTAGGAGTCTGAACCCACCTAGGTTTAGTAGATCCTTGGATCCGGACGAGGCCGAGCATTGGCTAAAGGAGACAGAAAGAATTTTTTGTGTTATGCAATGTGCAGCGGAGGATAAGCTGCTACTGGCTACTTTCCAGTTAGAGAAGGACGCCCGCGCTTGGTGGGAATCAGTAGAAGCGACCAGAGCTAATGGTCAATTTACTTGGGCTGAATTCAAAGAAGCATTCAATTCCAAGTATTTCTCGAAGTGTGTCCAATAGAAGAAGGCCGCGGAATTTTCTGCTCTTAAACAAAGGAGTTTGACTGTGGCCGAGTATGAAGCCCAGTTTTCAAGACTGGCACATTATCCTGCACATCTGGTAAATACTGAAAGGATGAAGGCAAGGTGCTTCCTCAATGGCCTTAAGCCTCAGTACATTACTCAACTAGCCCCTCTCGACATACAGACCTATGTCGAGATTGTAAAGAAAGCTTAGCTACTAGAAGATGCTACAGGCTTCACTGACCGTATCAAAGGAAAGTTCGTAAAAAAGGAAATGACGTCTGGTCCATCATCTGCTAAGCCGATCAACGGCAAGAAGCGTCCCTTCAACATCGCGGAGGGACCTAGCCAAGAAATGAAATCCAAAGCTATTGTCCCCAACACTCTAGTAAAAAGCAACTTCAACCACTGTGACAAGCCAGGTCACACAGCAGATGAATGCTGGAGGAAAGTCGGTGCATGTCTGTGCTATGGAAGCCACGAGCACCGCATCCCCAAGTGCCCTCTACTGAAGGAAAACCATAGGTGCCCTAATGTGCCTAAGAAATAGGGCAGACTGCAAGCCCTACATGATGAAGAGCCCACTGAGGAAGGTGGCATGGTAGAAGGTATCCTACAAGTTTTCTCCTTATCAGCATTTATTTTATTTGATACTGGAGCAACTCATTCATTCATATCTCAAAACTTTGCTGATACTCTGAATGCTAAACCTATATCTATGGGATGTGAGTTCTCTGTCACATGACCACTAGGAGAAAAGGGAGAAATTGAACAAATACTTCCCATCTGCTGATGTAATGATTGGAGACCAAAACCTAAAGGCCGCCTGGTGTGTATGCCCGTGGAAGGCTATGATGTCATTTGGGAGCCAACTGGTTGTCCACTTATGGGGCAAGTGTCGATTGTAAGAATGGGAAAGTTACTTTAGTGATTTCCCTAAGTTGTCCTTCACTGGGATTAGACATAAGAGACTGATGTCTTTAATCTCTGTCATAAAGGCCCACAACATGATAAGGAAAGGTTGCTTTGCTTTCCTTGTGGCCGTAATAGTTGAAAAGAAGGGTTCTAAGATAGAAGACATCCACATAGTCTAGGATTACCCAGATGTATTTCCCGAAGATCTACCAGGGATTCCCCTAGAATGTGATGTCAACTTCGCCATTGAGTTGATCCCTAGAGCTGCCCCGGTATCGCGTCAACCATACCAGATCTCACCTACTGAGTTAAAGGAATTGAAGGCGCAACTGATTGAGCTATTAGAGAAGGGGTTCATCAAACCAAGTACTTCCCCATGGGGAGCACCTGTGCTATTCGTTAAGAAGAAGGATGAATCGATGAGGCTATGCATCGACTATCGTCAACTCAACCATCTAACCATCAAGAACAAGTATCCATTGCCTCTGGTCGATGAACATTTCGACCAAATATCTAGAGCTCAATATTTCTCCAAGATCGACCTTCGATCTGGCTATCACCATATGAGGATCAAGGATGACGATATCTTCAAAACGACTTTCAGAAGCAGGTATGGACACTATGAATTCGTCGTTATGCCTTTTGGTCTAACCAATGCTCCTACAGCCTGTATGCAACTCATGAACATCATATATCAGCTATACCTTGACAAGTTCGTGGTCATCTTCATCGACGATATCCTTATATATTCAAAGACCAAAGAAGAACATGAAGGTGGACACCCCTACCTCTTATCCCGAAGGTGGACACCCCTACCTCTTTTAGTGATTATCGCCCCATCAGTCTTTGTAATTTCTGTTATTAGATTGTATCTGTGGTTATTGCAAATAGGCTTTCTATGGTGTTGCCTTCCATTATTTTGATGGAGCAGGGTGCTTTTGTCCAAGGCACGAACATCATGGACAATGTTTTTTTGGCTAGGCAATTGACTGCTGATGTGGGAAGGAAAACTAGAGGACACAACATCATTTTTAAGCTTGACATGATGAAAGCCTATGATAGAGTTCAATGGTATTTTTTTTGGCAGTTCTACGGAAATTTGGTTTCTCCTCTAGATTCAATTCTTATGTAGCTATGCTCATATCTAATTGTTGGTTCTCTATTTTGTTCAATGGGGCTCTTGCTGGCTACTTTAAATCTACCAGAGGCCTTCGTCAAGGGGATCCTCTTGCTCCTGCTCTTTTCATTATAATGGAGGAAACTCTCAATAGGGGGCTTCACATGCTTCTAGATAGTGGTAATCTCAAACCTTACTCGGGTCCTAGAGGATGTCATACCTTGTCTCACCTCCTGTATGTTGATGATGCACTTATTTTCCATAATGGTCAAGCACGAAATATAAGGAAAATTATGACCTTCTTGGAAATGTATGAGGGATCTTCAGGTCAAAGGATAAACCATGGGAAAAGTAGCTTCCTAACTGCTAAAAGAGCCCATACTCTTTTATCTAGTAAGATCAATCGGCTTACTGGTTTTCACCGTCAAAGGGGTGCTATGATGTATCTTAGTGTTCCTATTAAGCAAGGTAGAACTTTGATTGCTGATTACAAGTTCCTGATGGATAGAGTTAATGGTCGTATTGGTTCCTTGGAAATCAAGGTTCTTGTCTAAGGGGTCAGACTGACTTTGATTAATTCTGTCCTTTCTTCCATGCCGGTATATCTTGCTACTGTCTCGAGTATCCCAAAAATAGTACTTCAGTATGTTGATCACTCTTGTGCAGTGTTTTTCTGGGGTGCATCTGGTGGCGAAAAATGCAGGCAATGGGTTCCCTGGTCAATTATTCAAAAACCAATTGTGGAAGGCGGCCTTGGTGTGAGAGACTTGTGTCATGTCCAACTGTCCATGATTATCAAGCTTGTTTGGAACATGATACATGGATATTCTCTTTGGGCATCCTATGCTAAAAGCATATTTTTTAATGATGGACGCCTCTTCTCTCATCCTTTCGGTATTGGTAAGAAATTGGTTGTTGCTGCTTATGAGGTGGTTTGCAGAATACCATATGGGTTCTTGGAAATGGTGGTCGTATAAGTTTCCTTGATGATGTCTGGTTTGGTGAGAAGGCCATTTGGGAGACTGCCTCTTATGTTTTTCAGGAGCCTTCTCCTTCTGTTAGGGAGATTTTCACTGATTCTATCCATCCCTTGCGCCACCTTATTCCCCAGGATATGTCTCAGTTGCACCTCTCTTCCCATGAGGATCTCTATGTTTGGGCGCCTACCAGTAAAGGAAATTTTACTCTTAAAAGTGCTTATGAGCAGGTTCGTACTCATGGTATTATAAGACTGTCATTGCAATGAATTTGGCATCATCGTTTCAGTAGGAGGGCATCCATTTTCTCTTGGTTGATTCTTCATAGAGCGGTTCCTTTGGATGATCGTATTGCTGAATGTGGCATCCCTTTTCCTTCCCGTTGTTGTTGTTGTAGGTCCCCACAATTTGAGGATTTAAATCATTTGTTTGTGCATAGTGATCTCGCCAAGGATTTATGGTTCTGGATTTCTCCATTTCTCCAGGTTGACCTAGATATCAATATGAACATCTCGATTCGCCTTTGGGAAATTATCAGTTCATGTAGTGTTACTAATCCCCATGGTTTCATCTCTTATATTCTTCTATGCTCATCATCTGGGAAATTTGGAAAATCAGATGTAAAATGAAGTTTGAGCAAGTTGCATGCTCTAGTATTATACTCCGCCAGAACATTCATGATCTTGTTAATATCGCCCTTGATAAGTTGATCTTCAAGTCATCTGCAACAGCTCAACAAATGCATGTGATTCAGGAGTTTGGTTTTTCTGTTCAGGTTCCTGTCAAGGTTGTTAAAATCGTCAGATGGATCCCTCCTCTACATGGCCTCTTGCTTAATGTAGATGGTGCCTCTAAAGGTAACCCAGGCCCTTGTGGGGACAGTGGTATAATTCGGGACACTGCTGGCACCATGCTTGTGGCTTTCTCTCATTTCTATGGCGCTGGAAGTAGTTTGCTTGCTGAAGTTTGTGCAATGTGTGATGGGGTCCAACTGGCTTTGGAAAAAGGTTTTATCTTAGCAGAGATATCCAAGGATTCAATGATCTTAGTGAACTCCTTTCAATCGGGGATTGCTCCATCATGGGAGTGTTCTAGGTGGTGGTGGACAATTTTTTATTTTCTGCAGCAGTATCAGGTCCCAGTTAAGCATTTGTATAGGGAAGCTAATCAGGTGGCAGATGCTTTGGCTAACTTAGCTTGCAATGTTTGTTATAATGGGACTTTCAACTCCTCCTCTGAACTTCCCAGATCTTGTTTTCCTGCTCTTATTGGGGATCGGTTGGGCCTTGTGAGTTTTAGAGTTGGTTAACTCTTGTTGGGTTTCAGGGGTATGCCCCACAGCTTTTGTACTATTACTTTCTTTTATATATCTAAATTCAGCCTAAGCAGTGTCCGCCTGGAGGAGTGATTCCATCTCACCCTGTAGGGGTGGGATGCACTCGACCGGTTGCTGACATTGCTAGGCCCATTTTGCCAAAAAAAAAAAAAAAAGAAGAACATGAAGAACATCTGAAGGTAGTACCGCAAGTCTTGCGAGATAACAAACTCTACGCGAAGCTGAGCAAGAGTGAATTCTGGCTCGAAGAAGTGTCCTTCTTGGGCCATGTCATCTCAAAGAACAACATCTCTGTTGATCCCTCCATGGTCGAAGTTGTACTCAATTAGGAGAGACCAACCAATGTCACAGAAATCAGAAGTTTCTTAGGACTGGCTGGCTACTTTAGGCGGTTCATAAAGGACTTCTCAAAGATCGTCGTTCCTCTCACACGTCTGACACGGAAGGAGAATCCCTACTCCTGGAGTAAAGAGTGTGAGAAGAGTTTTCAGACTCTAAAAGATTGTCTTACCTCAGCACCTATTCTCGCTCTTCCAATAGAGGGAGAATGTTTCTCTGTCTATACCGATGCATAATGAATTGGTCTAGGTTGTGTATTGATGCAAAAGGAGAAGGTCATTGCCTATTCCTTAAGACAACTAAAGATGCATGAGGTCAACTACCCTATGCATGATTTAGAGTTGGCTGTCGTGGTCTTCGCCTTAAAAATCTAGAGACATTATCTACATGGAGAGCAATTCACTGTCTACTCAGACCACAAGAGTTTGAAGTATTTATTTTCTCAGAAAGAACTTAACATGAGGCAGAGAAGATGACTTGAATACTTAAAAGATTTTGATTTCAACATTCAATACCATCTAGGCAAGGGTAATGTCTTGGCCGATGCTCTTAGTAGGAAGCCGATGGCATCTATTTCGAGTCTAGTCCTTGGCGAGATGCAACTACTAGAACAATTTACGGGGTTAGACTTGAATATTGAACATAGGGATGATCGAGTCTTGATTGCCAATATCAAGATTCAATCTGACATGCTGGAAGAGATTAAAGCCCAACAAGATAGCGATCCATTCTTGGTTCGCATCAAGGACACATTAGCCGAAAGACCTGACTTTGCTATGACCGAGGATGGAAGGCTTGTATTCCAAGGGAGGACATGTGTCCCCGACAATGAAGAATTGTAGAGGAAATTAATGGATGAAGCTTACAAGATGAAGTACACTACTCATCATGGAGGTACCAAAATGTATCAAGACATGAAAAGAACATTTTGGTGGCCAAACATGAAGAGAGAGGTAGCCGAACATGCCGCTCATTGCCTTACTTGTCAAAAAGTAAAGGCGGAACACATGTGCCCTGTTGGCGTGCTTAGACCACTAGATATGTCGGAGTGGAAATGGGAAAGCATTGGCATGGACTTCATCATGGGTTTACCAAGGACTCGTGGTAGACTCGACGCCATATGGGTCATTGTCGACCGATTAACCAAATCTGCGCACTTTCTCCCCATAAAGAGTACGTGGTCAGTAGAGGTACTAGCTGCCTTATACGTCAAGGAGATAGTGAGGCTGCACGAAATTCCATCATCTATTGTCTCGGATCAGGATCCGAGATTTATGTCCCACTTCTGGAAAGGACTGCAAAGTGCACTTGGTACTAAACTCAATTTTAGCACCTCTTTTCATCCACAAATTGATGGGCAGACCGAGAGAACCAACCAAATTGTTGAAGACATGTTGAGAGCCTACACCATAGACTTCCAAGGTTATTGGAACGAGCACCTATCCCTAATTGAGTTCGCCTATAACAACAGTTACCAGGCGAGTATTAAGATGGCACCGTTTGAAGCACTATATGGCAGAAATTGTAGATCTCCTGCATGCTGGAATGAGGTTGGAGAATAACAATGGCTAGGCCCAGACATGGTGCAAAATACAACAAAGGACATTCAGGTGATTAGAGACCCACTCAAGATTGCTCAGTCCAGACAGAAGAGTTATGCTGACAGGAGAAGGTGAGATTTAGAATTTCAAGTCGGTGATCATGTACTCTTAAAGGTGTTGCCTACTCGTGGCATCCAAAGATTTGGTGTAAAAGGGAAGCTCAGTCCTAGATTCATCAGTCCTTTCGAAGTGCTCGAAAGGGTTGGTGAGGTTGCATACTGACTGGCGTTGCCACCGAACTTGGCATGTGTGCACAATGTGTTCCATGTCTCCATGCTTAGGAAATATGTATATGATCCTACGCATATCATCCGCCATGAGAAGTTGGTGTTAAACAAGGACATGACATATAAAGATACTGGAACAGAAGCTCCACCAACTCAGGAATCGTCCCATCCACGTGGTTAAAGTCCTATGGAATAATCGTGAAGTGGAAGAAGCCACATGAGAACCTGAAGGAATCATCAGACGGAACTACCCCGATCTTTTTGGTAAGACATTCTCTCCATTGTGATCTTATGAATTTGGGGACCAAATTCTTTTAAGAGGGGGAGGATGTAGGAACCTAATTTTTTTGAAAAAAAATTAAATTTTAATAATATTAAAATAATAATAATAATATATTAAACTGGAAAATGCAAAGGGAAAGGAATTAATTAAAACCTATTAAATAAAAGAAGTAATGGGCTTTGTTAAATGGACCCTCTAGAAAATTATTGGGCCAAAATAGGGATTTTAAAAGAGGAATAATAGAATAATACCCAAAATTCGTATATTAAATATTGCCTAAATAGAAAGGGGTTAATAAATCATTAAAATAGCTATTTGTGTTGTAATTGGATTCCTAAGCCTACCCTAATTGGTTTGCCATGAAATTGCATCCCAACCTAACCCAATTGGGAGTTGGAAAGCTTGGAAGGGGGATAGAAATAGAAAATCTCATAATTAAATAGGAATTAGAGTTCTATTAGGAAATAGAAACCCAAGTATCTTAAATACTCTCTAAACTCTCCATGGCCGGCCCTAACACGTTGTTGGGGCTTGCTGGATGAGGAGAGGAGGCCAAGGAGCAAAGGAACTCGGGGGGAGAAGGTTGGACCAAGGTTCAACCCGTGTTCTTCAAGTTCTAACCCTAGAAGATCAAACGAGTCAAAGGTAGGCATTCTAACGAGAAAAAATTATAAAATTTCATCTGTAGATTGCAATTGAGAACAAAAGCCCTCTGGTTTCATAATTTTCTATCAAGCCAATATTTTCTTATTGATTTTTGAAGTGCTGCACTCGTCATGACCACGACCTTTCATCTAAAATCTATAACTTCATGAATATTCGACCCCATGCTATGAAATTTTTACTAGAGATACTGATGGATGTTAGGCATCGTTTGCCCCTAAAAGCCCTAAATTTCATCCATCCTACTGCTGGAATTAACTCTTTCATCTCAATTGTACATTGTTCCATGTTCTTCGTGAATAAACCTATTTGAAGCAAGCCGAAACCATGTCTTTTTTTAAATTCCTATTTACTGTAAGTATCCTCGCATGTCTAGATCAGTTTGCAAGTGATTTTGAGATTTTTCATCCACTGTGCAATTAGTTATGAATTTTTTAACGAACCTATATCAAAATAGGGCAACCGGGACCGCAATCCAAGGTGCTGCCCTTTTCCCGCTCGGACTCAGGCACAGGACCTGAGAACACGATCGCCCGATAGGCCGCATTCTCAAGGCTATCGCGACATAGTACCCGTCACGTTCTGAACGCGACAGGCCACCCTGTCGCGTTTTTGGTCGACCTGTCGCGACCTGTGCATGACCCCTTCGCGTTCTGATCTGACCCTGTCGCGACCCTTACAGGGGTACGTCGCGATCTGGTGTTTTTGCATGAAACCCCCTCTTTCTACAAGTGTTGATTTTCTACAGTAATATCATGCCCTGTTAACTTTTTTAAACACAAAAAACAAAGCTGTTAATCTTGGATATATTTTAATTAATTACAATCTTTCACATAACCTTTCATGTCCATGATTTTACATGACACATGCACACACATTGAACCATCCAATATGGCGTAACTTGGTATGAAAATATCTCATAGTACATCTGGTAATTTAATTCAAATTACCATATTTTTAAATGAACTTATCGTCGTTTTTCATGCGAGGTTTGGGAATACCGTTACCGACGCTCCACTATTCTAGAATTCCTTTAGAATGTCGAGCACTTGTTTCTATATATACACTTTCTCTTGACTTGGACTGTCACGCCCCGACGCGGAATATCAGAACGCAAGGCAGTTGCAAGTGAACGGGTATAGAGCGAGTACTAGACATCAAACCATTGCACAATGAATAATACTAAAGAAAACTCTTCTGATTAATAACTTTGCAATGTCTAGTTACAACCACTAATATCAGAGCCAATCTGTAGGGCCCAATTACATCGAAACAAGAGCAAAAGATTGACTAAGACTCTAACATATTGCTAGGACACTAGGGTACTCGTGACGTCACTCCTGGTCGTTCCCGTCCTCTTGAGTATATGTGTCATCCTCGGTCTCACCTGAGAACACAATGACAAATAACGCAGGGTGAGCGATAACGCCCAGTAGGACTTAGATCTCAAAAGTCAAGCAGGCATTAAATGATTAATGCATTAAAAGGCAGGGTAACTAATGATAGAGCGAGAGAGTCGGTAAAATATAGCAGGATAGCACGTGAACAAAATATCACAACTTTCCAAATATAGCAAGAGTGTCGAGTATAGCACAAAATAGCAAGATGGCCATATTACAATAGCACAAAGTATAGCAATAGCACAATGGGTATAGTATAGCAATTTTTTCAATGAGAGCACATAGCCCTTTTGATCGTCATTTAGATAGTCGAGATAGATAGCACTCAAGTGTAATGTCAAACACTCTGATCATTTAACTCCCATGGGCGCTTGCACGTTTGGGCGCACATCCCAGGACCAGATCGGGCCCTTTATATATTGTGAGGCATTGGTTATATTGTTTATGCGACGACCATCATTATACCGGTACGGTTATACCAACCCACATCGGTATAGCGAACGTCATCACAGTGGAACATTTACCCAACAATGACATTCAGCTGAGATACACGTGAATATAAGAACACAGTAGCGAAAGTAAAAGAACCATTGTCTTCATTTCATTCATCATCCACATTTAACATACATGTTTCGATAACATTTAAAGAGCTAAAAGTCCACATAAGTTAAATTGCTGAAAATCAAATACATAAATGTCCATACTTATAAATTCTTCCATGATAATGCTAGTACAATGTTCAATTTACATACTATGAAAATCACAAAATGTCACAAGTACTCCAACACTCTAATCTCCACGCTCGGAGTCGGTCTCCAACGTCTCCTCCACAAGTGTCTCGTCACCAACTACACCTGTACGCCGAAGCAAGTAGTGAGTCTAAAAGACTCCGCAAGTAATTCTACACATACCGTACATGCACATATCATAGTAGGTTCTACATACACATTCACAAGACACAACATATAGCATGCTTGACATTAAATTTTACAACCTATCATGGTGAATCTACAATTTAAACACATGGACTATGCTTTCAGATTTCCTAAAATAGAATCACCTATCACATGCTTTCTATTCATTCCTCACATAAAAATCTACCTTCAACCAACTAAGACATGAAAGCCATTAACATGAATTCCCGAGCATGCATGAAAGGAAACATACCTAACATGGAATCTACACATTCCTACGCATATACGTAACCATTTTACATGCTTTAAGCTTGCTGGTTTTACATGCTTTAGCAACCATAATCTAACACATGAGAGCTACAACAACGATTAAATCACAACATGTGAACAACCAAGTATGGAAGTTGTTTATATATGCTTAACAATTATCCCTAGCATGGATTCTAGGCATTTTGCATACATAAACATGATCATAACATAGTAAAGCTACTGTTTAAGCATGATTTCAGATTGTCATAACATGGATTACAAACTCACATCCTCACATTTTGGTTTCACATTTTTACACAGTTTCAAATTCGTATATTTCACACTTTACACATGCACTTTTACACATTATTCACATTCACATTTTTCACTTGAACACATACACATTTACACATTCACATTTAGTGCCGTGACACATAGTCCAAACCACCAAAGAAGGGCACAACACATCACATCACATAGATGCCATCTAGGCATACAATGGCGACTCTTGGACTGCGCAGACCGGGAGAACAAGTCTCCACCCTAACCAGTGGTACTTGTCCACCTCCAGGATTTCCCCCTAATGCCCTTAGGGTCACACACATTGAACCTTCTAAGGGGGACTTTTCCCTGATACGGTTCCACTGCCCTCTGTAGAACCAGTGTCACACCTGGCACAATTTACACATTACACGTTTTCCGATTTAAGCACTTAGTTTAGCACATGACACTCACATCTCACTCATTCACTCATTCAGACACATGGGGCTCTGTTTTCCTTACATGACACTACAATTACAGAAATTTTACACTCAGGGAATTTCACCCTTTAGATTGAAATAAACAGAATTAAATCATTTTTGCAACGACATGCAATAATTTCGCATTTCTACATAGAAAATTCATATTGCATCATATGCTTGTCGAAATGACCTGAAATTTTAACTACTAGCTGATTTCGGGTTTAGGATCCCACATGCAAATTTTCTGATTTTTCTAACCTAAAACGTAATTACAGAAAATGTAACATCAAATTCACATGCTATCCACAATTCAAGTTAGCATGCAGTTGAACACCAATCACAAATTTAACAACTCACTGTGTGAACCCTAGCATGCATAGAGCCACATGATTTATTCCCGAATTTATTGGCAATACACAATTTACGGATGATTTATCGTGACCTACGCATGATTTCTATTTCCCAAAATAGAAAATTCAATAAATCATACAAGCATGGAAAATTCCAGAAATTCAGATCACAGACAGGGTTGTACATACATGGTCTAACAAAATTAGGGCAACATGATTTTACAACAGGATTATCAGGATAATGGTGAGAACATACACATGAACATTCTTCCACATGCTTTTAAATATGTAAATAAGATCTACCATTCACAAAATAAGTGTACATTCACATTCCCATCCATCACATTAGCTAGTATACATAGCATATAAGAGATTACATTATATCCTCATCTTGAAACATATCGAAATTAATCATATAGAAGGGCAAAACAGCTTGTTGTTCTGCTCCGATGAACTTAACGGCAAGCTATGGCCGCTAATTAATGTTAACGGCACAATCGCTAGACGCTAAGCATGATGTTAACGACAACAGATGTTGCCGTTAAGTTCAGGTCTGTGCAAAACATAGACCCGAGCTCCAAAGATAGGGTGAATTGGGGGATCTAGGACACGAGGGAAAATGCACAAAAATGATAAAACCAACCTAGACACATACAGGGACGTTATGGGTAGGGTACTTGTTAGACCCTGAATTTTTATTCTCTTTTATATATATGTATGTATATGAATGGTGTGTTGGGAGTTCGCTTGTTGTGTGCATAGCATGCGTAGTTCATTGTGCCTATTATAAGAAGTAATATGAATGTTCTCCTTTCTTTTCCAAGAATCGTAGACTTAGAATGATCGAGTAATATTATGTATGTATTTTCTAAATATTGAAGAATATCCTATACTACCTATTTCATGGAATTTTGTATGAGAGTATATGAAGTACATATGTGTATGTACGTATGTATGTTATCTTATGCGTGTGACAATTGTATACCTAATTCTACATGCATAACACCTTGGTGTACTTATGTATGCATGTGTATGATGTAATGCTCAGGATTTAGAATAGAATTATGGTAGACTAAAGCATGCTCCTGTGAATATAATATGTATTGCTAGTTGAAACTAAGGACCATGAGTACCTTCGTGATTTGATGATAGTGTGCATCTCTTTAATGTTAATGCCATATTGTGAGTGTGACATGTTTAAGTTTAAGACTTTGGTTTGCTTGCTGAGTCTTTGGACTCACTCTTGCTTCGGCGTACAGGTTGACAGGTATCGGGTTCTAGAAGGAAGCTTGGTGAGGATCGTTATTAGAAGACTATTTTGTGGAGCTGTTACTAGTTGTACTTTCCTTTTTTTTTCCTAGCACGAAAAGGATTATTGTATGGACAATATTTGGACAATGTAGTTCTTTTATCTTGTATTAATGTGGACATTGTCTTTCTATTTCACTATTTAGATTGTGGAATATGTGTTGGTGATGGGTAAGAGTTCAATTATTTATTTTATTCCGCTGTACTCTATTGCTATCCAGGTACATATCAACCTATCGACTAGTGTTGGGTACATGTCCCACTGTGACGACGCCCTTTATACCGATGGGGATTGGTATAATCGTACTGGTATGAAGAGGGTTGTTACAGACATTGGTATCAGAGCACAAGGTTGAGACTGTACATGGATAGACCATCACCGTCACAACATTGCAAAGTCTTCATAAGGAATTGTCCATATATATATAGAATTTACTAATAGTTGATGGAAGATAGCAAGGAGAATAGTTAGAATATAGTAACCTAGGTTCTAATTGAGTTATTTATTTTGCAGACTATGGCTGGACGGGGTAGACGTAGTGCTCAGTCTAGGAGGTATGAACAAAACCGCAAGTTGAAGAATTTCGTGAAAGGGCTTAAACCCTCAGTGAGAGCTAAGCTTCTGGAGCTTGATTCTCGTACCTTGGAAGAAATTCTAGGTGTGGCAACCAAACAAGAAGGTAGAGTGGGACCTCTCCCAGAGGGGGAGGCAATTTCAAACGAGGATGTGACCAAGCCATTCCAAAGGCAAGATAAGAAGAAGGAGAAACTCGTGGAAAGTTTGAAATCAACTGTGACCTCAATTAGCGAGAAACCCGAGTGCATCCAGTGCGGGAAGCGTCATGGCGGGAGCGCATGTTGGAGAAAGGAAGGAAGGTGTCTTAAATGCGGTAGCAAGGAGCATCGGCTTAAGGAGTGTCCGAACCTGAAGACAAAGTTTACTCCACGAGGTGCTTCATCGACGGCAATAAAGGAGCAAGGAGTAGCTGGTGATGACCTCGGCGACGTCACCAAAGGTACTCGATGCGATCTTCGAGGACGAAGATCTTTTTCTAGAGGGGGAGAGTGTTAGAC
Organism: Colocasia esculenta; assembly: GCA_014218235.1. Lineage (NCBI taxonomy): Eukaryota > Viridiplantae > Streptophyta > Magnoliopsida > Alismatales > Araceae > Colocasia > Colocasia esculenta. Next base: position 47,281,627 of record CM024761.1, on the reverse strand, counting down.
CCCGAACTTTTATTCTCTTTTGTATATATGTATGTATATGAATGGTGTGTTGGGAGTTCGCTTGTTGTGTGCATAGCATGCGTAGTTCATTGTGCCTATTATAAGAAGTAATATGAATGTTCTCTTTTCTTTTCCAAGAATCTTAGACTTAGAATGAATGAGTAATATTATGTATGTATTTTCTAAATATTGAAGAATATCCTATACTACCTATTTCATGGAATTTTGTATGAGAGTATATGAAGTACATATGTGTATGTACGTATGTATGTTATCTTATGCGTGTGACAATTGTATACCTAATTCTACATGCATAACACCTTGGTGTACTTATGTATGCATGTGTATGTTTAGTTGAAAACATGGTTCATTGCATGGTTTAGTTAATGCGTACATTGTACTTCGTACATTGCATGTACATAAAGAGTTCAAGCATGGTAGGTGTATTTAGTAGTTTATATTGCGATTCTATACTCCTCATGAAAAACATGCATGTATTTTTATGATAATTAGGTGAGAATAGTCATTTGGCTAAATTATGCATATAGTGCATATTAAGGAATCCTATGCATATAGTACTTAAACAATGTTAGGTAAAGTTGTGCAAGTTAATCTAATTATCGGTGCACATGTTGTTTCCATCTATTTTAAGCATAATGTACATAAGTATGCTACACCCGTGTGTGTATACTATATATATGTCAAATCAAGTGTGTGTATGCATAGGTAGATATCTACGTACATCTTATCTTAGTGTATTCATGTATGCTTATGTATGCCTAGGTATAAATGTTATTGATTGCCCGGTGTAGTAATGTACATATTAAACCTTATACCTTGTATGCGTACGAAGATATTCATGTGCGTGTTGTTATCTTGATGTACCTATGTATGTATGTGTAGGATTAGTAGTAAATATTGGATGTTTACATGGTGTAGTGGTGTATACACTATACTACATAGGTTTCATATGTATACATGTGTGGATTAAGCATGGTTCTGCATGATTTTAAGTTCTGGCAGAAGAGTGTCTTGGCGTCAACATGGATGGACGCCCATGTTATGTCAGCGTCCATATCGACTGACGCCAACCCCTTTGTAGCCGTCCATGGATGTGGACGTCAATATCTCTAATTTTCTGTGCGCAGCAGAGCGCAGAGAGAACTCATTGGGCCAGGCTTCTAATTGGGGAGATGTCTTCCCAACGTCTCTTACTTGTCCCTTCAGTCCTGTACGATCCCCTCTTGCCCCCTTATTCTATAAAACACCTCTCTTTGCAACCTAGAGAGCTCCCTTGGCTCATTTGCTAAAAGGAAACCCTAGTTGAGAGGAGAGATGAGGGACTGACCTTGGAAGGCTTAGATCCGGCGACTGGAGGCGTTTTCGGGTGAGCTTCTACAACAAGGAGGAAGGCCATACTTCGGAGAAGGCTTCCCCGGCGTTGGACTGCGGCTTGCAACCCCCTGGAACCCGGAGCAAAGGATTTCTGGAGGCTTCTTGGCAAGTGCCAAGGAGAGCTCCATCGGCTATTTTGATCCGTTTAGAGGTTTTTCTTCAGGCAAGTGAACCTAGATCGTAACCCTGAACATGTCTCCTTGAGTCTTAATATTTTTATGGATTTTTCCTCGAGTCCTGGAACCCCACATTCACCAAATCCTCGGAGCTCGGTCTGTGCATTGCACAGACAGGAACTTGGCGTCAATGCCTTGGCGCCAAGATCTCCAGTGGGCGTCCAGCGGTCTTGCCGTCAAACTCTGTGAACGGCCAGACACTGCCGCCAAGTTCTTCAGTGCAGAACAGTAGACTGTTCTACCATAAGTAATTAAATTCCGAACTTTTGACGCATGAGGATATACTGTAAACCCTATACGTTATGTAAGATATCTATTGTGGTGTGTGGATGGATTATTGAGCATCGTATGAGTAATGCAATTTAATTGCTTTGCGAAAATGCATGTATGTTAAGGCAATGACCTTCTTGACTCACTGTTTGGATGATTTAGTGAGGGTCGGAAAGTGCTAAATGTTGTGAGCCATGTATGCATGCATCAGTTTATTCCCTGCAATTTCCATGATTTTCCCATGTTTATATGATTTATTAGAATTCATGTTTTGGGAAAATAGAGAACATGTGTAGGACTATTAAATTCTCTAGTAAATCATGCTTTGTACAATAAATACAGGTAGAACTTCGTGCGAATAGATGCATGATAGGTCAGGGCTGAGGCATGTTGAATCAATTGTTTATGCTAGATTTCCATGCTAGTAGGGATTTTAAATAGCATATGAAATGGATGTTTGATTTTCTGTAAATTCGTTTTAGTTCAGAAAAATCTGAAAACTTGCATATAGAATCCTAAACCTGAAACCAGTATGTGGTCAAAGTTTCAGGTCATTTGGGCAATTATACAGTGTGATATGAAATTTCCATGCAAAATGCGTGACTAATGCAAGCTATTATGAAATGATTTGGTTTCTGAACAATCTAATCTGATTAACGAAACTTCCGGAATGTTAATTATGGTTACCTGTAGTAGCATGATTAGGAGAAAAACAGAGTTACATTGTGCATGAGAAAATGAAGGAGATGTAAGTGTTATGTGTAAAATACGTGTTAAAACTCAGCATGAGTAAAGTGTAAAAGTTGTGCCTATGTGACACTGCTACCCTAGAGGCATCGGGAGCCGTATATAGAAAAGTCCCTATAGAAGGCTCCATGTGATATAAGTTTGTCCCAAAGGCATTGGGAAAACCCCGGAGGTGGATAAGTACCACTGGATAGGGTGGAGAGGGCTTCTCCCGGTCTGCACAGTTACCAAGATTCACCGCTGTATTGCCTAGGTGGTGAGTATGTGTATGAGTTGTGTCATGCGTTGTGATATGAGTTGTGTCATGCGTTGTGATATGAGTTGTGTTATGAGTTGTGTTGAGAGCTGTGCTAAGGAATGAGCACGAGCCATGAGATATTTATTAGTGTCCTCTACTGGTGGTTAGGACTATGTGTCATGGCAAATTGTTTAAGCAATGAAAAATGAATAAAGTGTGAAATATGTGAACATGGCATGTGGTAAGTGCCCATGATGCACATGGTAAGTGCAATCGATGTGATACGTGATAAGTGAAAGTGGTAGAGTAAATGATGTGGAAACGTGTAAATTGTGTAAGTGTGAACATGTGTACATGTTAAATGTGTAAAAGTGAACAATGTGAATGAGTAAGTGTGCAATCATGTGGGATAAATGTGTTAGATTGTGAACTTATGATATATGTCATGAAAGTGTTAAATGCATATCCAAACAGCAACCTAAATGTATGCAAAACGATGTTTCACATGTGTAAGAATGAGTAGAATCCATATTAGGAACTTCCCTTTCAAACATATGAGAATCTCACGTTAATTGCTATCATGTTGTGATTGAATTGTATATATATATATAGCTCTCACGTGAATGAAATGGTAGTGAGCATGTAATAGGATTTTCACGTTTGCAAAAGGATGATTATGAATATGGCAAATGCATGAAAAATATTTGGATTCCATGCTAGTTGAAAGGCTCAATTAGTATAAAAGTTCATACTTAAGTGCTCATGGATTGCTAAATGGTTTCACCATGTTTTAACCTTCAAGTCATGCTACAAATGTGAAACTATGTGCATGTGATTTTATTATGTTAAAACAGCAAGTAAATTGTATAAATAAATACAAAAAGGTTATGTGAAAAGAAAGTAGTCATCGTGCTAGCTTGTTTTTTTTATGCTCAATTGTATGCTCTAGTAGTAGAAATATCTATGGGTTAAAAGAATGTGTGGACGAATCATGCTACATGTTAAGTGTATTAAATAAGTGCATGTGTATGATGTAATGCTCAGGATTTAGAATAGAATTATGGTAGACTAAAGTATGCTCCTGTGAATATAATATGTATTGCTAGTTGAAAGTAAGGACCATGAGTACCTTCGTGATTTGATGATAGTGTGCATCTCTTTAATGTTAATGCCATATTGTGAGTGTGACATGTTTAAGTTTAAGACTTTGGTTTGCTTGCTTAGTCTTTGGACTCACTCTTGCTTCGGCGTACAGGTTGACAGGTATCGGGTTCTAGAAGGAAGCTTGGTGAGGATCGTTATTAGAAGTGTTGGGTTGAATGCAAATTCATATCATTTCCCTCCTATTTTGATGATGACAAGAGGTGTTTTTAAAGCAATTTAATTGAAACATGTCAAAAACAACATACCTGAAATTCATGTTCAAAAAGTATTTTTCAAACCACATTTATCATTTATGGTCATGATAAATCATTTAACTAATGATATATGTGTTTATTTTTCAGGTACAAACATTTTTATGCAAAAGATGAGTCGACACACCCATCAATGGTGTCGACACATCAACACAGATTCAAAGGCAAAATGTGTAAAAATGTTGAGACTGTGTCGACACATGTCAAGAGTGTGTCGACACGAGTGGCAGTTTTTCAGAAATCAAGCCTACCCAGGTCGACACACTCTCAGAGCAGGTCGACACTAGATCCCGTTCCCAGAACAGCCAGTTTGCAGATTTGGGACAGCAGGTCGACACACTCCCAGAGCAGGTCGACACGGGACCTTCTTCCCAGAACAACTTTTTACATATTCTGGACAGTGTGTCGACACTACCACCAGGGCAGGTCGACACACTACGGAAACTTTTCATCCTAAAGTTGATGGCTGCCACGTGTCCTTCTAGGGCGATCAGAATCTTCCTAGGAACGCGTGCCCTTGTACCCCAAAAGGGTATCTTTGGAATCCTAAGGATATAAAAGGTCTTTTCGGCCAGCCTTCACATCAGAGAAGAGACCCAACTCTCTTAGAGCCTCCAAAAAGCTCCTGGCGGCCAGTAAGAGCTCGTGTCTCCTTCCTCTGCTCTCGAAGTGCTTCCAGAAGACCAATTTCCACCAATTCAAGGTGTGGGAATTGGAATTTGATTCCTGAAGACTCCTCTGAAGCATTCCAAGGAGGCAGATCCTGTAGAAGACTCCTTTGGTGAAGAATTCGAGGAAGATCCAACTTCTCAGATTGCAGAGCATCGACTTGGACTTCAAGCTTCACAAGTTCCTTCCCAATTCAAGCTTCTACAAGGGAGTACACTGAAGAACGAAGCCTTTCAATACAATTTATCTTTTCTTCTGAGATATCTTTTGAGATTATGCAAGTGCTTCTGCATAACTCTCTTTAGAGTTCTCAAATTTCGACTAGATCTGTTGCTAGAGGATCTTAGTCTTAAGTTGGTGTCTAGCAAGTTATTGTGTGAGCATTGTGCTCAGGTTGTTGTGAGCCCTCGAGCTCAGTTTGAGTTGTCTAGCTCAAGGTTGGTTTGAGCAGTCTTGCTAAGTGTTTCTAGAGTAGTCTTGCTCTAGAGGTCGTGTGAGTTGTATGCTCTGAAGTGTTGGAGTTGTTAGGCTCCTTTGGGTGTGTAGCCCAGTTGTGTTAGTGAAGCCTCACGGGTTGTGAGGGGTGGATGTAGGAATCACTTGGGTGATTTCCGAACCACCTAAAAAATCCTTGTGCATTTGTCTTCTGTGGTTTGATTGATTCATCCGCTAGATGCTTGCATAGGATCCGTTTTTAATTCACTTAATCAACTTGCTTCACATCTAAGTTTTTCAACTCACTCAAATCTAATCAGATCTGTAGTTTTTCACTGATAACATTGCCTCTGATTCTAAATAGTTTTCAAATTACTTAAGCTTCCGCAAAAGTGGCTAAGATCTATTCATCCCCCCCCCCTTCTAGATCTTTTCCACACATTCATTTCGATCCTTCAATTGGTATCAGAGCGGGTTTACATCGATCTGATTTGAACTGAGCAGTTTTTGTTTCTGAGTATTGAGTGTTTGATTGTTTGCTTGTTTGTTTGCTTGCTTGTTTAACTCTTTCTCTGTGCATTTACTTAAGTGTCATGGACTCAAAGGGTTTCATAGCTGAGGGCCATTCCATAAATAGGCCACCATTCTTTAATGGTTTGGACTATTCTTATTGGAAGAATAGAATGCAAGTGTTTCTAAGGGCCCAGAACTATGAGATCTGGAAAGTTGTAGAGGTGGGTCCCTATGAGAACCAGGGAGAAGAAGATACCTGGACAAGGGAACAGATAAGGAAAGCTACACTGAATTATAGTGCCATGAACATGATTCAGTGTGCTGTCCATCCCAAGGAGTATTCGAGAATCTCTATGTGCAAATCTGCCAAAGAGATGTGGGATAAACTCGAATTACTCTATGAGGGAACATCTCAGGTCAAGGAGACCAAGGCAAACATTTTAGTTTCAGAATATGAACTCTTTATGATGAAATCTAATGAATCTATTTCTGAAATGTTTGCCAGATTCATGGTGATAGTCAATGGACTCAAGGCTTTGGGTAAGGAGTATACTGATGCAGACTTGGTAAGAAAAATTTTGCGTTCACTTTCTTCACTTTGGCATACCAAGGCCACTGTTATTGAAGATTCAAAAGATTTGTCCAAAATTTCTTTGGATGAATTGATTGGATCTTTAATGACATATGAAATAAACTTAAAAAGAAATGAAGAACACATCATTAAGACCAAGCCTATGGCACTCAAAGCCTCTTCAAGCAACAAAGATAAAAATCAGGATAAGACAAGTTCTGAAGAATCTGAGTCGAATGAGGATGAGATTGCCCTCATGACCAGACAATTCAGGAAATTTTGAAATATAGGAAAGGGAAAATGACTGGGAAAAAGAAATTTCCCTCAGGTAAGAAGAACACTTCCTCTTCCAATTTCAATAAGAATCATAAACCTGATGAAAATGTTATCTGTTACAGGTGCAACAAGCCAGGACACATGAAGGGAGAGTGTCCTGAGAACAAGAAGGAAAAGCACAAGAAATTCCAGAGGTACAAGAAGCCAAAGGCCATGGTGGCCACTTGGTCTGACGAAGACGCAAGTGAGGAAGAAGAAGAGAAGAAAACCTCAAGCTCGAAAGTGAGGAGGTTTGCTTCATGGCCAACAGCACAGATGGAAAGGTAAATACTTCCTTTGAAGACTATAGTGTTGAAGATTGGCAGGATGTGTATGCAGAATTAGTTGAAAGATATTCTGAAATGAGAAAAGAAAATAAACACATCAAAAAGAAAATTGAAAATCTCTACCATAACCAATCTTCAAACAATAGAATCTGTGAACTGGAATCTGAAGTAACAGACTTGCTTGAAGAAAAAGAGAATCTCCTAAACCTAATTGATGAACTGAAACTTGCCTCTCAAAAGGCCTCCCAAGAATTCAGAAACTTAAATGAAAAGCTGGAAATTGAAAAACAAGAAAAACAACAGAAAATTGAAGAAATTGAAGCTCTTAAAAACCAGCTAAAGGAAAGGGAGGAGGTTATCCAAACCTTCACAAAAGGCCAAGATAACCTAGAGGCATTGCTAGGATCCAACATGACAACCACATCTCATGGATTAGGATTCAACAAGAAGAAACCCCAAAAAGACAAATCTGGTGAGAAAAAGGGAAAAGCACCACTAATTAATTTTGTCAAGGGTCCTAATCTGGAAAACACTGAAATCCAACAAACAGCAAACAAAACCCCAAACAAAACTCAAAACAAATCAAAAACCCAAAAACAAAAGAAGACTATCAGGTCGACACAGTCCCCTGACAGGTCGACACCAGTCCACAAGAAGAAGACTTCTGTGGCTGTTGTGTCGACACCAGTACAGGAGAGGTCGACCTGCTCAACACAAAAATCACAAACAACTCAACCAAAAATTCAAATAAAAATCTGAAAAATAAGAAAAAGGGAAAAGAAATAATCCATGAAAAACCTTGGACCTCCAAGACAACACTTCAAGAAAATTGGACTAATCCTTGGAACCAATGGTATGAAAATCCCTGTTGGTATTATCCTCAATACCCTTATCCAAATTTCTGATGTACCAACACAATCCATGGATTCCACCTCCTCCTCTGAACTCAAATTTTCAAATGAAAAACTCCCCTCCTCCCAAAAACAAAGATCTTGGTGCTTTCATTCCTAAAAGAAAGAACAAACAGAAAAAGGCTGAAAACACCAAAGTACCAAAACAAAAGTCAAAAACAAATCAAATTTGGGTGAGAAAGGATTTGATATCTGTGCTCAATCATACTGATGGTCCCAACTCTGTTTGGGTACCAAAATCTTCTCTCCATTGATCTTTGTGCAGGAAGGTCGTGCACCCAACACCAATGTTTGGTTTCTTGATAGTGGGTGTTCACGACACATGACTGGAGATAGAGCCAAATTTTCCTGTCTAATTGAAAAGGAGGGAGGGTCAGTCACCTTTGGAGGTAAAAATAAAGGAAAGATCATTGGATCTGGTAAGGTTGGTCAAACTTCTTCAAACTCAGTAGATAATGTTTTGTTAGTTGATGGACTTGATTATAATTTGCTCAGTATCAGCCAACTATGTGACAAAGGTCACAAAGTTGTGTTTGAATCTGATTTTTGCAAGATAATTGATTCATCAACTGATAAAATCAAATTCTTTGGAAAAAGAGAAAACAATGTTTACATGATCAACCTAAATAAAAACTTTTCTGAAAATCTTTGTTTTGTAGCAAATAAAGATGAAATTGCATGGACTTGGCACAAAAGACTTGGCCATGCAAGTTTCAGAACTTTGAATAAGTTGTTAAGATTGAATCTGGTTAAAGGTCTTCCTGAATCTTTTTCTAGTGTTGAAGGTCAAATTTGTGGGATCTGTGCTAAAGGAAAACAAACTAGGAAATCCTTTAAAGCCTTCAATGAAGTACTCACATCTAAGCCACTAGAACTTCTTCACATGGACCTCTTTGGGCCAACAAGAGTTCTAAGCCTAAGTGGCAAGAGATATGGGTTTGTAATCATTGATGACTTTACTAGATTTACCTGGGTTATTTTTCTATCCCACAAAAGTGATGCATGCCTTGAATTCAGGAATTTCTGTACCACTATCTTAACAACTTATCCATTTAAAATTAAAAACATTTTAACTGATCATGGGGGTGAATTTGATAACACATCCTTTTCTGATCTATGTGCTGAATTTCAAATATTTCACAAGTTTTCTTCACCTAGAACTCCAGAACAAAATGGAGTTGTGGAAAGAAAGAATAGAACTCTTGTGGAAATGGCTAGATCCATGCTCTTAGGGAGTAATCTGCCCAAATCCTTCTGGGCTGAAGCTGTTAACACAGCCAATCACATCCTAAACAGAGCTTTGGTCAGACCAAAGATCAGAAAAACCCCCTATGAATTGTTGAAAAACAAAAAGCCAACTGTCTCTTATTTCAAAACTTTGGGTGCAAGTGTTTTGTACACAATAACAACAAAGAAAACCTTGACAAGTTTGATGCTAAGAGTCAGGAAGCTATCTTCCTTGGCTATTCTGAAGTGTCAAGGGCTTTCAAAGTGTACATATTAAAAACCAAAACTGTTGAAGAATCACCACATGTTATTTTTGATGAAAATTCCTTTTCCACTAATGATTCTAAATCTTGCAGGGAAAAACAAGACAATGAAGAGGATGACCTCATTGTGGACTCTTCACCAACCGTTGAGGAGATTAACAACATTGAAGAGAACCTGAACAACAACTCACCATCTTCAAGTGGTTCAGGTAATATTGCTCCAGAAGTGGGCACTTCTCAACAGGTAATTTCTGAACCTCGTTTTCTAAGAGATCACCCATTAGACAGTGTAGTTGGCAACTTAAATGATAGAGTTAGGACCAGATCATCCTTCTTGCAAAACATTGAAGAAGACTCACTAGCTCTAATTTCCCAAATTGAACCCAAGTCAATTGATGAAGCCTTATCCAGTTCTGATTGGATTAATGCTATGCATGATGAACTTCATCAATTTGAAAGAAATCAAGTGTGGGAATTAGTGCCTAGACCTAGTGACCAAACAGTGATTGGCACTAGATGGGTTTTCAGAAATAAATTGAATGAAGCTGGTCAAGTAATAAGAAACAAAGCTAGGCTAGTTGCAAAGGGGTATAACCAAGAATTTGGAATTGACTTTGAAGAATCTTATGCCCCTGTAGCTAGACTAGAAGCTGTGAGAATTTTCCTTGCTTTTGCATCCTCCATGAAATTCAAAGTCTTTCAAATGGATGTCAAAAGTGCATTTCTAAATGGATATATAAAGGAAAATGTTTTTGTTGAACAACCTCCTGGATTTGAAAATGAAAAATATCCTAACCATGTTTTCAAGCTTAATAAGGCACTCTATGGTCTTAAACAAGCTCCAAGAGCTTGGTATGATCGTTTGAGTTCCTTTTTACTTGAAAAAGGATATTCTAGAGGTAATGTTGATCAAACATTGTTCACAAAAATAGTAAAAAATCAAATAATTGTTGTCCAAATTTATGTTGATGACATAATATTTGGATCAACTAATAAAGGCCTTTGCACTGAATTTTCAAATCAAATGAAGAATGAATTTGAAATGAGCTTAATGGGAGATTTAACATTCTTTTTGGGATTGCAGGTGAACCAAACAACTGAAGGAATCTTCATCAGTCAAACCAAATATGTCAAGGAGCTACTGAAAAGGTTTGACTTTCAGAACCTTAAACACTCAAGCACACCCATTGCAATAAATGCTAAGCTAGAAGAAGACCCATCTGGTAAGTCAGTAGATCCAAAGACCTACAGAGGTATGATTGGCTCTCTGCTCTACCTTACTACTTCTAGACCTGACATTCAGTTTTGTGTGTGCTTATGTGCTAGATTCCAATCTAATCCTAAAGAAAGTCATATGCTTGCTGTGAAAAGAATTTTTAAATATCTTGTTGGAACATGTGACTTAGGAATTTGGTATCCTGCTGGTTGCAAGTTAGAATTGTTTGCCTATTGTGATGCTGATTATGCTGGGTGTAAGTTAGATAGAAAAAGCACTAGTGGCTTGTGTTTATTTCTAGGTGGGTGCCTTATCTCTTGGGCTTCTAAGAAGCAACATTCAGTTGCTCTGTCAACCGCAGAGGCTGAGTATGTTGCTGCAGGTAGATGTGGAACTCAGATTCTCTGGGTGAAACATCAACTTCTTGATTACAACCAAGATTTAGGGTGTGTACCCATCCTATGTGATAACACTAGTGCCATAAATTTGTCTAAAAACCCCATTCAGCACTCCAGAACAAAACACATTGAAATTAGGCATCATTTCTTGAGAGATGAGGTTGCAAAGAAATCTTTTGAACTCCATTTTATTGAAACTGAAAAACAAATTGCAGACATATTCACTAAACCCCTTCCTGAAAATAGATTTTCATCTTTAAGGAGAGAACTTGGTCTTTGTAAATGTCCACCTTCTTGATCTCTCTTAAGGTTTGGGTTGAGTGCTATGCATTGTCTAAGGGGGAGTTCTTTGCATTTCATAACTCCTTGCTTCCTCAAGCTACATTGTTCATATCTCTCTCACTTTCAATTCTATTTCCCTTTTTACAATAAATTCTCCACTTCTGATTGTGTTGAAACTTCTTGGTATATCAAATAGTGATTTGGAGAAGGACAAGTTATGCTTGTCTGGACACTTTCACTATGCGAGAGTATATGTCTCCGCCAAGTACTAAGAAGTTAATATGCAATAGTTGAGGGGGAGCTTTTATTGTTCAAAGAGAATTTCTTTTCTGATTTCAAAACTTGCACAGTTTTAACTTCCATTTCCTTTTTGGCAATGAATTCTTCAACTCTTATTGCATTGAAGTTTCTTGGTATATCAAATGGTGACTTGGAGAAGGACAGGTTATGCTTGTCTGGACACTTTCACTATGCGAGAGTATGTGTCTCCGCCAAGTACCAAGAAATGAATATGCAATTGTTGAGGAGAAGTTCTTGTTGTCCAAGAAGAAAATTTCTTTATGATTTCAAAATTGCATATCTTTATTTTGATGAAAAATGGTTGAAATCATCATCTCAGGGGGAGCTAGAAAATTCACAAGTCATCTTTTTGCAAAATTCAAAACCCTTCTTGCATTTCATCAATTCCTTGCATGATGTCCTCATTCTAAAGTCTAGAGTCACAAATGAACCTTGAGTGATTTATTATATTTTTACTAATCAACTTTCAACTATGTCTCTCAATCCACAGAAATTCAGATCTCTTCCTAGACTGAATAACAATTTGTGCCTTGAACTTAAAACATTTCCTTGTTTGCAACTGATGACTGGATATATTTGAATTCTATCTCACAAACTCTCCAAAATCTTGTCAAATCCAACAGAGCAATGGCACTTGTGCTGAGAAACTGCACACCTTCACAATGAATGAAGTGCCATGTATGTCATGAGGCACTATTGCTAACTCTGTTCAAAGGGGATCAAAATTGAAAATAAATTCAAAACTAAGCAAAAATGTGCTATGCTTTTTGATGATGACTAAGTAACTGGAAATATTGGCGTCTACAAAACGTATATTTTCATGTCAAAAGGTCATCATTTACCCCTTTGAGACTTGACAATGACTAAATCTTAAGTATCCAGGGACTATGGTGTGTAAAAAGCACTAGTACTTGAGTGAAAGAGATTTATATCATTTGATAGTTTGTTAAAAGAAAAAAATATGAAAATTATTGGAGATTTGTTTAGAAAGAATCATCTTCTTCCTTCATCAAGTTGTTCTTTAAGTTTGTGTTTTACTTTCAACACAACTGTATTTGGTCTAGATGACATCTTTAATTCTTGAAAATTGAGAAACATGGTAGTTTTTGGTTGATTGTTAGATACATTATATCCCTCAATTTATCATTTTGTTGATTCAAGTCTTGGAATGCTAATATCCTGTTGGAAATTGTTTGAAAAACTTGAACTGTGATGAATTTTTGCAAAATATAACAAATGAATTTTTAAGCCTCTTAAAAATCCTTGAAATGATAATTCCTCTCATTATTTATCATTATAAAGATGTCCCCAAATTTCTCAAAAATTTCCTCTTAAAAATTCAAATTTTCATCAAGGCCGTGTCGACACACATTGTGACCCGTGTCGACACACACTCTGGGTCAGGTCGACACACCCTCTTCATGTGTCGACACACCCCTTGCCAGAATCCTTTTTAGGCCGTTAGGGTTATGATTACCCCTTGTTGTTCCTGCGGGACAGGTACCACTGAAACCCCTTTTGGGCATCAGGTCGACCCGACGACCCTCTTTCTCATTGTTTCCGGCAAGACATTCCACCATTTCCTCTCTAAATCACATCCACTCTTCAATCCCCTCTCAAATCTTCCATCTTCTTCAATTTCCACTCCAACCCTAGCACCATGGTCCGGAAATTGGGTCCCCGGCGTGGCGCCAGATCAAGGGCATCTTCCAGGCCCGTTCCGGCAGAGGTTCCAGTTGAACAATTGGAAAGAAGAACAAAGAGGAGAAACGATCCTGCCGAGCAACCAGGATCTTCTTCTGCACCTCAGAGAGCTTCCAAGCGAGGTAGGACCTCCACTTCAGGCAGAGGTAGTAATGTTTCAAACCCTAGACCAGAGATTTCGGGCGATTCCTCTGACAATCCTGAGGAATCATCTTCCTCTTCTTCTCTGAGTCTCAAGAGGATATTCCCTCAGAATCAGTAAGTGCAGCCAAGTTGATTTTGAAGCCCAGAATTCTAGACCTTTCAGACATCCAACTAGCAAACTCTCTTCCTGAAATTCAAACCTATTTTTCCTTTCAATCTTGGATACCCTTTATTTCTGAATTTCAAGTCTGCTATCCAAGATTAGTTAGAGAATTCTACAAGAACCTCACCTGCACAGAAGAAGGATTTGAATCCAAAGTCAAGGGAATAGCCATAGACATGCCAACTGCAGTAGCTGCCTCCATTTTCAAAGTGCCAGATGAGGGGGCTGACTACCATGAGTTTGAATTTGATTTACATGAAGCCTATTCCATCTTGACAGGCCTTCCTGCAGATGCATCAGATCCCAAACAGACCTATGTAACCAGGTTCAATGCCAATACATTTCCACCTGTGTTAAGGGTCATCCACCACATTTTGACCACCATAATTACCCCTCAAGGTGGTGGAAGGGATAGATTGACAGACATCCAGAGGTTCATCCTCTATTGCATGGTCAAAGACATCAAGATCAACCTTCATGTGATTCTCTATCAAATCATCTCTGAAACTACAAGAACAGACCTAAAGAGATCTCTTCCTTATGGAGCACATCTGACCTCAGTGTTCCAGCACTTTGGTGTGCCCTTGGAAAATGAGAAGTCCCAATCTATTCCCAAGTCAAACATCTACACTTTTAAGAATATCCAGAAGTTTATGGGATTTAGATTGGAGGGAAATCAAATTAGAAGAGGGCCAATTGTGGTTGAGGCCCCTCAAGCTCAGGAGGACCAGCCTCAGGTTCAAGGGGATCAGCCCCAAGCACAAGAGGACCAGCCTCCAGCTCAAGGAGACCAAGATCAGGAGGGTCAGCCTCCACATCATGAGGGCCAGCCTCAAGTTCAAGAGGAACAAGTTCACCTGCCAGAGGATCAGCCTCTAATGGATGAGGACCAGCCTCATATCACTCCTGAAGGTGGCATTCAGCTTGAAACCCCTATTCCACCTCAAGCTGATCCTTCCTCTTCCATGCCACATACTTTTGAACCTCCACATTTCTCCTCTACATTCCAATCATCCACTTCTTCTGGTGGGTCCTCAATTCCACCAGAATTGTTCTCTTTCCTCAATGCTAAATTTGATACATTGAACTCCACCATTCAAACAATGTCAGACCAATTTGAATTGAGAGTTCAAAGACTAGAGAACACAGTGTCAGCTAAATTTATTGAGCAGAAGGCAGCTTCAGATTATGCAGCTCAGAGATTCAACAGACTTATAGGCACTCTGGGAGATTCCTATCTTGAGCTGAAAGAGCACCAACAAAAGCTAGAAGTTGTACTTCAGGGAATTTTGGCAAATTCCCAAGCAGATGTCTTCAACACTACAGAGACTCTTTCTCAGCTTGCTCATCTAGCTGATGATTTGGAAAGCATGAAAAACTTCAATGAACACATTGGTAACGAGATCTCAACCTTGCACAAGGAAGTAAAGATTATTTAAAGGCCTGGTTGGTCAGATGGATCTTCATCACGTTCTCAACCTGTTTCAGATCAATTGAAAAGAACTCAAAGCACCTTGATAGAGCATTCTAATAGAATGGAGCATTATCTTCACACTAGGCTGACAACTATCCATGAACAGATAAAGTCAAGCATGAAGTCAATGGACAAAAGATTGTCAGACATTGAGATTCTTCTTGCTCCAATTCCTCCTCCACCTCCTTCATCTTCTACCTAATGTACATTTGTTTTGATAATGTCAAAGGGGGAGAAGAATGAATGACTTTAATGTAATATTTTGATGAATATTTTGATGTAATGATCTTTTGAATGAAATGAAATGGTTGTTTGGCTTCAATGCAAAGTATTGTGATGGTGAATGCAAATCTTTGTCTTTGTGTTTGAATACTTGTCCAATTGTTTGACTTGTGTGCACAAAATTTCTAATTTCAAGTAACATTGTATCTCACAAACACATCATCAATTGTTACTGAAAAATATCAAAAGGTCCTTGACAAGTATGAACAAAAAGGAAAACAAAAATTTAAACAATCAAAAATTGCTTAAAATCACACTTCATCAAAACCACATTGAAATATGGATTTAATGTTGCCATCATCAAAAAGGGGGAGATTGTTGGGTTGAATGCAAATTCATATCATTTCCCTCCTATTTTGATGATGACAAGAGGTGTTCTTAAAGCAATTTAATTGAAACATGTCAAAAACATCATACCTGAAATTCATGTTCAAAAAGTATTTTTCAAACCACATTTATCATTTATGGTCATGATAAATCATTTAACTAATGATATATGTGTTTATTTTTCAGGTACAAACATTTTTATGCAAAAGATGAGTCGACACACCCATCAATGGTGTCGACACATCAACACAGATTCAAAGGCAAAATGTGTAAAAATGTTGAGACTGTGTCGACACATGTCAAGAGTGTGTCGACACGAGTGGCAGTTTTTCAGAAATCAAGCCTACCCACGTCGACACACTCTCAGAGCAGGTCGACACTAGATCCCGTTCCCAGAACAACCAGTTTGCAGATTTGGGACAGCAGGTCGACACACTCCCAGAGCAGGTCGACACGGGACCTTCTTCCCAGAACAGCTTTTTACATATTCTGGATAGTGTGTCGACACTACCACCAGGGCAGGTCGACACACTACAGAAACTTTTCATCCTAAAGTTGATGGCTGCCACGTGTCCTTCTAGGGCGATCAGAATCTTCCTAGGAACGCGTGCCCTTGTACCCCAAAAGGGTATCTTTGGAATCCTAAGGATAAAAGGTCTTTTGGCCAGCCTTCACATCAGAGAAGAGACCCAACTCTCTTAGAGCCTCCAAAAAGCTCCTGGCGGCCAGTAAGAGCTCGTGTCTCCTTCCTCTGCTCTCAAGTGCTTCCAGAAGACCAATTTCCACCAATTCAAGGTGTGGGAATTGGAATTTGATTCCTGAAGACTCCTCTGAAGCATTCCAAGGAGGCAGATCCTGTAGAAGACTCCTTTGGTGAAGAATTCGAGGAAGATCCAACTTCTCAGATTGCAGAGCATCGACTTGGACTTCAAGCTTCACAAGTTCCTTCCCAATTCAAGCTTCTACAAGGGAGTACACTGAAGAACGAAGCCTTTCAATACAATTTATCTTTTCTTCTGAGATATCTTTTGAGATTATGCAAGTGCTTCTGCATAACTCTCTTTAGAGTTCTCAAATTTCGACTAGATCTGTTGCTAGAGGATCTTAGTCTTAAGTTGGTGTCTAGCAAGTTTTGTGTGAGCATTGTGCTCAGGTTGTTGTGAGCCGTCGAGCTCAGTTTGAGTTGTCTAGCTCAAGGTTGGTTTGAGCAGTCTTGCTCAGTGTTTCTAGAGTAGTCTTGCTCTAGAGGTCGTGTGAGTTGTATGCTCTGAAGTGTTGGAGTTGTTAGGCTCCTTTGGGTGTGTAGCCCAGTTGTGTTAGTGAAGCCTCACGGGTTGTGAGGGGTGGATGTAGGAATCACTTGGGTGATTTCCGAACCACCTAAAAAATCCTTGTGCATTTGTCTTCTGTGGTTTGATTGATTCATCCGCTAGATGCTTGCATAGGATCCGTTTTTAATTCACTTAATCAACTTGCTTCACATCCAAGTTTTTCAACTCACTCAAATCTAATCAGATCTGTAGTTTTTCACTGACAACATTGCCTCTGATTCTAAATAGTTTTCAAATTACTTATGCTTCCGCAAAAGTAGCTAAGATCTATTCATCCCCCCCCCCTTCTAGATCTTTTCCACACATTCATTTCGATCCTTCAAGAAGACTATTTTGTGGAGCTGTTACTAGTTGTACCTTCCTTTTTTTTTCCTAGCACGAAAAGGATTATTGTATGGACAATATTTGGACAATGTAGTTCTTTTATCTTGTATTAATGTGGACATTGTCTTTCTATTTCGCTATTTAGATTGTGAAATGTGTGTTGGTGATGGGCAAGAGTTGAGTTATTTATTTTATTCCGCTGTACTCTATTGCTATCCAGGTACATATCAACCTATCGACTAGTGTTGGGTACATGTCCCACTGTGACGACGCCCTTTATACCGATGGGGATTGGTATAATCGTCCCGGTATGAAGAGGGTCGTTACAGTACTTGCCTCTAGAAAATACACCAAACGGATCTAGGGCTCGGTGAAGCTCTCCTTGGGCTGTCCCAAGAAACTCCTAGAAAAGCTTCACTCCGGGTTCTAGTTGAAGATGGCTCCAAGATAAGGTCGGGGAAGCCTCCTCCTCCACTCCATCTAGCTCCTTGCTGCAGTAGATGGCCGGTGCAAGCTTCAGGTAGCCGGATTTAGGGTTGCAAAGGTGAGCTCTTCACACAGATTTTAGGGTTTTCCCTTTTTTTTCTCTTCTTCCTCTCTTGCAAAGGGGCAAAGAGAAGGGTGTGAGTTGCAAAAATGGCTTTCTATATAGCCAAAGACCTCTCACCCACGCAGGAGATGATGTGATACCCCTTTCAGACCGTTGGGGACAGCTCCCCAATGGTTGGGGTAGCTTGCTCCCAGGATTTTGGGTCTGCAACACATGCAGGTCAGAGAAATTGGCGTCCACATCGCTGGACGCGGGACCTAGTGTTGGGGTCCATAGGGTTGACGCCGACACAACATCGACGTCTACTGATATTGACGCCAATCTGGCCTTTGTCCAGAACTCTAAAACATGCAGAAACCCATGCACATCATGTATATATACATGTAATATCTATATGGTATTGTGCACACACTACCATCAAGCAATATGTACATTATTTATACCTAAATTATACACATACACACATAAGTATACTAATTAATACATACGTAGATACATACATACATACACAAGCACAATATTCACACATACGACACAAAAAAATGCGACGGAAATTCGAGGGCCTTACACCCTCTCCCCCTTAAAGAAACTTTGTCCTCGAAGTTAGAACGATACTACTCGAACAAAAGGGGATACTTCTTCCTCATCTCATCCTCAAGCTCCCAAGTAGCCTCCTCTCGCGAGAAGTTCCGCCAGAGAACTTTCACCGACGCAATACTCTTGTTCCGAAGATGCTGAACCTTCCGGTCAAGAATAACTACTGGTTGCTCGACATACGACAGATCTAGCTGAATCTCCACTGGCTCATGACTAATCACATGAGTTGGATCTCAGACATACTTCCTGACCATCGAAATGTGGAACACAGGATGAACACTATCCAAAGCTGGGGGTAAGGCTAGCTCATATGCCACACTGCCCAAACGTCTGAGAATCTCATATGGGCCAATGAACCTAGGGCTCAACTTACTATGCCGGCCAAATCTGACGACACCACGAGTAGGCGATATCTTCAAGAAGACATGATCGCCAACCTCGAACTCCAAATCCTTCCTTCTGTTGTCGGCATAACTCTTCTGCCTATCCTGTGCCGCAACAAGCCTCTTTCTGATAAGCTGGTTCTTATCCGAAGTTTCCTAAACTAACAACGGTCCGATCAACTGTCTATCACCAATCTCCTCCCAACATGACGGAGATCTGCAAGGCCTACCATACAACGCCTCGAATGGAGCCATACCAATACTTGCATGAAAGCTGTTGTTGTATGCGAACTCCACTAGAGGTAGATGGCGCTCCCAATCATCCTTCCAATCCAGCACACACGCTCTCAACATATCCTCGAGCGTCTGGATAGTCCTTTCGGACTGTCCATCAGTCTGGGGATGAAACGCCGAACTGAGCTTCAGCTCTGAACCTAAAGCATCCTGAAGACCCTTCCACAACCTCGAAGTAAACCTCGGATCTCGATCCGAAATGATCGACTTCGGCACACCATGCAATCTAATGATACCACTAACATACAATCTAGCTAAACTCTCTACCGACTGCTTCTTCTTCATAGGCAAGAAATGAGCAGTCTTTGAGAATCTATCTACAACTACCCAAATCGAGTCATTGCCCCTTCTAGATCGAGGCAAACCCGAAACAAAGTCCATAGTGACAGCTTCCCACTTCCACACTGGGATGTCCATCCTTTGCATAAGGTCGGATGGTCGCTGTCGCTCGGCCTTCACTTGCTGGCATACTAAACACCGAGATACATAATCCGCTACATCCCTCTTAATGCCAGACCACCAAAAAGATCTCTTCAAATCCTGGTACATCTTTGTGTTACCCGGATGAATGGAGAATCGCGATCTATGAGCCTCCGCTAACACATGCTCACGGACATCTACTAAATCAGGGACACAAACACGGTGCTAAAATCTAATCACACCGTCCTCATCAAGAGCAATGCCTGCCTTGCCCACTAACTCTAAGAGTCTAGGGTCGGCTCCCTGTTGCTCGATCACTTCATCCAAAATCGAGGACCTAAGAGATAACTGAGCTACAAAAGCCTGGCATAGCGATGGCTCTAACTCAGTCAACGCGCAAGCCGCATCCTCCAACATCTTCTAGTCCTACTGGAGAGATGGCCTCTTTCTACTAAGTGCATCTGCTATGACGTTCGCCTTTTCAGGATGGTACTGAAGGTCGAAGTCATAGTCCTTCAAGAACTCAATCCATCTTCTCTGCCTCAGGTTTAATTCCTTTTGGGAGAAAAGATACTTCAAGCTCTTGTGGTCGGTAAACACCTCAAATCTGACACCATAAAGATAGTGTCTCCAGATCTTTAGTACATGAACCACTGCTGCGAGCTCCAAGTCATGAGTCGGATAGTTCTTCTCATGATCCTTCAACTGACGAGAAGCATAAGCCACTACCCTTTCCTGCTGCATTAGCACATAGCCTAACCCAATCCGAGACGCATCTATGTAGATAGAAAAACCCTCTACACCGCTTGGTAATATTAACACCGGGGCTGACGTGACTTAGTCTTGAACAATTGAAAACTACTCTCACACTTCTCGGACCAAACAAACTTCACTCCCTTTCTGGTAAGCTGAGTCAAAGGGGCGGCGATGGATGAAAATCCCTCAATAAATCGCCGATAGTAACCAGCTAAACCAATAAAACTACGAATCTCCGAAGGGGTCTTGGGAACCTCCCAATCCATAACTGCCTGAACCTTTGCTGGATCCACTGCAACACCAGCACCGGAGATAACATGCCCGAGGAAATGAACCTCGCGCAACCAAAAATCGCACTTGCTGAACTTAGCATACAGCTTGTGCTCACGAAGAACCTCTAACACTATCCTCAAATGCTGACGGTGTGTGGCCTCGTCCGGAGAGTAAACCAGCACATCATCAATAAGCACTACGACAAAGCTATCTAAATAAGGCCTAAACACCCTGTTCATGAGATCCATGAACGCTGCAGGGGCATTGGTCAATCCGAAAGGAAGGACCAAAAACTCATAATGTCCATAACGGGTTCTAAACGCCGTCTTGGACACGTCCTCACACCGAATCCTCAACTGATGATAACCAGATCGCAAGTCAATCTTAGAAAAGACTGATGCATCTCGCAACTTGTCAAACAAATCATCAATACGAGGTAAGGGATACCTGTTCTTCACAGTCACTTGGTTCAGCTTTCTGTAATCAATGCATAACCTAAGTGACCCATCTTTCTTCTTGACGAACAATACAGGTGCGCCCCAAGGGGAAACACTAGGGCGAATAAATCTCTTATCTAGCAACTCTTGCAACTACCTCCTTAACTCGGCTAACTCCGCAGGTGCCATCCGATATGGAGCCTTCGAGATAGGAGAGGTGCCTGAAAGCAACTCTATGGTAAACTCTATCGCTCTATCCGGTGGCAAACCAGACAAATCATCAGGAAAGACGTCTGGAAAATCCTGAACTACCTCAATCTCTGCAAGAGTAGGTGACCCATCAGCCTCTGGTACTAATACCACGCTGGCAAGAAAAGCGTCACAACCCTTGTTCACCATGCGCATCGCCTTCATGGCAGAGATGACCAACTTTCCCACCAAGTTCCTTGGCAAGGGATGAGAGAACTCGTCCTCACCAGGAATGCGGAAAACAATCCTCTTTCGGCGACAATCCACTAACGCATAGTGCTCCTCCAGCCAATCCAGACCAAGAATGGCATCATAGTCCTTCATCTTTACCAAGAAGAAACACCCATCTAGGATTCTATCCTCAATGCACAAAGGTAACGACGGAATGCACTTCCTAGCCGATAACGTACCCGCAGGGGTGTGCAAAGACAAAGGGACATCTAAATCCTCAGACTCTATACCTGACTCTAGGGCTAACTGCCTAGCGAACCGCTCAAAAATGAACGAGTGAGTAGCACCCGTAACAAACGAAACCTGAGCGTGCAAACCTAAAAGCAAAACCGTACCTTCGGTGACATGCTCCGCCTGCTCGGCGTCCTCGCGAGCTAAAGCAAACACTCGAGCTGGGGCTCGAGGCCTTCTTGGTCTTCCTGTAGCTGGCGCCGCTGCCGCTACTGCCTCTGGGGCTGGCGCTCTGCGCTGGACTCCCTGCTGAAGTCTTGGGCAATCCTTGATCTTGTGGTCGCTGCTTCGCACATCAAGCACTTGCCCGTAATCATCCAACATTCGGTACCACCATGTGTCTTCCCACAGTGGGGACACTCTTTCTTCACACCAGGGGAACGTACAGAGGGTACCTGAGAACTGCCGACTGCCACGGATCGCTGCGGTGTCGGGTACACCGCTTTCTTCTTGTCCTGCCGCTGGAACGTGGCTGCAGGTCTCTTCTGCGAAGCTTTCTTTTCTTACAGGTATTGCTCCATCTCTCCCTCCTGCCTACAAGCAGCACTGAGGGCCTTGTCCAACGTGCGGTGGTCAAATGCCACGAGTCTCATCCGCAGTGATGGCTTGAGTCCCATCACGAACTTCTTTGTCTTCCTCCGCTCATCTGCCACGATGTGAGGTGCATATTTAGAGAGTTCAGAAAATCTTGCCTCATATTCTAGCACAGTCATAGAGCCTTCAGCCAAAGATAGGAATTCCTGCTCCATCCGATCTTGCACATGCTCGGGGACGAACTTGGCCCGAAAGAGCCTCACGAACTCGTCCCAAGCAACATCGATAGCTCCGTCCTCAAACCGGGTATGCAGCAATGAAGCCCACCCTACATCAGCTCTTTCCTGCAGTACACCGCTCATAAGCACCATCTAAACAAATCTAGCTTAACAAACATACAAGCATATAAACTAAAGCATACCTGTAGCATGTAGGTGGCCAATGTAACCTTATCCTCATCTGCACACCTAATGACTCGGAAGATCTTTTCTATCTCCCTCATCCAACTTTCAGCCAACAACGGATCGCTCTCCCCCTTAAAAGAGGGTGGCAGCATCCTCTTGAACCTTTGCATGGTAGAAGGTCCACCATGGTCCTGAGCTGGTACTTGAGCCTGCTACATCACAGCAAACAATACACAATCAACACAATATCACATAATTAAATAAAATAGACTATTAATCCTTTTATTAGTCTAAACTGAGCCTCCAACTGAGCTTGGAGTGCTGCCTGTGTATGAGCCTGCGTCTGCATGGCTTGCACCAGACCTTGCATGAATACTCCATAATCCACAGGCGGCGGTGGGGGAAGTACAGGACCTTGCGGTGTCGGGGCCTGCTGCTCCGCCCGCTCGTCACGTCTCGGCTTGTCCTCACGGGCTGGCGCTCCGCCACGCCTACCTCTCGAAGCCATGGCTGTAATAAATTTCAGCCACCATTAGAGCTGGGTTACTAAGTCTTCTAACCATTTTCTTATCTACTTTTCATTCATTATTAATCAATTCTACACATGTGGAGATTCCTATGTAGACTTAGCATGTAATGAAGATGATGACTTATGTATATTCATGTGCAATCTCAACCGGTTTCTCTGATACCAATCTCTGCGACGACCCTCATTATATCAGTACGGTTATACCAACCCACGTCGGTATAGCGAGCGTCATCACAGTGGGACATTTACCCAACAATGTCATTCAGCTGAGATACACGTGAATATAAGAACAGAGTAGCGGAAGTAAAAGAACCATTGTCTTCATTTCATTCATCATCCACATTTAACATACATGTTTCGATAACATTTAAAGAGCTAAAAGTCCACATAATTTAAATTGCTGAAAATCAAATACATAGATGTCCATACTTATACATTCTTCCATGATAATGCTAGTACAATGTTCAATTTACATACTATGAAAATCAAAAATGTCACAAGTACTCCAACACTCTAATCTCCACGCTCGGAGTCAGTCTCCAATGTCTCCTCCACAAGTGTCTCGTCACCAACTACACCTGTACGCCGAAGCAAGTAGTGAGTCTAAAAGATTCCGCAAGTAATTCTACACATACCGTACATGCACATATCATAGTAGGTTCTACATACAAATTCACAAGACACAACATGTAGAATGCTTGACATTAAATTTTACAACCTATCATGGTGAATCTACAATTTAAACACATGGACTATGCTTTCAGATTTCCTAAAATAGAATCACCTATCACATGCTTTCTATTCATTCCTCACATAAAATTCTACCTTCAACCAACTAAGACATGAAAGCCATTAACATGAATTCCCGAGCATGCATGAAAGGAAACATACCTAACATGGAATCTACACATTCCTACGCATATACGTAACCATTTTACATGGTTTAAGCTTGCTGGTTTTACATGCTTTAGCAACCATAATCAAACACATGAGAGCTACAGAAATGATTAAATCACAACATGTGAACAACCAAGTATGGAAGTTGATTATATATGCTTAACAATTATCCCTAGCATGGATTCTAGGCATTTTGCATACATAAACATGATCATAACATAGTAAAGCTACTATTTAAGCATGATTTCAGATTGTCATAACATGGATTACAAACTCACATCCTCACATTTTGGTTTCACATTTTTACACAGCTTCAAATTCGCATATTTCACACTTTACACATGCATTTTTACACATTGTTCACATTCACATTTTTCACATGAACACATACACATTTACACATTCACATTTAGTGCCGTGACACATAGTCCAAACCACCAAAGAAGGACACAACACATCACATCACATAGACGCCATCTAGGCAATACAATGGCGACTCTTGGACTGTGCAGACCGGGAGAACAAGTCTCCACCCTAACCAGTGGTACTTGTCCACCTCCAGGATTTCCCCCTAATGCCCTTAGGGTCACACACATTGAACCTTCTAAGGGGGACTTTTCCCTGATACGGTTCCACTGCTCTTTGTGGAAGCAGTGTCACACTTGGCACAATTTACACATTACACGTTTTCCGATTTAAGCACTTAGTTTAGCACATGACACTCACATCTCACTCATTCACTCATTCACACACATGGGGCTCTGTTTTCCTGACATGACACTACAATTACAGAAATTTTACACTCAGGGAATTTCATCCTTCAGGTTGAAATAAATAGAATTAAATCATTTTTGCAACGGCATGCATTAATTTTGCATTTCTACATAGAATATTCATATTGCGTCATATGCTTGTCCAAATGACATGAAATTTTAACTACTAGCTGATTTCGGGTTTAGGATCCCACATGCAAATTTTCAGATTTTTCTAACCTAAGACGTAATTACAGAAAATCTAACATCAAATTCACATGCTATCCACAATTCAAGTTAGCATGGAGTTGAACACCAATCACAAATTTAACAACTCACTGTCTGAACCCTAGCATGCATAGAGCCACATGATTTATTCCCGAAATTATTGGCAATACACAATTTACGGATGATTTATCGTGACCTACGCATGATTTCTATTTCCCAAACAGAAAATTCAATAAATCATACAAGCATGGAAAATTCCAGAACTTCAGAGCACATACATGGTCTAACAAAATTAGGGCAACATGATTTTACCACGGATTATCAGGATAATGGTGAGAACATACACATGAACATTCTTCCACATGCTTTTAAATATGTAAATAAGCTCTACCATCCACAAAATAAGTGTACATTCACATTCCCATCCATCACATTAGCTAGTATACATAGCATATAAGAGATTACATTATATCCTCATCGTGAAACATATCGAAATTAATCATATAGAAGGGCAAAACAGCTTGCTGTTCTGCTCAGATGAACTTAACGGCAAGCTATGGCCGCTAATTAATGTTAACGGCACAATCGCTAGACGCTAAGCATGATCTTAACAACAACAGATGTTGCCGTTAAGTTCAGGTCTGTGCAAAACACAGACCCGAGCTCCAAAGATAGGGTGAATTGGGGGATCTAGGACACAAGGGAAAATGCACAAAAATGTTAAAACCAACCTAGACACATACAGGGACGTTATGGGTAGGGTACTTGCCTCTAGAAAATACACTAAGCAGATCTAGGGCTCGGTGAAGCTCTCCTTGGGCTGTCCCAAGAAACTCCTAGAAAAGCTTCACTCCGGGTTCTAGGTTGAAGATGGCTCCAAGATAAGGTCGGGAAGCCTCCTCCTCCACTCCAGCTAGCTCCTTGCTGCAGTAGATGGCCGATCCAAGCTTCAGGTAGCCGGATTTAGGGTTGCAAAGGTGAGCTCTTCACAAAGATTTTAGGGTTTTCTCTTTTTTTTCTCTTCTTCCTCTCTAGCAAAGGGGAAAAGAGAAGGGTGTGAGTTGCAAAAATGGCTTTGTATATAGCCAAAGACCTCTCACCCACGCAGGAGATGATGTGATAACCCTTTCAGACTGTTGGGGACATCTCCCCAATGGTTGGGGTAGCTTGCTCCCAGGATTTCGTGTCTGCAACGCATGCAGGTCAGAGAAATTCACGTCCACATCGCTGGACGCGGGACTTAGTGTTGGCATCCATAGGGTTGACGCCGACACAACATCGACGTCTACTGATATTGACGCCAATCTGGCCTTCGGCCAGAACTCTAAAACATGCAGAAACCCATGCAGATCATGTATATATACATGTAATATCTATATGGTATTGTGCACACACTACCATCAAACAATACATACATTATTTATACCTAAATTATACACATACACACATAAGTATACTAATTAATACATATGTAGATACATACATACATACACAAGCACAATATTCACACACACGACACAAAAACATGCGACGGAAATTCGAGGGCCTTACAGTTTATCTTTAGACAATCAGTCAATGGCCAATATAGAGTACCAAGAAATAGATGAGAGCACTAGATGAATAGACGAGATGGTAGAGTGAACGTGAAAAGATGAGCGAGTAGAGCATAGATGAGAGCTAGTGGACATTGCACATAACACGTCGAGTAAACAGGCGTTAGTAACAGTTGCACAACACGCGCACGTAGTGTTGGCAGTCAGGTGGAACTCACTACCTTTCTTTTGGCCATGTTACGCACAGGTCTAGAGGTCCGGCGTGATTCAAGATAAGAGCGAACTTCTAATAGCCGTTCGGATCATGTTGATCCCTAAAGGGTGTAATAGGTGTTAGGGTACGACTGGCTCGTCGACCATGTGGGAATACATGGACAGAGGAGACTTACGGAGGCCTTGAACGAAGACTCACTAGTCCAGAAGAAGGAGTATCCGACAGAGAGTTTGTTCGAGTCAAGAGAGTGTATATATAGAAACAAGTGCTCGACGTTGTAGAGGAGTTCTAGAATAGTGGAGCGTCGGTATCGGTGTTCCAAAACAACGCGAGAAAACGAACACAAGTATATTTAAGAATGAGGCAATTTAATGACATAAATTACCAGATAATTTATGTAACATGTTCATGCCAATTAAGCCATATTTGGATGGTTCAATGTGTGTGTAAGTGTCATGAAATTGTAGTTAGAAAAGATCATGTGTATGTATTTTAATCACACATAAATGGTTAATTTATAACAAGTGTAATCTTTTGTGTGTTTGACTGTTAAACAAGAGTACAAGCATTGTGGAGAGTCAGAACGTAAAAATTTGGGGTTTTTCTGCAAAAAGGCCAGAACGCGATGCACCCTTGTAAGGGTCGCGACGGGGTTGGGGCAGATTGCGATGTGGTCTTGTACAGGTCGCGACAGGCTTGACTTTTCGAGCAGGCAGGTCGAGACGGGGTCATGTGAGGGTCGCAACGGGGCAGCCAGATCGCGACGACCGGCCCTGTCGCAATCAGATCATAACAGGATGCTCTGTCGCGACTCCCCTGTGAACGCGGCCTATCGGGCTGTTGCGTTCACAGAGTCTATGCCCGAGTCCGATAGGGAACAGGCATTACATGGGATTGCGGGCCAATTTGCCTTATTTGACACATGGTGATTCTGAAAATCATAACTAATGGTACAAGCGAAGAAATGTCATGAAATCAATTGCAAATTGTTCTAGACATGCATGGGTACCTAACATCTATTAGTTCTTATAGTAAAAATCTCATGGCATTGGAAAACTAACAGGGTTCCGACATACTTTGGTCATGGTATTCATGTAGAAGTTAGAACAGTACACAGTTGAGATCAACGAATTAATTCACATGATAGGGTGGTTGAAAATTAGGGCTTTAAAGGGGCAAAAGAAGCCTAACATCTATCAGTTCTTACAGTAAAAATCTCATGGCATGAGGATGAGTATATATGAAGATATGAATTTAATAAGAGGGTTCGTGGTCATAAAGTTCACAGAACTTTGAAAATTGAGAACTAAAGATTTCCTCGATGGGAAAATATGAAACCAAAGGGCTTTTGTTCCTGATGGACGAGACATCCGACAAAAAAATTATCTTGGTTTATGCTTGTGAGAATGCCTACCTTTGACTTTTTTTGTCTTCTAGGGTTAAGAACTTGAAGAACTCGGGGAAGACTTGAGGGTTCCTCCTTCTCCACGAATTCCACTTTCCTTTGGCTCCTTCCCACGTCCAGCAAACCCTTGGCACGAGCTAGGGCCGGCCATGGGGGTTTTAGATGAGTATTTAAGCATCTCCCCATTCTATTTCCTATTATGACTCTAATTCCTATTTATTTCGAATGTCCTATTTCCCCCTCCTCTTTTTAGGCAAGAGATCTCCTAATTGGGTTAGTATGGGAGCTAATTTCGTGGGTAACCTGTTTGGGTAGGTTTAGGAATCCAAATCTAACTCAAACTTTCTTTTTAATGCATTAAATCCCCCTTTTATAAATAAGTATTATTTTAGTTACGAATTTAGGGTATTTTTTCCATTATTCCCCATTTATAATTCCTATTTTGGCCCACAAAATTCTATTGGGTCAATTTAATAAAGCCCATCACTTATTTTCCTTTAATGGGTTTTATGAAATTCTCTTTCCATTAATTTCCTATTTAATTTATTTTCTTTTATTTAATTTTCTAATAAATTTAATTAGTTTTCCTTTTACATTATTAAATTTTTATTTTTCGAAAAATCCACGTTGCTACATCCTCCCCCTCTTAAAAAGAATTTGGTCCCTAAATTCCTATGATCGTAAGGGAGGAAATGTCTAACCGAAAAGATCGGGGTAGTTCCGTCTGATGATTCCTTCCGGTTCCCATGTGGCTTCTTCCATTCCACGATTATTCCATAAGACTTTAACCACGTGGATGGGACGGTTCCTGAGCATTGTACCTTCCATTCCAGTATCTTGACTGGCTTCTATTCGTATGTCACATCCTTCTTCAGTACCAACTTCTCGTGGCGCATGATGTGGGTAGGGTCATAGACATACTTCCTGAGCATGGAGACATGGAACACATTATGTACACATGCCAGATCCGGTGGCAATGCCAATCGGTATGCGACCTCACCAATCCTTTCGAGTACTTTGAAAGGAACAATGAATCTAAGGCTGAGCATTCCTTTCACGCCAAATCTTTTGATGCCACGAGTCGGTGACACCTTCAAGAACACATGATCACCGACTTCAAGTTCTAAGTCTCGCCTTCTTTTATCGGCATAGCTCTTTTGTCTAGACTAAGCAGTCATAAGCCGATCTCTAATCACTTGCATGTCCTTTGTGGTACGCTGCACCATGTCTGGGCCTAGCCACTATTGTTCTCCAACCTCATTCCAGCATGCAGGAGATCTACAATTCCTTTCGTAGAGTGCTTCGAACGGTGCCATCTTGATGCTCGCCTAGTAACTGTTGTTATAGGCAAACTCGATAAGAGATAAATGTTCGTTCCAATATCCTTGGAAGTCTATAGTGCAAGCTCTCAACATGTCTTCCACTATTTGGTTGGTTCTTTCAGTTTGCCCATCAGTTTGTGGATGGAACGCGGTACTAAAGTTGAGTTTAGTATCCAGTGCCCCTTGCAGTCCTTTCCAAAAATGAGATGTAAATATCGGATCTCGATCCGAGACAATAGATGATGGAACTTTGTGCAGTCTTACTATCTCCTTGACATATAAGGCAGCTAGTACCTCCACCGACCACTTACTCTTTATAGGTAGAAAATGGGCGGATTTTGGTAGTTGGTCCACAATGACCCATATGGCGTCGAGTCCACCACGAGTCTTGGGTAAACCCATGATGAAGTCCATGCCAATGCTTTCCCATTTCCATTCCAGAATATCTAGCGGTCTGAGTACACCAGCAGGGCGTAGGTGTTCCGCTTTTACTTGTTGGCAAGTAAGGCAGTGTGCGGCATGTTCAGCTACCTCTCTCTTCATGTTCGGCCACCAGAATGTTCTTTTCATGTCTCGATACATTTTGGTACCTCCTGGATGAATAGTGTATTTTGTCTTGTGAGCTTCATCCATTAGCTTCCTCTTTAGTTCTTCATTGTCGGGGACGTATGTCCTCCCTTGGAACACTAGTCTTCCATCCTCAGTCATAGCAAAGTCTGATCTTTCGGTTAAGGTTTCCTTGAAACGAACTAAGAATGGATCATCCTCTTGTTGAGCTTTGATCTCCTCTAGCAGATCGGATTGAATCTTGATATTGGTAACCAAGACTCGATCATCCCTATGTTTAATAGTTAGGTCTAACCTTACGAATTGTTCTAGTAGTTGCATCTCGCCAAGGACTAGACTTGAAATAGATTCCATTGACTTCCTACTAAGAGCATCAGCCACGGCGTTACCCTTGCCTGGATGGTATTGGATGTTGAAGTCAAAATCCTTCAGATATTCTAGCCATCTTCTCTGTCTCATGTTGAGTTCCTTCTGAGAGAATAAGTACTTCAGACCTTTATGATCTGAGTAGACTGTGAATTTCTCACCGTACAAATAGTGTCTCCAGATCTTCAAGGTGAAGACCATGGCTGCCAATTCTAGATCATGTACGGGGTAGTTGACTTCATGAGTCTTCAGTTGTCGAGAAGAGTAGGCGATGACTTTTTCCTTTTGCATCAGTACACACCCTAGCCCAATCTCTGAGGCATCGGTGTAGATAGAGAAACCTTCTCCCTCTATTGGCAGAGCGAGAACATGTGCGGAGGTCAGGCAATCCTTAAGAGTTTGAAAACTTTTCTCACACTCTTTACTCCAGGAGTATGGAATCTCCTTTCGTGTCAGTCGTGTGAGAGGAACGACGATCTTGGAGAAGTCCTTGATAAACCACCTGTAGTAGCCAGCCAGTCCTAAGAAGCTTCTTATCTCGGTGATGTTGGTTGGTCTCTCCCAATTGAGTACAGCTTCGACTTTGAAGGGATCAACGGAGATGCCGTCTTGTGAGATAACATGGCCCAAGAAGGACACTTCTTCGAGCCAGAATTCACACTTGCTAAGCTTTGTGTATAGTCTGTTGTCTCGCAAGACTTGCAGTGCTATCTTCAGATGTTCTTCATGCTCTTCTTTGGTCTTTGAATGTATGAGGATATCGTCGATGAAGACGACAACGAACTTGTCGAGGTATGGACGATATATGTTGTTCATGAGTTGCATAAAGGCTGCAGTAGCATTGGTTAGACCAAAAGGCATAACGACGAATTTATAATGTCCATACCTGCTCCTGAAAGCCGTTTTGAAGATATCGTCATCCTTGATCCTCATTTGATGATAGCCAGATCGAAGATCGATCTTGGAGAAATATTGAGCTCCAGATATTTGGTCGAATAGTTCATCGACCCTGGCAATGGGTATTTGTTCTTGATGATGAGCTGATTGAGTTGACGATAGTCGATGCATAGCCTCATCGATCCATCTTTCTTCTTGATGAATCTTACAGGTGCTCCCCATAGAGAAGTACTCGGTCTAATGAACCCCTTCCCTAATAGCTCCATCAGCTGCGTCTTTAGTTCTTTGAGCTCGACATGTGACATCTGGTACGGTTGACACGATACCCGGCCAGCTCCAGGTATCAACTCTATGTCGAAGTTCACATCACGTTCCGGGGGAATCCCTGGCAGATCTTCAGGAAACACATCGGGGTAATCCTGGACTATGTGGATGTCTTCTATCTTAGAACCCTTCCTTTCAACAACTACGGCTGCTAGGAAAGTAATACACCCTTTCCTTATCATTCGTCTCTTATGTCTAATCCCAGAGAATGCCAATTTAGGAAAGTCACTAAAGGTAACCTTCCCTTTCTTACAGTCAACACTTGCCTGATAAATAGACAACCAGTCAGCTCACAAAATTACATCATAGCCTTCCATAGGCATACACACCAGGTCGGCTTTTAAGTTATGGTCTCCGATCATTACATCAACAGAGGGAAAGTATTTTTTCAATTTCTCCATTTCTCCTAGTGGCGTTGTGACAAAGAACTCACAACCCATGGATATGGGTTTTTCTGTCAGGGTATCAGCAAAGTTTTGAGATATAAAGGAATGAGCTGCTCCAGTATCAAATAAGACAAAGGCTGATAAGGAGAAAACTTTTAGAGTACCTTCTACCACGCCACCATCTGTAGCGGTTTCCTCATCATGCAGGGCTTGCAGTCGGCCCTATTTCTTAGGCGCATTAGGGCGCCTCTCATGTTCTTTGAGCAGCGGGCACTCAGGGATGCGGTGCTTATGACTTTCGCATCGCAGGCATGTGCCGACTTTCCTCCAGCACTCGTTCGCGGTGTGACTGGGCTTGTCACAGTGCTTGCAGTTGTTTTTGGCTGGACTGTTGGGTACGAAGACCTTCGGTTTCCTTTCGTGGATGGATCCCTCTGTGATGTTGAAGGGACGCTTCTTGTCGTTGTTTGGCTTAGCAGATAACTGACCCGAGGTTATTTCCTTTTTCACGAACTTCCCTTTTATACGGTCGGTGAAGTCTGTAGCATCTTCCAGCAGCTGTGCTTTCTTCACCATCTCGGCGTAGGTCTGGATGTCGAGAGGTGCTAGTTGGGTAATATGATGAGGTTTGAGGCCATTGAGAAAGCACTTAGCCTTCATCCTCTCAGTGTTCACCAGGTGTTCAGCATATCGTGTCAATCTTGAAAACTGGGCCTCATACTCGCCCACAGTCGAGCTCCGCTATTTAAGACCAGCGAATTCCGCAGGCTTCCTTTCTTGGACACACTCAGAGAAGTATTTGGAATTGAAGGTTTCTTTGAACTCGGTCCAGGTTAATTGACCATTAGCTCTGGTCGCTTCAACAGACTCCCACCAAGCGCGAGCGTCCTTTTCTAGTTGGAATGTGGCTAGCAGCAGCTTATCCCCCACTGCACATTACATGACGCGGAAACTTCTTTCCGTCTCTTTGAGCCAGTGCTCAGCTTCATCCGGATCCGTGGATCCACTGAACCTAGGTGGGTTCAGACTCCTGAAGTTGCGATGTAGGTCGCATGCACCACGATTGCCACCACTTTGGGTAGCTTGCACAATGGCGTGCGTCAGTTCCTGGATGGTTTGTTGCATGCCCCTCATTTCAGCACGTTCAACAGTCATCTTTGTTGCTTAGTTCCTACAAAAATAACTTATTGTCATGATATTGATGTGGAATTTCATTCGTGCGTGTGTGAGTTCATTTTAGCTAGTTACCCTTGGCTCTAACCACAACTCACATAGGAAGGATAATTGACTCTAGTCGAGGCAGGTTAACCTAGATCATCCTATACTTAAGAATAACCTAGGCTCTATTACCACAAAACTGTCACGCCCCGATGCTGAATATCAGAACGCGAGGCAGTTGCAAGTAAACGAGTATAGAGCGAGTACTAGACATCAAACCATTGCACAATGAATAATATTAAAGAAAATTCTTCTCATTATTAACTTTTGAATGTCTAGTTACAGCCACTAATATCAGAGCCAATCTGTAGTGCCCAATTACATTGAATCAAGAGCAAAAGACTGACTAAGACTCTAACATGATGCTAGGACACTAGGGTACTCGTGACGTCACTCCTGGTCATTCCCGTCCTCTTGAGTATATGTGTCATCCTCGGTCTCACCTGAGAACACAACGACAAATAACGCAAGGTGAGCGATAACGCCCAGTAGGACTTAGATCTCAATAGTCAAGCAGGCTTTAAATGATTAATGCATTAAAAGGCAGAGTAACTAATGATATAGCGAGAGAGTCGGTAAAATATAGTAGGATAGCACATGAACGAAATAACACAACTTTCCAAATATAGCAAGAGTGTCGAGTATAGCACAAAATAGAAAGATGGCCATAGCACAATAGCACAAACTATAGCAATAGCACAACGGGTATAGTATAGCACTTTTGTCAATGAGAGAACATAGTACTTTTGATTGTCATTTCGATAGTCGAGATAGATGGCACTCGAGTGTAATGCTAAACACTCTGATCATTTAACTCCCATGGGCACTAGCACTTTCAGGCATACATCTCAGGACCAGATCGGGCCCTTTATATATTGTCAGGCATTGGTTATATTGTTCATCTTTAGACAATCAGTCAATGGCCAATATAGAGTACTAATAAATAGATGAGAGCACTAGATGAATAGACAAGATAGTAGAGTGAACGTGAAAAGATGAGAGAGTAGGGTATAGGTGAGAGCTAGTGGACATTGCACATAACACGTCGAGTAAATAGGCATTAGTAACAGTTGCACAACACGCGCACGTGGTGTTGGTAGTTACGTGGAACACACTACCTTTCCGCTGGCCATGCTACGCACAGGTCCAGAGGTCCGGTGTGATTCAAGATAAGAGCGAACTTCTAATAGCCGTTTGGATCATGTTGATCCCCAAAGGGTGTAATAGGTGTTAGGGTACAACTGGCTCGTTGACCATGTGGGAATCTAGGGACAAAGGAGACTTACGGAGGCCCTGAACAAAGACTCACTAGTCCGGCAGAAGGACTATCCGACAGAGAGTTTGTCCAAGTCAAGAGAGTGTATATATAGAAACAAGTGCTCGACATTGTAAAGGAGTTCTAGAATAGTGGAGCGTTGGTATCGGTGTTCCAAAACAACGCGAGAAAACGAGCACAAGTATATTTAAGAATGAGGTAATTTAATGACATAAATTACCAGATAATTTATGTAACATGTTCATGCCAATTAAGCCATATTTGGATGGTTCAAAGTGTGTGTAAGTGTCATGAAATTGTAGATAGAAAAGATCATATGTATGTATTTTAATCACACATAAATGTTTAATTTATAACAAGTGTAATCTTATGTGTATGACTGTTAAACAAGAGTACAAGCAATGTGGAGAGTCAGAACGTCAAAATTTGGGGTTTTTATGCAAAAAGGCCAGAACGTGACGCACTCTTGTAAGGGTCGCAATGTGGTTCAGGCAGATCGCGACAGGGTCTTGCACAGGTCGCGACGGGCTTGACTTTTCGGGCAGGCAGGTTGCGACGGGGTCATGTGAGGGTTGCGACGGGGTCAACAGACCCGGCAGCCAGATCGCGACGAATGACCCTATCGCAATCAGATCACAACAAGACGCTCTGTCGTGACGCCCCTGTGAACGCGGCCTTTCGGGCCGTCGCGTTCACAAAGTTTGTGCCCAAGTCCGACAGGGAACATGCATTACATGGGATTGCGGGCCAGAACATACCTTATTTGACACATGGTGATTCTGAAAATCATAAATAATGGTACAAGCGATGAAAAATCATAAAATCAATTGTGAAATGTTCTAGACATGCATGGGTACCTACAGTAAATAGGAATTGGAAAACTAACAGGGTTCCGACATACTTTGGTCATGGTGTTCATGAAGAAGATAGAACAGTACACAGTTGAAATCAACGAATTAAATTGCATGATAGGGTGGATGAAAATTAGGGATTTTAGGGACAAAAGAAGCCTAACATCCATTAGTTCTTACAATAAAAATCTCATGGCATGAGGACGAGTATATATGAAGATATGAATTTAATAAGAGGGTTCGGGGTCATGAAGTTTACAAAACTTTGAAAATTGAGAACTAAAGATTTGCTCGATGGAAAAATATGAAACCTGCTAAAAAAAATATTTTATGGTTTATACTCATGAGAATGCCTACCTTTGACTCGTTTTGTCTTCTAGGATTAAGAACTTGAAGAACTCGGGTAAGACTTGAGGGTTCCTCCTTCTCCACGAATTCCCCTTTCCTTTGGCTCCTTTCCACGTCCAGCAAACCCTTGGCATGAGCTAGGACCGGCCATGGGGGTTTTAGAGGAGTATTTAAGCATCTTCCCATTCTATTTCCTATTATGACTCTAATTCCTATTTATTCTGAATTTCCTATTTCCCTCTCCTCTTTTTAGGCAAGAGATCTCCTAATTGGGTTAGGATGGGAGCTAATTTCGTGGTCAACCTATTTGGGTAGGTTTAGGAATCCAAATCTAACTCAAACTTCTTTTTTAATGCATTAAATCCCCCTTTTATAATTAAGCATTATTTTAGTTATGAATTTAGGGTATTTTTTCCATTATTCCGCTTTTAAAATTCCTAGTTTGGCCCATAAAATTCTATTGGGTCAATTTAATAAAGCCCATCACTTCTTTTCCTTCAATGGGTTTTAGTAAATTCTCTTTCCATTAATTTCCTATTTAATTTATTTTCTTTATTTGATTTTCTAATAAATTTAATTAGTTTTATTTTTATATTATTAAATATTTATTTTTCAAAAAATCCAGGTTGCTACATGGATGAACTCTCCATCGGATATTCCTTCTGTCGGACTAGTGAATCCTTGTTCAAGGCCTCTGTAAGTCTCCTCTGTCCATGGACTCCCACAAGGTCGACGAGCTGGTTGTACCCTAACACCTATGATACCCTTTAGGGATCAATATGATCCAAACGGCTATTAGAAGTTCGCTCTTATCTTGAATCATGCCGGACCTCTGGACCTGTGCATAACATTGCCAGTGGAAGGGTAGTGAATTCCACCTGACTGCCAACACCAATAACGCGTGTTGCGCAACTGTTACCATCACCCGTTAGTCGACGTTTTATGTGCAATGACCTGTAGTTCTCATCTATACTCGACTCCCTCATTTATTCACACTCTCTCTACTATCTCATCTATTCATCTAGTACTCTCATCTATTTTTTGGTACTCTCTATTGGCCATTGACTAATTGTCTAATGATAAACAATATAACCAACGCTTGGCAAAATATAAAGGGCCCGGTCTGGTCCTAGGATGTGTGCCCAAAAGTGCTATTTGCCTATGGGAGTTAATTGACTAGAGAGTTTGGCATTACACTCGAGTGCTATCTATCTCGACTATCTAAATGACAATCAAAAGTGCTATATTCTCTCGTTGTCTATTGATAAAAAAGTGGTATGCTATACACGTTGTGCTATTGCTATACTTTGTGCTATTTATGCTATGGCCATCCTGCTATTTGTGCTATATTCGATGCTTGTACTATATTTGAAAACTGGTGCTATTTCAATCACATGCTATCTTGCTATCTCTTACATTACTTGACTCTCTCGCTCTATTATTAGTTACTCTGCCTTTTTAATACATTACTCTTTTTTTTTAAGATAAATATCCGATAAGGGAGTAGGAGAGTGCTCACCCCTTCATGGAAGGGATGAGTCAGTCACTCCACCACCACACACCTATCAGAGAATATTATATTATATCAAAAACATTACAAAGGGTAGTCAGGGCCTGATGGAAGGGAACCCCATCTTATCAAGGCGATAGGGTCCCTTTACTGAGGGAGGAAGATCAGCCCAAGAAGACCAGACAGTACAATAACAAGAAATAGTACAACCATGACCAGCAAGACTATCAGCCACCCAATTAGCCTCCTGGTAAATATGACTAAAAGAAACATGTAAATCCTGACAACGATGGAGAACATCT
Organism: Colocasia esculenta; assembly: GCA_014218235.1. Lineage (NCBI taxonomy): Eukaryota > Viridiplantae > Streptophyta > Magnoliopsida > Alismatales > Araceae > Colocasia > Colocasia esculenta. Next base: position 47,243,946 of record CM024761.1, on the reverse strand, counting down.
TGAATAGCAATGGAGAGATGCCAAGGGAAGGCATATTGACCCTTCATGATTTGCACCAGCACCAGCGAATCACTCTCAATAAGAAACTCCGAGAAGCCCCTTTCATAGCACAATAATATTCCATTCCGAAGAGCAAGAGCCTCAGCTTCAAGACATGAATGAACACCAGGATATCTAGCAGCAAAAGCAAACATAATCTCACCCAGATCATTCCTGAGAATTCCTCCGCTGGAAGCAATACTAGATGTTATTTTGTAAGCACCATCAACATTGAGTTTCAGTCTCCTAGGAGGAGGCAGATACCATCTGACAATCTGTGGGGTTCGAGGCACAGGCACCTGAAGGGCGATACCCCATAGCTGGAGGAAACGCCTGTGAGAAGCGGTCAAATCCATAATACGAAGAGGAAAAATTTTGAGAGAATCAGAAACATGCACCATGACTTTATATAAAATCTGACCGGCCGCCATTGGCTAATCGTCAAATCTGGCTCTGTTGCGACTACACCAAATCTCCCATATGGCTGCCAGAAACATATGTCTAGCCAGCCGCCCCCAGGATGTAGAACAATGCAGACCAGAAATATAGAGAATGACACCATGAGAAGCATTAGTAACAGATATGTTGCAGAAATTAAGAAAACAAAACAGGCTTGACCAGACTTCAGTCGCCACTTTCCCATGGAAGAAAAGATGAACACCAGTTTCACAGTGAGGGCCACGACAACAGGAACACATTGAGCATAGCGGGATACCACAGCTGTCTATAACATCATCAGTTGGTGCACAACCACGTACCACTCTCCAGGCAAACACCGACCACTTAATCGGGACATGGGGAGTCTAAATTTTGGACCAGCCATACCTTGGGGCACCTTGAAGGAGTTTATGGACAGAATTTGTGGAAAAATCACCATTGGTAGTGGGGCACCAAATCCAATTAATCATTTAAAGCATGCTTGATCATGAGATTTAAGCATGCTTTAAATGAGATCATGAGATTTAAGTCCTACTAGGCATTATCGCTCACCTTGCGTTTTTGGTTATGTGTTCTCAGGTGAGACCGAGGAAGAGACTTACACTCAAGAGGATGGGAACGACCAAGAGTGAAGTCAAGAGTACCCTAGCATCTTAGTAGTTGTTAGAGTTAGAGTTTAGACTTTTACTTTTGTTCAATGTAATTGGGCCCTATAGAATGGCTCTAATAATAGTGGTTGTAAGTAGACATATGAAGAATTATTAATGAGATGCATTTGCTTTAACATTTATTCTTGTTCAATGGTTGATGTCTAGTACTCGCTCTGTACTTGTTTATTTGCAACTGCCTCGCATTCCGATATTTTGCGTCAGGGCGTGACAAAGAGTGCGCCAGGTTTGAAGGTAACCTCTCTCTGGGCACAGTTGGCAGCGGCCGTGACGTGGGCGGAGACGGCGGAGCGCGACCTCTCTACACGCGTAAGTAGATCAATTACACATGTGACAATGAATTAGTTTATACTTACATGTGTCCTATTGTATGTAGTCTGTCGAGCTTCAGAGCGCCATCACTCAGGTGACTCTCGTAGGTGCTGAGGTGACGGACCTGACGGAGCAGCTATCCGAGCTACGAACACAGGCCTCTTAGCGTGACGCCGACCTCCCCCGTGAGGCTGCAGAGCTACGGGTGACGCTCACCATGGAGCGGAGGGAGCACGAGTGCGACCGGTGGGAGCAGAAGCACAGCTGGTGGGCAGAGGAGCGGGAGCACTTCTCCAAGTAGGTGTTGGATGCGCGTACCAGCATGGGAGTCTCCGAGCGGCTGCTACGTGAGGCTGAGGACCGGTACCAACGTGGCAGGGAGCGCGCCATGAGAGTGGGGCGGGCTAGCACGTACTCCGCCAGTTGCCTGGTGACTTCCTCTAAGTACCAGAGGAATGTCAAGGAGGGACGTGCTGCCCAATGGTCTACCGACTCCCGCACTTCCATGAGGCCTCCTCCTCGCTTGACTGCGGATCCCGTAGAGGTGGAGAGCAGCCGACACCCCTGACCAACTGAGAGTGGTGGCGAGAGCCAGGCCACCTACATGACATGTACCTTTTTGTTGCTTTTCTATGATGATGTGTACCCTGGTGGGGTACCCTTTTTGTATGATGTATATGATAAGCCAATTTGGCCCTTGTATATAGCATATGTACCTTTTTTTCTATATGTGCCAGAAAATCACTTGAACAAACAAGTTAAATAATTGTTCTGACTCAGCTCCTTGCACATTAAGTGAACTAGACATCATGATCTTGTCAAGGGGCTGAGCCTTTATTCAAATAAGGCGTAAATAAGGAAATAACATAATTAAAATGCGGTAAGCAGGCAGGCAAATGCTAACATGAAATTAAAAAAATGAACATGCGTTTGATGCATTCATACAAATGGGGTGTGGGTTCAATTCATGATTTTTTTTTTGTGTTTTCAACATATTCATCATCTTTTTTAGTTTTGAAAAAATATATTTTTTTTTCATTTTTTTTGTTTGAGGATTTGGGATATTCAATTTTATTTGGATTTTGAAATATTCATTTTTTTTTATTTTGAAAGTATTCAATTTTTTTTAAATTTTGAAAATATTCAAATTTTTTGTTTTTTTAGTTTGAAAATATTCAAAAAAATTATGGTTTTGAAAATATTCAAATTTTGTGGATTTTGAAAACATTCAATTTTTTAATTTGAAAGTATTGGATTTTTTTGTTTAGATTTTGTAAGTATTCGAATTTTTTATTTTTAAAATGTTCAATTTTTTTGGATTTTGAAATAAGGGCCGCAACCCGGTGTAGTCCCTTCTATGAAAAGACTCGTGGAATGAAGGGGATCCGCTCTAAGTGGAAAAACGTGGTACTTGGATCCTTCCATTACTCGATTATCATTAAAAGTTCATTAATGATTCTTAGGTGTACTAAACAGAGGTTAGACGTGCTCAAGTAGTGCCTTCACTCAATGTGGCTTTCGGCGACGTCCTCTTCTGTTGATCGTTGCCTTGCCTTGAACCTACGACATACCCATAGGGGAGAATGGAAGATGATATTTAGGAAGTCTGCCAACAGTTTGTGTGACCGGGGAGACGCTCATTCCTCTGCCCTATACTCAATGGGGTTCAGTCTTTTGGCTTGTGGGGGTTTTGGCACGCTTATGACCAGGTCCATTTGGATCACTACGGGGACTTTGCTGCTCTTGACCTGCTTTTTGCTTAGGATTTGCCTTGTTTTCGCTCTTTTCATTATGCTTTGCCATGCTTTCTTTCTTTTCTCCCCTTATTGGGCCATGACATTTACCCATTTAAGCATTGGACAGATTCAAAGGTCGATCCCTAAGGTTCCCATCCCTATTGGCGGACCAAATGGAAGAGAAAACGGTGGTGTCCTAAACTCTTGGTTAGGCATTGATCTTCCTTAGATTTCGTGCTTCTAGCTTCCAAGGGTGGGCGTGTAAGTGAGTGTGAGTATCGACGCCTCTGGTTAACTCACCAAGAATAAGGAATGAATTCGAAATGATGATTTTTTTCATTTTAGGTTCTACATACCATGTAAGTCCTAACTCCTGTCTAGGGATAGTATTTCTTGAGGTAGAGCCCATTCCACGGGTAGCAGAGTTCCTCACCCTCCGCGTTAACTAGCCTATATGTGTTGCCTGGATATGCTTCTATGACTACGTACGGCCCTTCCCAGTTTGGTTGGAGTTTAGACCGGGGACCACCAAGTTTTACCAAGATTCTCTTAATAACCATTTCCCCGACTTTGAATTTTCTCTCAATTACCCTCTTTTGGTAAAAATGAGTGAGCCTATTCTGATATGCTTTTACGTGTTCTACAGCGACCAAACGCTTCTCATCTAAAAGTTCCAGTTGTGCAAGGGGCGATTCACATTGCTCATCAATTGACAAGTCCTTGTCTAGCCGGACTCTTAGTGAGGGGATAAGAATCTCGTATGGTACTACAACCTCCATTCCATAAGAGAGGGTGAACAGTGTTTGCCCTGTGGGAGTACGGATTGAAGTGCGGTAGGCCCATAGAGCTTCTACAAGCTTATCTGACCAATCCGAGAACTTATTAGCCTCACACGTCTACTTTATGATTTTGATTAAGGTTTTATTCGTGGCCTCTGCTTGGCCATTACCTTGCGGATAATATGGAGATGAATGGTGCAATGCAATTTTATACTTGTTGCAGAGGTCTTGAAGCCCTTGAGAGATGAACTGTGGTTCGTTGTCGGTGATGATGGTACTTGGGATGCCAAATCTAGTGATAATATTCTTCATGATGAATTTGCACAAAGTTGTTGCCTTGACCTCCGCATATGTTTCAGCTTCCGCCCACTCGGTGATGTACTCTATTGCAGTGACGATGTATGATTTTGACTTGTTTTGGGAGTTTGGATCACCAAGGGGATCAATAATGTCGAAAGCCCACGTAGCGAAAGGTCATGGGGAAGATATTGGGTGGAGTGTAGAGGATGGAGAATGGATTCTATCAGCGTGTACTTGGGACTTGACACACCGACAAAGATAAATGGAATAGTCCTCCTCTAAAGTGGGCCAGTAAATGTCTTGCCTAAGGATTTTCTTGGCAAGTATTTGGCTATTCACATGGCCACCACACACACCGGACTGTGCTTCCTCAACAACTTTCCAAACATCATCATCATCCAAACATCTTAGCAAATCACCGGTGAGACCCCTTTTATACAGAGTATTACCAACTAGAGTGTACTTCTGGGACATTCTCCTTATGGCCCTCTTTTCTTCACTCGTGGCTTCCTCAGGGTACTTCTGATCTCTGCAGTACATAGTTATCTCGTAGTACCATGGTTTCTCTTCATCATCCAACTCTTCTTCTAGCTCCAATCACATGATTTCCTTCTTACTCTTCCTCTCTACCATCTTCAACATCTCTTCCTTGATCCAAAGGAAGACAGGATTTTGAACAGCTGGGGTATGATGCCATTCGATGCGAATGGTATCAAAATCCCCAGGAAGTCATGTTGAGAGTTGCATTGACAGTGGCAAGAGCATTATGGAATGTCAGCCCAAAAGCCTGCGGAATGGTAACCCCTTCAGGTGATAGGATAGCAATCTCGAAACCCTTTCCATGAGAATTTAGAGCTCCATCGAAATACAACGTCCACATAGGATCAGATTGGCTAAGGGACATCAATTCCTCATCTAGAAACTCCGAGCGGACACGATCAAACTGGGGAATAGGGTGATGGGTGAGATGCTCAGCTATAGCATAGCCTTTGATCAATTTCTGCAGAATGTAGGTGATATCAAATTGAGAAAGTTGCCTTTGTGCAAGGTAGGCATATCCTTGATAATGTCTTTTTATCTAGGCAAATGGTTCAGGATATTGGTCGTAAGGTCAGAGGAGGAAATGTTATTTTTAAGCTGGACATAAGGAAAGATTATGATAGTGTTGAATGGGATTACCTTTTTGTTGTTCTTAGGAAATTTGGATTCTCTTCCAGGTTTGTTTCCTACATTGGCATGATGTTATCCAATTGTTGGTTTTCTGTCTTGGTTAATGGTTTTCCATCTGGTTACTTTAAATCCACCAGAGGCCTCAGACAAGGAGATCCCATGGCTCCGGCCCTTTTTATCATAATGGAAGAGGCGCTTAGTAGAGGTTTGAAGCAAATGATTGCTACTGGCATTCTTTCTCCATATGCTGGTCCTACAGGTTGTCCGCCCCCATCTCATCTCCCATATGCGGATGATACGCTTATTTTTCTTAATGGTGGTATTCGAAATGTCAAACTCCTTATGCAGTTCCTTCAAAGGTATGCTCAGTCTTCTGGACAACAGATTAACTCCAGTAAAAGTTCTTTCATGGTATCTCAGAGGATGTCCCCTATTGCTGTCCAAAGGACTAGAGATGTTATTGGGTACACCAATCAAAATGGGCCGCTATTCTACCTGGGTGTCCCGCTTAGAGCTGGAAGAGTTGTTGCTGAGGACTATAAGAGTCTCATTGATAAAGTCAATGTCAAACTTGGAAGCTGGAAATCTAAATTCATATCGCAAGCTGGTCGCGTCATCTTAATAAATTCAGTGGTCTCTTCTATTTCTATCTATTTGTCCGTAGCCTCTTTTCTTCCAAGATCAATAACCTCTTATTTTGAGAAAGTTGCTGAGGCTTTTCTATGGAATGGTTCGGATGGATCTTGTGGTCACCACTGGGTTCCTTGGAGGACCATACAACGTCCTAAATCTAAAGGTGGTCTAGGCGTTCGAAATCTCCACCATGTTCAGATGTCCCTGGCAGTAAAATAATTGTGTAACATTTCTCATGGGAATTCTCTTTGGGCTTCTTATGCTAAAAGGCAGTACCAACCTTCTAATTACATGAACCTCCCTGGTTTGCCCAAAAGAATTATCTTAGCGGCTACAAATTTCATAAATAATAATAAGAGATGGATTCGTGGCAAGGGGGACAAGATTGACATATTGGAAGATACCTGGATGGGTGATCATCCGCTCTCAAATTCTCTTCAGGCTCCCTATGAGGGGGAAGGTGCCTCTTTGCAGGAAGTCGTGCAAAATGTTCATCACCCTATAAGATTGGTGTTGGCGGCTGGGATTATTCAAGATTTACAGCTTAATGATGAAGAGGATAGATGTATATGGTCTGCTACTTCAAGTTGTAATTTTTCTACCAGCTCAGCTTATGATTTGGTCAGTGTCAAAGGGGTTCGTCACTCAGAGTATACAAAAATCTGGCAGTCTTCTTTTAATCCGAGAGCTTCTTTGTTTACCTGGAGAATTTTGAACAGAGCTATTCTTGTCAACTCAAGAATTTCTGAATGTGGAGTTTCGATGGTCCCTAAATGCAACTACTGCTCGTCTTCACAAGTGGAGGATTTGCATCATGTTTTTATTTCCAGTGAAATGGTGAATCACATGTGGCGATGGTTCATGCCCTTGGCTTCCAGCAGAATTCACCTCCATAACCATGTCACTTCCAGGTTGTGGGAATTTGTTAAGCATTGCAACATTAGCTCTCCTATGGGATTTATATCCTTATACTATTTGATGTTAATGCTTTGGGAGCTGTGGAAGAGCAGATGCTCTGCGAGGTTTGATGGAAAGAAGATTCGAACTGGCGACATGATTAGAAGCATTACTCTCCATGTATCTTTTGCGCTTAACAAGCTATCTTTCTGGAATGCCCCTTCCACTCTTGAACAACAGTTACTTCTCCACTATGGTTTCTCTACCAAGTTTTCCTCTAAATAGGCCAAGTTGATTTGCTGGATCCCTCCCATTGAGTATTACAGTTTAAATGTTGACGGTGCTTCAAAAGGAAATCTAGGGTATAGTGGTGGAGGTGGATGTATTCGGGATAGCAATGGTTATGTATATGTTGCTTTTGCTCACTACTATGGGGTGGGCAATAGTCTGACAGCAGAAACCAGGGCCTTATGTGATGGTCTCTGGTTGGCTGCTGAGCTGGGCTTCCGCCTGTCTTCTATCCAATCTGATTTTGTATCCCTCCTTAATTCCCTTCATCAGAACAATTGTTTCTCCTGGAAAAGTTGCAGATGGTGGTGTGAAGTCATAAAGGTGCTGGCTGCCGATCTTAGCTCAATACGTCATGTCTTTCGGGAGTCAAATATGGTGGCAGTTCAATTGGCGAATTATGCTATTGCTTCCCGTAGTAATCATGTCTTCTGGGGACCTCAAAATCTCCCACATTCATGTAAAGGTCCAGTAATACTGGATAGAACCAGCTTGTTTAACATTAGAATAGCTTAATTCGGGGGTATGCCCCTTTGCTTCCTGTACTATTATTCTATCAATGAATTATCTCTGGCCCAGGTTCCCTCACTGGTGGAGTGAGTCCATTCTCCTCTCATAGGGGAGGGTGCACTCTCCTAGTTTGAGGCCCTGAGGACCTCGTTTTACTAAAAAAAAAAAAACTGAGAAAGGAAGCTTTGTCAACGTGCTAGCCTATCAGTGAGGACAGATTTTTCAAGGAGGAACTTGATAGGATTCATACGAGCGATGAGGTGGACTTCATGAGAAAGAAAATAGTGCTTCAGTTTTTGCAATACCCAAATGAGAGTGGCACATGTTTTCTCCATTGTTGTGTACCTCTGCTCACAAGGGTTGAGATGTTTAGACAAGTAGTAAGCTGCCCTTTCCTTGCCTTCTTCATCCACTTGTGCAAGGATAGCTCATACAGAGTCATCCAGGACAGATACATAGAAAATTAGAGGTTTGCCTGGAGTCGGTGGCCCCAAGACAGAAGGATTAGCCAAATACTCCTTCAATCCATCAAGGGCTGCCTGATACTTCTCGTCCCAATGGAATTTGGCTCCCGGTTTGGTGAGGTCGTAGAAGAGTCTACACCTCTACAAGTGTTGGGAGACAAACCGGCGAATGAATTGCAACCACCTGATTAATCCTCGAACTTCCTTCAAATTCTTGGGAGGAGGCATCTCTCTTATTGCCTTCGCCTTATTGGGATCAATCTCAATACCCCTCTTGCTCACGATGAACCCTAGGAGTTTACTCAATGACACACCAAATACACACTTCTTGGGGTTCATTTTCAATTGAAACTCTCTTGACCTTTGCAAGGATACTCATCCAATGTTCTAGACATCACTTCTAGATCGTCTACATACACCTCAATGTAAATGTGAATCATGTTATGAAAGATGGCCATCATCGCTCTCTGGTAAGTAGCTCTAGCATTCTTAAGTCCAAACGACATGACCATGTAGCAATATGCGCCCAAAGGTGTAGCGAACGACATCTTCTCTTTGTCTTCCTTGTTGGATCGAGATGGCACTAAAGATTTCCTAGAGGGGGGTGAATAGGACTTCTTGCGCTTTTTAAAAATTATCTGAAAATAGATAACACTAAATAATGTTGTTAGTATTTAGTGTAGTGCGTGTGAAACAAGTGAAAACTTGGCGGAAACAATCACACAAATGCACAAGAGATTTTATCATGGTTTGGACCTTCCCACATGTAAGTCCTACGTCCTGTCCCCAAGTAACCTCTTGGGATTTCACTAAACTGCCATGAACACTTGGCCTTCTCTCAACCTGAGAGATATTACAAACCCACTTGCTCCCATACAAGTCTTCCCTTTACCAAGGGGTACAAAGACTACCTACACCCGTAGGTCTTCCCTTCACAAGAGGGGCACTACAGTAAACAAACCACCTGTGGGTTATCTAATATAGAAATAAAAACACTAGTGTGTCTGCTTCAAAAGGATTAGTAAACACAAGGAATCAGAAAGAAATACAATAAGAATGAAGCTCTAACTCTTTCTAACTCTAAATGGGTGGACTGAGAAGGATCTATTGTTACAAAATGCCACCCAAAGACTTCAAAAGAACTAGACAGCTTGGAAGTCGTGGACTGAAGAAGCGGCTCTCTTTCTTTCACTTCAGTAGAAGACTTGTGAAGAGTCTTGCTTGCAAAAGTAGATGGGAGTTGTGTGCATTGTTGGTTGGTGTATTGTTTTTGTTCAAACTCTAGCCTCCATATATGAGCTTCAGAAGCTTTAATTTCCCATTTGAAACTCTCCGTTAGAAAACTAGTCGTTTGAAAAATAACCGTTGATCCTTGTACGTAGACATTTTGTGACTTCTGTTTTATTCATCAGTCCTTCAGATTTTGGAATTCCAATGTCTTCATGCTATGTAGATAGCTTCATGGCTTGATAAACAGCTTTTATTAATGATCTGTAAATTGGCCTCAGTCGGTATCTAATTGTCTGCAAGGTATGGAAGCACAAGTACCTTTGTCCTTTCAGAGGTAGGTGAGATGGATATGTAAAGTATAAAGAACCTCGGATGGACAGATGTTGAGTGCATTAAAGAGTAGACAGACAGTTGTATCCTGAAAATAAGGAATTTCTGACAAAAAGCAGATATGGTAGGTGAGTTCTGACAGATAGCCCATGATACTTATACCTACCAACGCATATCTTCTATCAAAATAGAAAGGACCATGCTTCTGGCAGAAAGCAAGAGACCAATTTGTATAATTTTTTTAGATCTTCTGAAAGATAATTTATGTGGTCATTTTGAATATAACTTTACCTACTTAACAGAAAATTTAAATTGTTGTAGCAAGAAAAGCATTATTCTGTAAGATATGTAATTGTTATTCATTCTGTAAAGGATCCCATTGGAATAACGGATAACTTGAAATAAACAAGATTATGATTTCATGGATTATGTGGAATGACAGATTATCATAAAAAATTTTAAGTGTCAAGTACACAGAAGTTGATATACATTACTTCGACTTTTATGAAGTCGGAGTAATATACAAAAGACTTTGACTTCTTAGTAGTCGAAGTGAGAGGACTTCGACTTCTCAGAAGTCGGAGTGAATGATCATTCGATAGCAAGTCATACTTTGACTTCTAAGGAGTCGGAGTCTAGACAGACTTCGACTTTTAAGAAGTCGGAGTTCAGCTAGACTTCAACTATTCAGGACTCGGAGTCTTGTCAGACTTCGACTTTTCCGAAGTCGGAGTACTACCTGTTCATCAAATGGTACGACACTTCGACTTTTTAGGAGTCGGAGTTAGTATGGTACATAGTATACGTTGTGGACTTAGAGAAATTTTCGTAAGACAGTGCTGATAGATACTGTATCATACTTGTCATATTTCTTGTGGTATATTACAATAGATTTGTTTGTAGAAAGTCTTAAAAGGTTTTGTCATAGCAAAAACACATTACTTAAAATGTTTAACAATATTTTAAGGAGATAGTTGCTCAACATTCCTCAGGCAGCCTAATCTGATTGTACCTTGAGAAGCCATCCATGAAGGAGAGGGTTTCATACCCAGCCATAATATCTATGAGCACATCGAGGTAAGGCAAGGGGAAATCATCCTTAGGACACGCGCGGTTAAGGTCCCAGAAGTCAATGCAGATTTTGACTCTTCCATCCTTTTTCATGACTGGGACAATGTTTTCCACCCAATCTAAATAAAGTACGACTCTAATAAACTTGGCTTTGTGGAGCTTGTCAACCTCATCTTTCATTTTCAAAGCAATCTGAGGGTGGAAACATCTCAACCGCTGCTTAATTACGACGGACCCTGGCATAAGTGTAAGGTGATGTTCAACTAACGCGTTGTCCAGTCTTGGCATATCTTCGTAGCTCCAAGCAAACATGTCCTTATATTCTTTGAGAACCTCGATAATTTCCTCCTCTTTAGCTGGTGATAAATTACTGCTTATGAGGATGGTCCTAGGATTTTCCTCAGTTCATAGATTGATTGCTTTGGTGGTTTCTTATACGGCAGTTGACAGTTCGTCGATTCTTCTGACTCCACTTGCGAACGCGTCAGCCTCATCCTCAAATTCTTCATCCCCTTCTTCTGTTGGGTCGTTGTCATCCATGATTTTGTAGACTCTGAACCCCTCATCAATAAAGCACAATTATTGCTAATATTCTATATCCTGCAACTACAAAGGCTCTTCAATAAACTCTGGAATTGCTAGACATGCCTTGCACCTATGGGCTAGGTCGTCTAGGAAACGATGAGGAGCCCTCTTATCATTGCACTTCTTCTTGTATATTATCCCCAGATTATCACTAAATTGGTCTAAACTCTTACTACAACTACTAGAATCTACAGCAGGAGGTGAAGTAGTAGGAGAAGCAGTAAAAGAAGATCCCTGCATGGGGGAAGATGGTGGAGGAGGAAAAACATTAAAAGAAGGTCCATGTGTGGGGTAAGGTAGAGGAGAAGTGAAAGCAGTAAATGACCCTTGTGTGGAGGGGGATGGGAGTCTCTGCATGGAGGGAAAGAGTAAGTCGGTCATCGGACTAGGGAGGAGTGGCCCGTAGGTTGGGGCACACTCGGAGGAGAGATAAGAAGTCTCCTCGATAGAGATGATGGAATCGGCCATTTGAAAGTGGCATTTTTATTTTCAGTGTTATTTGAATTTTTATGGTTTTGATTCATCATGAATAGAGGGAGAGGTGAAATCGTCAATCGAGAGAGTTGGAAAATGAGCGTATGCTCGAGTGGAGGGAGATTTTTAGAAAGAGGGAGTTGGAGAGTGAGCGTTTGCTTGGAGGAGTGGAGGGAAATCATGAAATGAGGTGTGGGTGCCCGAGGAATGCTTAAAGAGATAAAGAGGGGCCATGTGGTGGCCTGGAGGAGAATGGGCGCGATGCCCAGAGAGAAGAGGCCCACCCCAAGCCTGCCTGTAGTTGAACCTTCTTCAACAGGGATGATCAGCTCATCTACATCTATCTGTTCATCTGTTAGCTGCCTCCTGTTTGTAGTTGCTGCCAGCTTCTCGGTATCCGTTGGCGTGAAGAGTTGACTTAAGAAAATAGCAATGTCGCTCATGTCGAACCAACGGTACCATTTGGATTCAGTATCGCCCCTTTTCCTTTGTTTCTGGGGCCTGAGATTTTCCAGTGCCTTGTATGTAGCCAGGGAGGTAATATGGCATGATGGTTCAGAAGTGATGACTGAGGTTTATTCATCTCCTGGCTGCAGCGGCCCCTTCTTGAAATGATGGTAGAGGGACCATGTGAGTGGTTGCTAGTCAGTTGATACTACCCTCTACCTGCCTGGCTTATATCCCAGTCCTGCTCTGGGTCTTGACTTGCTATCCTGTACTGCCCTAGTTCTGCCTTGTAAGTGTACACCCAGCCCTTTGCCTGGCTGGTACCCCATCTTTAACATAATTTGCCAGCCCTTCTCTGTCATGATGTTGCTCCTCTTTATTGCATTAGTTGATGGTATCATTGGGGTTGAATGTACTGGGCTTCGTGATATGTCGTACATGTCTAGCACTGACATGAGAGGCTGATTGCTCAGCCATATGGAAGGGACAGAATTATCAGTCATGGTAGTTTACTGGCGACTTTGATGACCCGTCCCTTGTATGGGAATTTAAGGCACTGATGAATAGTTGAGGTGACGGTGCCAAGTGCTTGAATGAATGGCCTACCTAGTATCATGCGAAAGCTTCGGTACATGTCCAGAATATGGAAATCTATCTCAGTAATGGACGGACCTAGTCCTACCTTCAAGGCGACCACAAGTTCCGTTGATATTGACTGTTAAGCATAAGGCAAGCCATTGAGATTCCACGGGTGCCAGCTCATGTTCATGGAACTCGATGGCTGGATGCCGACTTGTGGGGGTCAAGACTGTGCTAATTTGATTCACTGGACGGTCTTCATTCACCATAACCTTTTATAAATAGTGCATGAGGGCTACTTGATGTACCGGCGACCTCTTAATCAATTCTAAAATAGAAATTTAGGCCGGCATTTTGTCTAGGTGCTTAAGTAGATCATACTAAGTCCCATGGTTGGAATCTTCAGCTGGGACATCTTCTTCTTAGGGTGCCTGGTCTTGGTGCTGGGGAAAGATTCTATTGAATATGCGCCCACTCCGGAGCACCATAGTTTCCTCGGTCTCATCTCCCGCTACATGTGATGTGGCTGGCATAGTGGAAGTTGGATGGGTGGTGGAGTGTGGGGCGTTGAACATTTGGTGCGACAGTTGAATACCTACCACATTTGGGGGTAGAGTGGGGGTACGTAAGAAGGGAGCTTGGGGGCTAGGGGTGGTAATAGGAGTGGTTGGTGATGTGCGAAAAAGAGGGGGGTTAGATAATGGTTGTGAGGTAATGGTGGTGGGAGGTTGGCATATGGGTGGGCGGTTAGATTGTGCTGGTATAGTGGCGGTGTTGCGTAGAAAGGGAGCTTAGGGGTTTGGGGCTATGATATGGAGGTTTGGGGGGTTGGCGGATGAGTGGTTGATTGGATGGTGACAGACATTGCGCGTGGGTTGTGGGGATGCGGAGGAAAGATGGTAGCGGGTTGGAGGGTGTGGGTGTACGGATGAAAGGGGGTAGTGTAAAGGGGGATTAGGAGGTAGAGGATGAGAGTGCTTCCATGTTCCTGCCACACGTTCCTTCGTCCCAAGGAGACGTCCTGAGGGTGTTCACTTGTTGGTTCGGATCCGGGTTGTCACGCCCCGACGTGGAATATCGCTGCGCGAAGGCAGTTGCAAGAAAAAGGTATAGAGAGAATACTAGACATCAAACCATTGCACATTGAATAATACTAAAGCAAATCTTTCTCATTAATAACTTTTCAAATGTCTAGTTACAACCACTAATATCAGAGCCATTCTATAGGGCCCAATTATATTGCAATAAAAGGAAATAACTAACTACAACTCTAAGATAACATGATGACTCGAGGGTACTCCTGGCTTCAATCTTGGTCATTCCCTTCCTCGTGAGTGTATGTGTCATCCTCGGTCTCACCTGAGAACACAACATCAAATAACGTAAGGTGAGCGATAACGCCAAGTAGGACTTAAATCTCAGGCTCAAGCAGGCTTTAAATAATTAACGTATTTAATGGCAGAGTATCTAAAGATAGCAGGTACAAGAGAGTCAAAATATAGTAAGAGATAGCACAACAGGTAATAGGATAGCACAATAGCACGAGATCGAGTATAGTTTCCAAAAATAGCACAAGTATCGAGTATAGCACGAATAGCAGGATGGCCATAGCACAACTAGCACAAGTATAATAATAGCATGACGAGTATAGCACTTGTTTGTCATTCTAGACATCGAGAGAGTATAGCACGTTCTGTGTTTTGATTGTCATATAGATAGTCGAGATAGATAGCACTTGAGTGTAATGCCAAACACTCTGATCATTTAACTCCCATGGGCACTAGCACTTTCGGGCGCACATCCCAGGACCAGATCGGGCCCTTTATATATTGCTAGGCATTGGTTATATTGTATTTTTAGACAATCACTCAATGGCCAATATAGAGTACCAAGAATAGTTAAGAGCACTAGATGAATAGATGAGATAGTAGAGAGAACGTGAATAGAAGAGCGAGTAGAGTATAGATGAGAGCTAAGGGTACATCACGTAAAACAATGAGTAAATAGGCGATAGTAACAGTTGCACAACACGCGCACGTCGTATTGGCAGTCAGGTGGAATTCACGATCTTCCCGCTGGCCATGTTATGCACAAGTCCAGAGGTCCGATGTGATTCAAGGTAAGAGCGAACTTCTAATAGCCATTTGGATCATATCAATCCCTAAAGGTGTAATGGGTGTTAGGGTATAACCGGCTCGTCGACCATGTGGGAATCCATGATTAGAGGAGACTTACGGAGGCCTTGTGCAAGGGTTCACTAGTCCGGCGAAAGGAATATCCGACGGAGAGTTCACCACAAGCCAAGTAAAGTGTGTATATAAAAACAGGTGCTCGACGTTGTAGAGGAATTCTAGAACAGTGGAGCGTCGATATCAGTATATAAACAACGCAAGAAACGAATACAAGTCCTCTAAAATAGGACAATTAACTATACTCTATTGCAATAAATTACCAGATACATTATGAGATCTTTTATGCCAGATTTCAGCCATATATGGATGGTTCATGTGTGTGCATGTGTAAGAGAATCATAGATAGAAAAGAAGTCGTGAATATGTATTTTAAAGCATTCAATATAGCTCCATTTTAACACATGTGTTTTTACTGCGGGTATGACTGTTAAAAAGGCTGTGAATGTGACGTACCCATGTAAGGGTCGCGACAGGGTCATGATGGAACGTGACAAGGTCCTGTACGGCTCGCGATAGGGCTGTCTGCTCAGGCAGCCAGAACGCGACGGAGTTTCCTATCACGTTCAGAACACGACAAGAGGTTGGTCGCGACGGCCCTGAGAACGCGGCGTGTCGAGCCGTCGCGTTCTCAGGTACTTCACATGAGTTCGAGCAGGAAAAATGTTCTACATCGATTGCGTGCCAACATGACTTGTTTGGACACATAGTACTTTGAAAAATCATAACTAGTTACATAGTCGATGAAAAATCATGAAACAAGTTGCAAATTAAACTAGACATGTAAGGGTACTTCCAATAAATCGGAATTAGAGAGACAGCATGGTTCATACAGGGTTTGAACATGAGCAAGAACGAGTTATTCAGAACATGACACAGAGAGGAAGATCGATTAAATTCGATCAGCATGCTTGATGAAATTTAGGGCTTTTAGGGGCAAAAGATCCCTAACAACATGAAGTATCTACAGTAAAAATTTTGTAGCATGGGATCAAGTAAACATAGAGGTATGATTCAAACATGATGACTCGGAGTTATCATGTTTGTAGAACTTCTAAAATCAAGAACAAAAGATTGGCTCGATGAAAAATTATGAAACAAAAGGACTTTTGTTCCTGGTGATCGGAACTACCTATAGATGGATTTGATTTAGTTTTGCTTGTGAGAATGCCTACCTTTGACTTGATTTGTCTTCTAGGGTTAAAATCTCCAAGAATGAGGAAGAAGCTTCAAGAACTCCTTCTCCCCACGAGATCCTCTCCTCCTTGGCCTCTTCTCCACGTCCAACAACCTTTGGCAACGAGCTAGGGTCGGCCAAGAGGGTTTAAGAGATGTATTTATGCATGTATGGGTTCCTATTCCTACTTCTATTCTAATTGCTCTTTAATTACAAGATTTCCTAACTCCAACCTTCCTTTCTTGCTTTCCAACCTCTATTTAGGTTAGGATAGGATCTAAATTCGTGCTAAATCATAAGGGGTATGCTTAGGAATCCAATTCCAACTCTTATTGCCTCTTTTAATGTTTAAAGAGTCCTTTTCTATTTAGGAGATATTAAGACTCCGAATTTAAGGTATTTTCTTTTTATTTACTATTTGTAAATTCATATTTTGACCCAATAAGTTCTAGAGGATCCATTAAGTAAAGCCCATTACTCTTTTCCATTTAATGGGTTTTATTTAATGCTCTTTTCATTGAATATCCTTTTAGCTGAGTTTTCAATTTATTATTTAAATTATTTTTTTCTCAAAAATACAGTTTGCTACACGGGTGCTCCGGGAGTGGGTTCTGCACGATACCCATATTGGGTTACTACATGAGAACTTGGGGTTGTTGTGTAGGAGGTTGGGGCTACTACAGTTGTTGTGCCTGCTGCTGCGGTACGTTCTACCTGGGTGTCCTCCTGGCCTTCATGTCCGCAATATACTTCCTCATCTCCTCCCAATCAATGCCTCCATTATCATTCAAATCATAAATATAGTCTTTGAAGTGTAAACAAGCCTCAAGTGTGTGCCTTGGCCCCTTATGGAATGCACAGTAACGGAAGGTATCCTAATTGGGCGGCCATTGTAGTCGTTCCCTTGGCAAGGTGAGTGTATTTGCGGCCATTAGAGCATTGAAGATATCGGGCAGGGTCTCCGGAAGCGGAGGGTATTGGGCTCTTCTTTGGCCAACGGGGCGTCTGGCCTGTTGAGGGTCATAATTGCCTGGGGGAGGTACTTGGTTGTAAATTTGAGGGCATTGAGGAGGTTGTTGCTGGTACTGAGGTGGAGCTAGACAGTACTAAGGTTGTGGAGCTTGACGGTATTGGGTTGGCGGTGTGGCCTACTGGTATTGAGGTGGAGGCTGTTGAGGCTGTTGGGGTTGTGGAGCTGGTGTCCTAAACATGGGAGGGTTGCTAGGCCTGAACTGGGGTTGTTGAGGTGGTTGGTATTACGATTGTTGAGGCCTGGGATTAGGGTTCAGGCGGTAGGGGGAGGAGGTCGGGTTGCCCATAGCACTCACTTGCTTGTTTTGCATAACCCCCTCGGTCGTAGGACCACCAGTGGAGGGATTGGCATTGCTTTTCTTCACCGTCCTAGCCTTCGGCTCAAACATAGACATGATGGGAGCGTCCTTCAATTGTGTCTGAATGTATCAGGCTCTTTCATAAAGCTCCTCCATTGTGTTTAATTTATTGATGGCCATAATATGCCTTTACTAGGGTGTGGCATTTGCGGTAATCATCTTCACCTATTCAGACTCGGATAATGGATCTCTCAATCTCTCAGCCATGGCTCTCCATATGTCTACATATTGCAGGAAATCCTCATCCGCCTTCATTTTCTCAGCCATCTAATCAGTAATAGATAATGAACGACGAACCCGGTCCCTGTACCTCTGTAGAACCACTCTAGGGCGTGACCATCCAGAGATCGTCGGAACAAGAATGCAAGGGCGCGATTATCACCTTGCCAGAAGGAGGACTTGTACATGAATTCTATGATATGCACGAAGCGGTTGCCAGTGCCATTGTAACGGTGGTAGATCGGCAGCACGAAGGGAGGGAGGTGAAAAACTTGCATAGAAGGGAGAGCGAGCTCAAGGGAATCTTTGAGAGAGGACACCCTCTTCAAGTGATGTTCCAAGCGACTCACCTTCGCCATAAGTGCTTGGGTGAGTTGATCGGAGGATGGTTTGTGAGGCACCCCAGAACATTGAGGTTGGGGCACGCTCACTTGGACGGAGTGATAACGGGGAGGGGCGCCAGCGAGCGCGGAAGTATGGGCCGGAGCCCGGAGAGGGTAAGTGGGCCTTGCCACGAAGGGGCTTGGACGTGCAAGGGAGGGCCTCCCAACAGGGCTGTGGGGGTCGAAGTGTATAATGGAATTGGCTCGCGAGGGGGCAGGGGATGTTCAGACCGTCAGGTCACGAGTGGGTTTAGCATGAAAGGCACCCATATTTGGGTGGAGAGATCGAATGGGTTTGGGGACGCATTTCCCCTTCAAAGTAGTTTGGACCTTCAGGAGTTGGGAGGGTTGGATATTTTGGAGAAGGTCCACTAGTTGGCACAGATCAATAGAGGCAGAGGTGTTTCCAATGACATGCCTCGGGGAGTGGTAGGGAGACTGTGAATCCATCACATGGACTTGCGAATTGGATTGATCAACATAAGGTTCACGAGGAAGTTGGGCAAGTTGTTCATTATAAGTCTCATCATATACCTCATCCTGGTAACCCATATCTTTGTATTTGGTCATTTCGAGGATTTTGCCTGAACAAAGCAACATGATATTAAGCACAAAAGGTTTATTTAACAAACAATTACTCAAACAAGTGTAAGAGAAGAGGTTAATAGCTTTTAATCAAACACTTGATGGATGCTTACATCCAATTGATTATTTCTATATGATTCAATGTGGATTTTATTGCAAAATGTCACTCCAATGTGGGTAAGGACCTAGATGGGTATGAGGAGAACTTCGGGTTTCACTAAGCACACTTCTTCTCAATGATGGGATATTCTAGCTCGTGTCTCCGGGATGGTACAACCTGCTCGGTCCACCGTGAGGGAATCCAGGGGATACAGAGACTTACAGAGGTTCCGATGAGGATTCTCTAGTCCAATGAGATGGAATGCCCAAAGGAAAGATAGCCCTCACTGAGAGAGGTGTGTGGATCGTAGGATAAGGGAGGAAGGAGGTCCCTCAACTGAAGAATGCCCTGCAATGCAATGAAATTCAAATATGACAGAAACCTCTGCTCTCTGTGAACAGACAGAAACGCGACGAGTTCAGTCGTCGAGCTTCAATGTAAATCGTGACCGTTCAGTTGGTCGCATATTTAACAGCTCGCAGAAGCTGTAAGAGATGCGACAACTCCCTCCGGTGCAGTGTCTGTCACAAATCGTGACGGGCAAAACCGTCGCACAAAAACCCAAAACACGATGTCGGAACACATCGCGATTCAAAGGGCAACCGGGAGTTATATGAAAGCAGGAAATCAAGCAAGCATGCTATTCAACCAACCAATTGGAGAAAATAAGAGTCAAATTGAGATGCTTTCTTTGGGTGAAAGTAAATAAATGGGGAGGGGAGCAGGATGATGATTTTATTTTAATTAAACTTTATGGAGAAAGAGAAATAAACACCAACACAACTTGGTAATGGCGGGGGATCTCAAAGGAGTACTGCGTGGGGTACGAGGGAAGGAGAATTGTAATGCGTGGGGTATGAAAGGAGGGACACACGTGGGTGTCGAAAGGAGGGGCACACGTCAGTGCCGAAGAAGTGGTAACCAAAAAACTAAAATGAAAAGTGTCCCACCGTGTTTGTCAATTTGTGAATGTGCTTTTTAAAACAATCCACAAAGAATAATTAAAAAGAAAATTAAAGAAGAATATTATGCGTAGAAGGAAGAGGAAGAATACTTGTGTGCACTATGGAGGAAGTGTGATCGCCAGGTACACGATGGTACCAAAGGATTGAGTGAGAGGCATAGAGTTACTTACCTTCACCTAAAGATTGCAGGAGTTAAGGTGATGGGTTGACTCTTACTCCTCCAACTGGCCAGCCGGCGAAGAAGATTTTAGCTTGTTGGTTACCTTGCAAAAATAGAGAAAACAAGCAAACGCGTGAAAGAAAAGATTAGTCTAAGTTGTGTAATTTTAATACCAATGATAGATGAAGAAAACATGGTTGCATGGGCTTGAACACACCTTATGGAGGTAGTGTAGAGACCCCTAAAAATATAGGTATGAAATAAATGGTGTGTTGGGTGTGAGAATGATGAAGGGTGATGAATGCACTAAAAATGAAGCAAAGAACTAAAGGAGGGAATGGAAAATTCTAATAAGTGAGCCTATCGCTGCTTGGATGAAGTGGAAGAAGAATCCTCCTTTTCCAATGGTCTTGAGATGAAAAAGGACCAAGCTCCGACTGACGAAGGCTTGAAGTAGCTCGGATGAGGAATGGTTCTTCTTCTTAGCTCGAAGTTCGGCTCTTCAGTGCAGCAGGGCTTCGCCGTAATGCTTGTGGTATTCTTAAATCAATGGCCTTGGGGATCTATTTATAGGGGCAAATTTGGTAAATTGCGACGGACACATTGGTCAGCTATTAAGGTGAATCACGACCGACTAAAGCATCATGTTTAATAAGATCTCCTTACTTCGATTAGGCCTTTCCAAACATCGATTATAGCAGGTTTAAGAATCGTGACAACATGGATAGACGCGTTTAGAACACATCCAATACCGATTGATTCTTTCCAAATTTAATAAATGGAAACTTTTAATCGCAACGATATTAGTCGTCGCGTATTTGAAAGAATCGATCTTCTAATGGGAATCGATCATGAAATAATGGAAGGTTAGAAACACGATGGACTATGTGCACGTGATTCTAATTAGCAAGAAATCTTTCTAAAAACAATTTTGGAATTTGCCATAAATCGAAATTGGACTCTTAAACGCAACGACGCTAGTGGACGCGATTACAAAACATAGAAGGTGTATGAAAAGGAAGGCTAATACGCGACAGTTTGACTCGTCACAGTTCAAATTACTGAACTGCGACTACTGTGTCTATCACGAATTAATTCTGCAAAGAAGACCCCTTTAAAGCCCTAGAAAAATTTCTAAAAATCGTAGAAAAATTTAGAAAAATAGGAAAATCACTCAAATGGTTAATTGAAGAGAGAAACTTTGAGACATTGCAGTATAACATGAAATGTATTTGATATGTTGTCAAAATTGCCATGTCTACAAGTAGGAATTTGCCTTTAATGAAAAAGTATGACCTAAAGGTAGCACTAAAAGAAAATATGCATACTAGTCAATGAGGGAACATAAATTGCTATACACAGTGATATTGTAACATAGACAAATAATGATACTAGAATGGAACTTGCCTTGAACCAAACAGTAATGAAACTCATGCTAGACTCCCGTTGGCGGGTTTCTCTCTCTAGGATTTCTAGAGAGAGAGAGTCTATGATTTCCTAATGGGTTTGGCAGTGCTGCAGCCGGTCGTTGGGGCCTGGCCGGCCATGGCTACCGCAGAGGGGCCTTCGCCCACTGCTCCTGTTGGTGGCCTCTCGTTTGCGTAGGTGGTCGCAGCCTCCCTAGAGCTCCCTCCACTTATCACCGAGGTGCATGAACCAGCTTTCACAGATCAAGGCGAACCAACGGTCTTCTTCTCAAAGGATGAGATGGAGGCATCTTTATTACCTTTTCAGTTTTCGGTGGTTACAAAGATAGCGTACGGGAGGCCACCTATATTGGAGATCTGCTTACATCTTGTGTTCAGATGCAACCTTAAAGACTCGTTCCTCATCAGTGCTTTGGACAACTGGCATCTTCTCCTCCAGTTTAAATGTCAGGACGATTATCTTAGGGTGTTGCTGCGTGAATCCCTTTATGTTCAAGGCAAGTTATTCAAAATTTTCAAATGGTCCCCGTTATTTAAGCTCTCTGAGGAACCGTCTATTCTTTTTGTGTGGGTTGAGTTCCCTACTCTTCCACTTAATCATTAACCAAAGAAACTGTTATCTTCTATTGCGATGAACGTTGGACCGGTTCTCCAAATAGCCCATGCAACAGAGCAATTACTCAACACCAAGGCGGCTAGGGTTTGTGTAGAAATCGACCTTCTTAAACTGCGTCCAGACAGAGTTTGGATTGGGATGGGAGACTTAGGTGGGTACTGGCAAGAAGTTTCATATCCTAACCAACCAGAGTATTTTTGTGCATGTCACGGATCATTATCGTTCTGCAAGTGATGGGGTGCATGTTCAAAAGCGGGTTATTCCAGCTAAGAAGGTTGTTAGGAGACCCAATATAGTCTGGATTCCTGTCTCCAATGTTGTGGGAGAGGGGGCATCGCAACCAACCGCTTTGACCCCTGGTGACGGTATGGCTACTGGTTCAGAAGACGTCACTGGTTTTCAGGAAAGGGTCAATGGAAAACTCATGAAGGATAATATGATTGCTGTCGTGGGGAGTCCGAGGTTTGTGCCCCATGTTCATCCTCATGGTTTGGACCCCGCGCTTGATTGTGGAGATATATCTACCAAGATTTCTCCTCGAGAAGTTATTCTGATGGTCTCGCCAGTGCAGGTTCAGGGTGTTCAAGTTTTATCTACTAAACAGTCTGGTATTAACAGAACGGAGATCTTTGATGATGGTAGTAATCAGGAAGAGTTGCAGAGAGATCATGAAGAGTTGCAGAGAGATGTTCATGACTATTGCATTGCTGGTATAACATCAGGTTAGGGGAATATTTCCGTTACCTGCTCAGCTCCCCATCAGGAAGTGAGTTATGTACGGCCATGTAGAGAAGGAACGAGTTTGATAATGGACCGTGGTTCTGTCAGTGGTTTAGACACGGTTACTCTGGCTAACATGGACAACCATCTTATGCCTTTTAACTCTTCAGTGATGGATGATGCGGCTAAAGTCAGTAGGGATCAAGTTATTACAAGAGCTCATGCTCGCTCGGAGGATAGAGGTAAGGATCTCTTGTTATAATGAATGCTACTATTTTTTGGAATATTCGGGGTGTTGGGAATGTGCCTTCCCGCAGGAGCCTTAAGAAACTGGTGACTCAACTTCATCCTTCTCTTGTGGCTATTATGGAGCCTAAGCAGTCACTTGATAAAGCTTCCAGGTTGTCCACTTTGATCAAATTAGATAACTATGTTGGTAATATGGACCAGACTTCCAAGATCTGGGTTTTCTGGGACTCTCCTCTTCATTTAAATGTGGTGGAACAATCGGATCAGTATATCACACTCGGTCTTCTTACTAATTCTGCCTATTCTTGCTATATTACCTGTGTCTACGCCACATGTGATTGTGGTAGGAGTTGCATCCTTTTTGCTGATCTCCTTCAATTTGCATCGTCGGTGGACGTTCCTTGGTTGATTGGTGGAGACTTCAACTGTATTGCGCAACCTTCTGAGAAGATGGGGGGTTCATTTGGTAATAGCACTGGTATGATTGACTTTAATGCCTTCATTGCTGCTTCTAGTTTTTTCGATGCTGGTTTCTTGGGTTCTACTTT
Source organism: Colocasia esculenta (assembly GCA_014218235.1). Taxonomy (NCBI): domain Eukaryota; kingdom Viridiplantae; phylum Streptophyta; class Magnoliopsida; order Alismatales; family Araceae; genus Colocasia; species Colocasia esculenta. Next base: position 47,220,267 of record CM024761.1, on the reverse strand, counting down.
CACTTGGAATAATAACAGAGCTGGGAGTGCTAACATCTGTGCTCATCTGGATCGTGTATTTATCAATGATAAGTAGCAGGACTCCTGGCTGCACCTCCTGGTTAATCATCTTAGGAGAGGCCCCTCTGACCACTGCCCACTTGCTATTTCTAATGTTCCTCACACTCGTGGGCCCAATCGCTTTGTGTTTTAGAACATGTGGACAACCCATGACTCCTTCTTGCTGGCTATTTCAAACACATGGAAGAACAACGACATCATTCATGTAAATCCTTTAATTTGGCTTCAAGTGAAGCTTAAGGAGGTTAAGCAAATGCTTAAGGTATGGAATAAAGATGTCTTTCGTCATGTGGGCTGAAGATTGGTGACATTGATGAGTGGTGTTTAGATCAAGAAGTTCTCAAAACAGAAGCTGTCAATTTTTTCAAAACCTGCTTACTTCTGAGACGCATGTGGTTGATTCCAATGAGCAGAATGACATGCTTTGTAAGGTCCCTACCACGGAGGAAGTGAAAAATATTGTTTTCTCGATGGATAGTTCTAGTTCGCCTGGACCAGATGGATTTTCTGGTTTGTTCTTCACTCATTGCTGGAACATTATCGGACCAGATGTGATTTCGGAAGTACAAGGGTTTGCTGCTAGATTTGGTGTTCCTAGAGGTTTATCTTCCTCTTTGATTACACTTATCCCAAAAGTTGCTGATTTAAAAACTTTTAGTGATTTAGACCAATAAGCCTTTGTAATTTTGTGTACAAAATTATATCACGAGTGTTCTGTGGGCGGTTAAATCATATCTTGCCTCATATTATTTTGGAAGAACAAAGTGCTTTTGCCAAGGGCAGATTCATTCTGGATAATGTTTTATTATCCCGGCATATCCTCAATGATATAGATCGGAAAGTTAGAGGGCATAATATCATGTTCAAATTGGACATGGCCAAAGCATATGATCGTATGGAATGGGACTTCATCCTACAGGTTATGAAAAAATTTGGCTTCTCCAATAGGTTCACCTCTTATATTGATATGATGCTTTCTAATTATTGGTCATCCATTAATTTTAATGGATCCATTGCTGGTTACTTCAAGTCGTCTCGGGGAATTTGGCAGGGTGACCCATTGGCACCTATTCTTTTCATCATTGCATTGGATGTGCTTAGTAGACGGTTGAGGAGTCTATTCAGCAATGGTTACATTAAGTATTATAGTGGTCCTAGAGGGTGTTTGCAGTTCTCACATCTCTTGTATGCGGATGATACGCTGGTTTTCATGAATGTAGGTATTAGAAATGTGAGAAAATTGTTGCATTTCCTTCAAGCTTATGAAAAAAGTTCTGGTCAACAAGTAAATGCAGGCAAGAGTTGCTTCCAAATTTCTGCTAAGGCCCCTAGTATGTTGGTGTCTCGGATTTCTAGTATCACTGCATATTGGCAACACCATGGTTGTATGAAATATCTGGGTATTCCTTTGAAAGCTAGAAGGCTGATGGTTCAGGATTATAAATTCTTGTTTGATAATGTTGCTCGTAAACTTGCTGGTTGGAGAGCTAAACTTTTTTTAAATAGGCTGTGCTGTCCTTATTAGATTGGTTCTTTTGATTCTCCCCGTTTATATGGCCATCTCCATTTCAGTTCCTAAGTCGATTTGCAAACAAGTTAATCGTATCTATGCCAATTTCTTCTGGTAGGGGGCGGATGGTATCCATAGACGGCACTGGGTGGCGTGGATGATTCTGCAAAAACCGTATGTGGAGGGTGGTCTTAACTTTCAGAATTTGGACACTCTACAGGTTGCAATGGCTGCTAAGCAAATTTGGTATATTCTTCAAGGTGATTCCCTTCGGTCCTTGTATGTCAAACAAAGGTTTATCAAACAGTCTCATCTTCGAGATATATATAAACCTTTCCCTCTTGGCATTTCTAAGAAAATCTTTGTTAAAGCAAGGGAGGTTGTTCTTGCGAATATCAGGTGGCTTGGAGGCGATAGGTCCACAGTTGATTTTTTCAAAGACACTTGGATAGGGGATAATACGATCATGCATGATCTAAGGAACATGGTTAGTAACGACCAGCAGTGGCCCAATATCTCAGTTAAAGATATGGCCATGGGTGAAAATAACACTGTTTGGAGATATATGGGTGTCACTCCTCAACATGTTCAGGCTGTTTTAACTGATAGGACGGATGAGTTTATTTGGACAGGGAATGCTAAAGGGGGTTTTACTGTTAAATCTGCTTATTCTATAGCCTCCACCCCAGGTTTTACTGTTACTGTGAAATCTATTACATTAAGTATTATAGTGGTTCTAGAGGGTGTTTGCAGGTCTCACATCTCCTGTATGCGGATGATACGCTGGTTTTCATGAATGCGGGTATTAGAAATGTGAAAAAATTGCTGCATTTCCTTCAGGCTTATGAAAAAAGTTCTGGTCAACAAGTAAATGCGGGCAAGAGTTGCTTCCAAATTTCTGCTAAGGCGCCTAGTATGTTGGTGTCTCGGATTTCTAGTATCACTGGATATAGGCATCACCAGGGTTGTATGAAATATCTGGGTATTCCTTTGAAAGCTGGAATGCTGAAGGTTCAGGATTATAAATTCCTGTTTGATAATGTTGCTCGTAAACTTGCTGGTTGGAGAGCTAAAATTTTATTAAACAGGCTGTGTTGTCCTTATTAGATTGGTTCTTTTGATTCTCCCCGTTTATATGGCCATCTCCATTTCAATTCCTAAGTCCATTTGCAAACAAGTTAATCGTATCTATGCCAATTTCTTCTGGCAGGGGGCGGATGGTATCCATAGACGGCACTGGGTGGCATGGATTATTCTGGAAAAACCGTATGTGGAGGGTGGCCTTAACTTTCAGAATTTGCACACTCTACAGGTTGTAATGGCTACTAAGCAAATTTGGAATATTATTCAAGGTGATTCCCTTCGGTCCTTGTATGCTAAACAAAGGTTTATCAAACTGTCTGATCTCCGAGATATATATAAACCTTTCCCTCTTGGCGTTTCTATGAAAATCTTTGTTAAAGCAAGGGAGGTTGTTCTGGCGAACATCAGGTGGCTTGGAGGCGATGGGTCCACAGTTGATTTTTTCAAAGACACATGGATTGGGGATAATACGATCATGCATGATCTAAGGAACATGGTTAGTAACGACCAGCAGTGGCCCAATATCTCAGTTAAAGATATGGCCATGGATGAAAATAACACTGTTTGGAGATATATGGGTGTCACTCCTCAACATGTTCAGGCTGTTTTAACTGACAGGACGGATGAGTTTATTTGGACAGGGAATGCTAAAGGGGGTTTTACTGTTAAATCTGCTTATTCTATAGCCTCCACCCCAGGGTTTACTGTTTCTGTGAAATCTATTACATTAAGTATTATAGTGGTCCTAGAGGGTGTTTGCAGGTCTCACATCTCCTGTATGCGGATGATACGCTGGTTTTCATGAATGCGGGTATTAGAAATGTGAAAAAATTGCTGCATTTCCTTCAGGCTTATGAAAAAAGTTCTGGTCAACAAGTAAATGCGGGCAAGAGTTGCTTCCAAATTTCTGCTAAGGCGCCTAGTATGTTGGTGTCTCGGATTTCTAGTATCACTGGATATAGGCATCACCATGGTTGTATGAAATATCTGGGTATTCCATTGAAAGCTGGAATGCTGAAGGTTCAGGATTATAAATTCCTGTTTGATAATGTTGCTCGTAAACTTGCTGGTTGGAGAGCTAAAATTTTATTAAACAGGCTGTGTTGTCCTTATTAGATTGGTTCTTTTGATTCTCCCCGTTTATATGGCCATCTCCATTTCAATTCCTAAGTCCATTTGCAAACAAGTTAATCGTATCTATGCCAATTTCTTCTGGCAGGGGGCGGATGGTATCCATAGACGGCACTGGGTGGCATGGATTATTCTGGAAAAACCGTATGTGGAGGGTGGCCTTAACTTTCAGAATTTGCACACTCTACAGGTTGTAATGGCTACTAAGCAAATTGGGAATATTATTCAAGGTGATTCCCTTCGGTCCTTGTATGCTAAACAAAGGTTTATCAAACTGTCTGATCTCCGAGATATATATAAACCTTTCCCTCTTGGCGTTTCTATGAAAATCTTTGTTAAAGCAAGGGAGGTTGTTCTGGCGAACATCAGGTGGCTTGGAGGCGATGGGTCCACAGTTGATTTTTTCAAAGACACTTGGATTGGGGATAATACGATCATGCATGATCTAAGGAACATGGTTAGTAACGACCAGCAGTGGCCCAATATCTCAGTTAAAGATATGGCCATGGATGAAAATAACACTGTTTGGAGATATATGGGTGTCACTCCTCAACATGTTCAGGCTGTTTTAACTGGCAGGACGGATGAGTTTATTTGGACAGGGAATGCTAAAGGGGGTTTTACTGTTAAATCTGCTTATTCTATAGCCTCCACCCCAGGGTTTACTGTTTCTGTGAAATCTATTACATTAAGTATTATAGTGGTCCTAGAGGGTGTTTGCAGGTCTCACATCTCCTGTATGCGGATGATACGCTGGTTTTCATGAATGCGGGTATTAGAAATGTGAAAAAATTGCTGCATTTCCTTCAGGCTTATGAAAAAAGTTCTGGTCAACAAGTAAATGCGGGCAAGAGTTGCTTCCAAATTTCTGCTAAGGCGCCTAGTATGTTGGTGTCTCGGATTTCTAGTATCACTGGATATAGGCATCACCATGGTTGTATGAAATATCTGTGTATTCCTTTGAAAGCTGGAATGCTGAAGGTTCAGGATTATAAATTCCTGTTTGATAATGTTGCTCGTAAACTTGCTGGTTGGAGAGCTAAAATTTTATTAAACAGGCTGTGTTGTCCTTATTAGATTGGTTCTTTTGATTCTCCCCGTTTATATGGCCATCTCCATTTCAATTCCTAAGTCCATTTGCAAACAAGTTAATCGTATCTATGCCAATTTCTTCTGGCAGGGGGCGGATGGTATCCATAGACGGCACTGGGTGGCATGGATTATTCTGGAAAAACCGTATGTGGAGGGTGGTCTTAACTTTCAGAATTTGCACACTCTACAGGTTGTAATGGCTACTAAGCAAATTTGGAATATTATTCAAGGTGATTCCCTTCGGTCCTTGTATGCTAAACAAAGGTTTATCAAACTGTCTGATCTCCGAGATATATATAAACCTTTCCCTCTTGGCGTTTCTATGAAAATCCTTGTTAAAGCAAGGGAGGTTGTTCTGGCGAACATCAGGTGGCTTGGAGGCGATGGGTCCACAGTTGATTTTTTCAAAGACACTTGGATTGGGGATAATACGATCATGCATGATCTAAGGAACATGGTTAGTAACGACCAGCAGTGGCCCAATATCTCAGTTAAAGATATGGCCATGGATGAAAATAACACTGTTTGGAGATATATGGGTGTCACTCCTCAACATGTTCAGGCTGTTTTAACTGACAGGACGGATGAGTTTATTTGGACAGGGAATGCTAAAGGGGGTTTTACTGTTAAATCTGCTTATTCTATAGCCTCCACCCCAGGGTTTACTGTTGCTGTGAAATCTATTACATTAAGTATTATAGTGGTCCTAGAGGGTGTTTGCAGGTCTCACATCTCCTGTATGCGGATGATACGCTGGTTTTCATGAATGCGGGTATTAGAAATGTGAAAAAATTGATGCATTTCCTTCAGGCTTATGAAAAAAGTTCTGGTCAACAAGTAAATGCGGGCAAGAGTTGCTTCCAAATTTCTGCTAAGGCGCCTAGTTTGTTGGTGTCTCGGATTTCTAGTATCACTGGATATAGGCATCACCATGGTTGTATGAAATATCTGGGTATTCCTTTGAAAGCTGGAATGCTGAAGGTTCAGGATTATAAATTCCTGTTTGATAATGTTGCTCGTAAACTTGCTGGTTGGAGAGCTAAAATTTTATTAAACAGGCTGTGTTGTCCTTATTAGATTGGTTCTTTTGATTCTCCCCGTTTATATGGCCATCTCCATTTCAATTCCTAAGTCCATTTGCAAACAAGTTAATCGTATCTATGCCAATTTCTTCTGGCAGTGGGCGGATGGTATCCATAGACGGCACTGGGTGGCATGGATTATTCTGGAAAAACCGTATGTGGAGGGTGGTCTTAACTTTCAGAATTTGCACACTCTACAGGTTGTAATGGCTACTAAGCAAATTTGGAATATTATTCAAGGTGATTCCCTTCGGTCCTTGTATGCTAAACAAAGGTTTATCAAACTGTCTGATCTCCGAGATATATATAAACCTTTCCCTCTTGGCGTTTCTATGAAATATTTGTTAAAGCAAGGGAGGTTGTTCTGGCGAACATCAGGTGGCTTGGAGGCGATGGGTCCACAGTTGATTTTTTCAAAGACACTTGGATTGGGGATAATACGATCATGCATGATCTAAGGAACATGGTTAGTAACGACCAGCAGTGGCCCAATATCTCAGTTAAAGATATGGCCATGGATGAAAATAACACTGTTTGGAGATATATGGGTGTCACTCCTCAACATGTTCAGGCTGTTTTAACTGACAGGACGGATGAGTTTATTTGGACAGGGAATGCTAAAGGGGGTTTTACTGTTAAATCTGCTTATTCTATAGCCCCCACCCCAGGGTTTACTGTTTCTGTGAAATCTATTACATTAAGTATTATAGTGGTCCTAGAGGGTGTTTGCAGGTCTCACATCTCCTGTATGCGGATGATACGCTGGTTTTCATGAATGCGGGTATTAGAAATGTGAAAAAATTGCTGCATTTCCTTCAGGCTTATGAAAAAAGTTCTGGTCAACAAGTAAATGCGGGCAAGAGTTGCTTCCAAATTTCTGCTAAGGCGCCTAGTATGTTGGTGTCTCGGATTTCTAGTATCACTGGATATAGGCATCACCATGGTTGTATGAAATATCTGTGTATTCCTTTGAAAGCTGGAATGCTGAAGGTTCAGGATTATAAATTCCTGTTTGATAATGTTGCTCGTAAACTTGCTGGTTGGAGAGCTAAAATTTTATTAAACAGGCTGTGTTGTCCTTATTAGATTGGTTCTTTTGATTCTCCCCGTTTATATGGCCATCTCCATTTCAATTCCTAAGTCCATTTGCAAACAAGTTAATCGTATCTATGCCAATTTCTTCTGGCAGGGGGCGGATGGTATCCATAGACGGCACTGGGTGGCATGGATTATTCTGGAAAAACCGTATGTGGAGGGTGGTCTTAACTTTCAGAATTTGCACACTCTACAGGTTGTAATGGCTACTAAGCAAATTTGGAATATTATTCAAGGTGATTCCCTTCGGTCTTTGTATGCTAAACAAAGGTTTATCAAACTGTCTGATCTCCGAGATATATATAAACCTTTCCCTCTTGGTGTTTCTATGAAAATCTTTGTTAAAGCAAGGGAGGTTGTTCTGGCGAACATCAAGTGGCTTGGAGGCGATGGGTCCACAGTTGATTTTTTCAAAGACACTTGGATTGGGGATAATACGATCATGCATGATCTAAGGAACATGGTTAGTAACGACCAGCAGTGGCCCAATATCTCAGTTAAAGATATGGCCATGGATGAAAATAACACTGTTTGGAGATATATGGGTGTCACTCCTCAACATGTTCAGGCTGTTTTAACTGACAGGACGGATGAGTTTATTTGGACAGGGAATGCTAAAGGGGGTTTTACTGTTAAATCTGCTTATTCTATAGCCTCCACCCCAGGGTTTACTGTTGCTGTGAAATCTATTACATTAAGTATTATAGTGGTCCTAGAGGGTGTTTGCAGGTCTCACATCTCCTGTATGCGGATGATACGCTGGTTTTCATGAATGCGGGTATTAGAAATGTGAAAAAATTGCTGCATTTCCTTCAGGCTTATGAAAAAAGTTCTGGTCAACAAGTAAATGCGGGCAAGAGTTGCTTCCAAATTTCTGCTAAGGCGCCTAGTATGTTGGTGTCTCGGATTTCTAGTATCACTGGATATAGGCATCACCATGGTTGTATGAAATATCTAGGTATTCCTTTGAAAGCTGGAAGGCTGAAGGTTCAGGATTATAAATTCATGTTTGATAATGTTGCTCGTAAACTTGCTGGTTGGAGAGCTAAATTTTATTAAACAGGTTGTGCTCTCCTTATTAGATTGGTTCTTTTGATTCTCCCCGTTTATATGGCCATCTCTATTTCAATTCCTAAGTCGATTTGCAAACAAGTTAATCGTATCTGTGCCAATTTCTTCTGCCAGGGGTCGGATGGTATCCATAGACGGCACTGGGTGGTGTGGACTATTCTGCAAAAACCGTACATGGAGGGTGGTCTTAACTTTCAGAATTTGGACACTCTACAGGTTGCAATGGCTGCTAAGCAAATTTGGAATATTATTCAAGGTGATTCCCTTCGGTTCTTGTATGCTAAACAAAGGTTTATCAAATAGTCTCATCTCCGAGATATATATAAACCTTTCCCTCTTGGCGTTTCTAAGAAAATCTTTGTTAACGCAAGGGAGGTGTTCTGGCGAATATCGGGTGTCTTGGAGGCGATGGGTCCACAGTTGATTTTTTCAAAGACACTTGGATTGGGGATAATACGGTCATGCATGATCTAAGGAACATGGATAGTAACGACCAGCAGTAGCCCAATATCTCAGTTAATGATATGGCCATGGATGAAAATAACACTGTTTGGAGATATATGGGTGTCAGTCCTCAACATGTTCAAGCTCTTTTAACTGACAGGACGGATGAGTTTATTTGGACAGGGAATGCTAAAGGGGGTTTTACTATTAAATCTGCTTATTCTATAGCCTCCACTCCAGGTTTTACTATTACTGTTAAATCTGTTACATTAAGTATTATAGTGGTCCTAGAGGGTGTTTGCAGGTCTCACATCTCCTATATGCAGATGATACGCTGGTTTTCATGAATGCGGGTATTAGAAACTTGAAAAAATTGTTGCATTTCCTTCAGGCTTATGAAAAAAGTTTTGGTCAACAAGTAAATGCGGGCAAGAGTTGCTTCCAAATTTCTGCTAAGGCACCTAGTATGTTGGTGTCTCGGATTGCTAGTATCACTAGATATAGGCATCACCATGGTTGTATGAAATATTTGGGTATTCCTTTCAAAGCTGGAAGGATGAAGGTTTAGGATTATAATTTCTTGTTTGATAATGTTGCTCGTAAAATTGCTGGTTGGAGAGCAAAAATTTTATCAAACAGGCTGTGTTGTCCTTATTAGATTGGTTCTTTTGATTCTCCCTGTTTATATGGCAATCTCCATTTCAATTCCTAAGTCAATTTGCAAACAAGTTAATCGTATCTGTGCCAATTTCTTCTGGCAGGGGGCTGATGGTATCCATAGACGGCAATGGGTGGCGTGGACTATTCTGCAAAAACCGTATATGGAGGGTGGCCTTAACTTTCAGAATTTGGACACTCTACAGGTTGCAATGGTTGCTAAGCAAATTTGGAATATTATTCAAGGTGATTCCCTTCAGTCCTTGTATGCTAAACAAAGGTTTATCAAACAGTCTTATCTCCGAGATATATATAAACCTTTCCCTCTTGGCGTTTCTAAGAAAATCTTTGTTAAAGCAAGGGAGGTTGTTCTGGCGAATATCAGATGGCTTGGAGGCGATGGGTCCACAGTTGATTTTTTCAAAGACACTTGGATTGGGGATAATACGATCATGCATGATCTAAGGAACATGGTTAGTAACGACGAGCAGTGGCCCAATATCTCAGTTAAAGATATGGCCATGGATGAAAATAACACTATTTGGAGATAGATGGGTGTCACTCATCAGCATGTTCAGGCTCTTTTAACTGACAGGACGGATGAGTTTATTTGGAGAGGGAATGCTAAAGGGGGTTTTACTGTTAAATCTGCTTATTCTATAGCCTCCACCCCAGGTTTTACTATTACTGTTAAATCTGTTACATTAAGTATTATAGTGGTCCTAGAGGGTGTTTGCAGGTTTCACATCTCCTGTATGCGGATGATACGCTGGTTTTCATGAATGCGGGTATTAGAAATGTGAAAAATTGCTGCATTTCCTTCAGGCTTATGAAAAAAGTTCTGGTCAACAAGTAAATCCGAGCAAGAGTTGCTTCCAAATTTCTGCTAAGGCGCCTAGTATGTTGGTGTCTCGGATTTCTAGTATCACTGGATATAGGCATCACCATGGTTGTATGAAATATCTGGGTATTCCTTTGAAAGCTGGAAGGCTGAAGGTTCAGGATTATAAATTCTTGTTTGATAATGTTGCTCGTAAACTTGCTGGTTGGAGAGCTAAAATTTTATCAAACAGGCTGTGCTGTCCTTATTAGATTGGTTCTTTTGATTCTCCCCATTTATATGGCCATCTCCATTTCAATTCCTAAGTCGATTTGCAAACAAGTTAATCATATCTGTGCCAATTTCTTCTGGCAGGGGGCGGATGGTATCCATAGATGGCACTGGGTGGCGTGGACTACTCTGCAAAAACCATATGTGGAGGGTGGTCTTAACTTTCAGAATTTGGACACTCTACAGGTTGCAATGGTTGCTAAGCGAATTTGGAATATTATTCAAGGTGATTCACTTCGGTCCTTGTATGCTAAACAATGGTTTATCAAACAGTCTCATCTCCGAGATATATATAAACCTTTCCCTCTTGGCGTTTCTAAGAAAATCTTTGTTAAAGCAAGGGAGGTTGTTCTGGAGAATATCAGGTGGCTTTGAGGCGATGGGTCCACAGTTGATTTTTTCAATGGCACTTGGATTGGGGATAATACGATCATGCATGATCTAAGGAACATGGTTAGTAATGACCAGCAGTGGCCCAATATCTCGGTTAAGGATATGGCCATGGATGAAAATAACACTATTTGGAGATATATGGGTGTCACTCCTCAACATGTTCAGGCTCTTTTTTTTTTATTTAATCAGATGGATACCTGTTAGGGAAGGCAGGAGAGCGCTCCCCTCTTCAGAGAAGAGGAAAGTAGGTCGCTCCACCACCCATCACCTAGCAGGGAGATTTTATGAAGAAGAAAATAAATAGTACAAGAGAGTCCTAGAACCTGATGGAGGGGCAGCCTATCTTATCAAGGCGATAGGGACCCCTTACGGAAGAAGGAAGATCAGCCCAGGAACACCATACAATAAAGAAATCAGAAATAGTGCAACCAACGGCTGCTAGAGAATCAGCAACCTGGTTAGCCTCCCTAAAGACATGGTAGATAGAAGCTTGAACCCTTGTACATTGGTGCAAAATATCATTAAGAATGTAAAGAAGCTGCCATGGACAGGACGCACAGAATTGCAGAATGCGCACAAGCACTTGAGAATCAGACCCAACCAGAACAGAATTAAAGCCTTTTTGATAGCACAAAGCAAGTCTGTCCCTGAGTGCAAGCGCCTCCGACTGAAGGCTAGAGTGAACATCCTAGTACTTAGCAGCAAAGGCGAACATAATATTACCATTACAATCTCTCAAAACACCCCCACCAGCCGCAACACCAGAGCCATACTGGAATGCCCCTTCAACATTTAACTTGAGGCGGCCAGAAGGAGGCAGAAACCAGCAAACAATCCTTGGAGGAAAAGGAGACCTGGCTGACACATAAACACTCCATCGACATAGGAACGTACGCTGAGTAGAAGTGAGATCAGATCCCTTAAACCCATAAACAGCAACAATATCGCGGACAACAGTCATTGCTCTATATATGATACAATGAGCAGACATCATGTGAGCATCAAAACGAGAACGATTCCTGCTACACCAAATTTCCCATAGAATAGCCAAGAACATGCACCTAGATAGAGAGCCACCAACAGTAGAAATACAGAGACTAGAAAGGAAGTTAAACACACCACTTGGCACCAAAGAAACCTGGAGGTTATTGAAGTTGAGGAAGACATGCACAATGTCCCACACATTGTTAGCGACTTTTCCTTTGAACAAAAGATGCTGAATAGTCTCACTTTGAGGGAGAGGACAACAAGAACATTTGGAGCACAAAGGAATACCACAGGCAGCAATTCTATCATCAGTAGGAATACATCCACGAACCAGACGCCATGCAAAGATAGACCATTTAAGAGGAATACACGATCCCCAAAGGTGCGACCAATAGTCTTGCGTAGATACTCCATGGAGCATAGAACGCACAGGTTTAGAAGTGAATACCCCATCAGTAGCAGGACACCAGATCCAACGGTCCACACCAGTTGCATTTGCAATAGCACCATCCAAAGCCGCTGAAGGGCAGTAAAGACAGGCAATGTCAACATGATCACAAGCACCATCTGTATAAACATTTTGCACGGAGGAGAACTTATCAGAAATATTTTGCCAGACATGCATTGGGAGAAAAGTTTGAAGCGGAGCAGACCCAGCCCAGACATCCAACCAAAAATTGATCTTCGACCCAGGACCAACGATAAGAACTCTATGATTGGAGAAGATAATACTGGCAGCTTGTAGCCATAACCTTTTTTCCGCCGCAATCATAACATCGAAATTAGCTTCGGAATAATGAACCTTGTGTAAATATTTAGCTTTAAAAAAGGAAGCCCACAAAGAAGATGAGGAAATAACCCTCCAAAGCAGTTTGGTCCTTAAGGCAATCTGCATACCCCGAATGTCCAGAATCCCCAATCCACCAGAAGACACAGGAGCAGTCACATCATTCCAGGACACCCAGTGCTTTTTTGGGGACCCCTCATACGAACCCTAAAAGAAATTAGCCAGAAGCCTGTTGAATGCTCTAATAACTGAACCAGGAATGGCCTGAGATGCCATAGTGTAGATAGGAAGAGCAGATAAAACATGCCTCATAAGAACAAGACGCCCTCAAGAAGACAAGAAACCAGATTTCCAAGCTTGAAGCCTAGCCGTTGTTTTAGATATAATGTGGCTGAAATGCATAGGTTTTTGTCTACCACTGAAAAGAGTCACGCCCAGATACCGAAATGGAAGACTTGCCTTAGCAAAACCAGTCAGATGAGAAATAGAGCGGCCAAGAGAAGTGGGAGCACGATCTGAAACAACAAAGCACTCTTGGAGACATTAATGAGCTGGCCAGATGAAACTTCATATTTTTTCAAAAACCTCATTAGACTTCTAATATGACGGGCTGAACCATTAGAGAAGATCAGCGTGTCATCAGCAAACAAGAGGTGAGAAACCATTGGGCAACGCCGATGTGCGAAATAAGATCCACCAACACTGCGCTGAAACAACATTGAAAGCCCCCTGCTGAGAGCCTCCTCTGCAAGGATGAATAACGCAGGAGCAATAGGATCTCCCTGATGAAGACCCCTACTGGACTTAAAGAATCGATTAATCTGGCCATTAAAAATAACCGAGAACCAACAATTAGAGATAAGAGGCTCAATCAAAGAAATTAACTACAACGTAAATCCAAACCATTGGAGGACAGCAAACAAAAAATCCCATTCCATACGATCATAAGCCTTCGCCATATCCAGCTTAAAAACGACATTGCCCCTACGACATCTCCTCGCCAAATACTGAACTATCTCCCCAGCCAAAGAAATATTTTCAGAAATATAACGACCTTTAGTAAAAGCTCCTTGTTCTTCCGATATAAGGAGAGGAAGAAACTGCGCAAGTCTGTCACTTATGATACGAGATATAATCTTATAGAAGAAGTTGCACAAACTAATTGGCCTAATGTCCGCACAGGTATGAGGGATATCCACCTTAGGCACCAGCGCAATGAGGGAAGAAGTGAATGATCTGGGGAGAGCATCACCATAGAAAAAGGCCTTCACAGCCAAGCAAACATCACTGTCAATAAAATCCTAACACTCACGAAAGAAATGGCCAGTAAAACCATCTGGACCAGGGGAACTGTCTGGGCACATACTGAAGACAACTCCCTTAATTTCAGTATCAGAAGGAATATTGCAAAGTATTTGGTTTTGACCATCTAACAAAAGGCAGGGAATAGAATCCAAAATATCAGAGTGAAGAGAATGGGCTAAAGAAGTGAAAGCACTTTCAAAGTGAGCCACAAGCATAGAGGCCATTTCAGACTTATCATCCACCACAGAACCATCTTCACCATGAAGAACAGTAATGGCCGATCTTCTTTTTGGGACACTGCACATGCATGGAAAAATTTTGTATTGTGATCACCCTCCTTCAAACATTTCATTCTGGACTTTTGTCTCCAAAAAATCTCTTCCTGAAGCTGAAAACATTTCAGGCTACGACGGGCTTCTCCCAGCCGATGTTTGTTGACTTGAGAAGGATCTCCATCAAAATCCCATTCAGCCATAAGGAAATTGTCCTCAGCCTCTTGAACATTATCAAAAAAATTGTTGAAAACTTTCTTGTTCCACTCCCTATAAAAGTTCTTCATATGCCTCAGCTTCATAGCCATAAGGATCAAGGGAAATGAAGAACAAGGAGCAGCAGCCCAAGCAGTACGGGAATCAACAAGAACATTATTATGGGCGGTCCACATTTATTGAAAACAAAATCTAGAAGGAACACTAGAAGCTTTCATATTAGCTGCGATAAGTAAGGGACTATGATCACTGCAAGCTCTGGATAAATGACGCACAGAAATCTGCGAGCATCTGATAGTCCATTTACCATACTGAATGATAGCCAGGAAGGAAATACGATGAGATGTCACAAGATGTTTCAATCTATTGACCGAAGGGGAATTACCAATACCTCTCACATTTCATATCAGGGCATTCATTGTTCCAGATGTTGAGATGAGTTGACAGGGCGCTCCTACGCAAAAAAGTATGAGTTTTTACCCCCTCTGGTATAACAGACCCCTTCCCTACAAAGCTAACATGAACATGTGTAGGATCTGGTGGTTCAGCAGGAGCACCCATAGGATAGCCAATAGGCTTGCCAATTAGCTTACCAGATATAGGAACAAAACCTTCATCCGACTGACCCCCTTGAACTGAAGAGGAAGGCATAAGAGTACCATCACAACCAGCTATATCAGTCACCGCAGAACCAGTGATAACCACTGGAGGGTCAGAAACATCTTGCACTCCGCCCATGCTCGAAGAGATATGCACGTCCTCCATAATCGTCAGAGCCGAATTATTAGATTTATCTTGCTGGGCAATCGGACTCAGGTCATCCCCCACAAGCGCACCCACCTGTTCGTTACTGAACACCTTAACAGGAATAGTCTTACCATCATCCAACGCTGGGGCATCGACCATATTATCCAACAACTCACCGACAGGGATAGTTCCCATAAGGCTAGTTACTTGTTTATTAAGGGCAGATGAAACAGGACGCCACTCTTGGCCCGTAACAACTTCTTGAACGACAAGATCTTTGGCTAGGAGGGCAGGGGTATTCTTGCAGTTGGACGCCAAGTTGCCCAGATGATGGCATGATTGACAGAAAGACGGAGGATTAGGAAATACCAGGGGCTGCCAGATGCCTCCAAATCCATAACCAACCCACACACGCTCAGGGAGCTTCTTCGAAACATCTAACTGCACACAAACACGAGCAGTATGTGATCTAGTTAAGCACTGAGTGTCCCTGTGCACCTGCAGAACCTGGCCAACACTACCAGCGATAGAACGGATCATAGCATCATTATAGAAATTAGCAGGAAGGCCTGGACGATCCATCCAAACAGGAACCAGCGATGAGTCTTTATCAGGAGAAAAATCCATAGTCCATTGAAAGAATCTGAATAATCAGCCTTTAACATACAGAGAGTCCTTCAACAAGACCTGAATATAATCCTCGTGATTTTGAAACCTAAGGAGGAGATGTCTCCCGTCCATAGCACTAATAACGAAATCTTGTTTGAAGCTGAAACGCTAAGCGAAATGTAGACGAATCTCCTGGAAAGAAGGGCACCCAAGAGGCGTCCTAGCAATAACAGTGAAAGCTAGAGGAGTGCATGATATCCGTACCTCATCCATAGAAAATAAGACGGTCGGTTCACCAGAGTCTGTACTAGCAGGCACATGAACATTCAGAGGAAGAGAAGGCGGCTGAATCGACTTCATCATGACTTAGGCCAAAGAAGGCCCTGCAAGGTCAGGGCCAAGGCGGTGCGCATGCAATGCCTAGGACGGCTGTGCGTGCATGGCCATAGGCACACAATGAATTCCATCGAGCGACATAGCCTTCGCGTCCAAAGATTCCACACGAAGAGCTGGGGCAGGGGAAGGCGACAGGGAAGCAACCGGAGTCATCGCGACAGGAGGAGGACCAGATGTCCCCGGAAGAGGCATGGGGGAGGAACCAAGGCCCCCCCCCCCCCCCCCCAGGCCAGCCATGGCCGGCGGCGGCCTAGGGCAACCCAGGAGAGCAGCGGGGAGATCGGGTGGCAGGCATGGTAATTATTCAAGGCCGGATGAGTTTATTTGGATAGGGAATGCTAAAGGGGGTTTTTTTGTTAAATCTGCTTATTCTATAGCCTCCACCCCAGGTGTTAGCCGGGCCCCCTGGACTAAAGTATGGGACCACGCTATCCCCCCACGTTCAATTATGTTTGTTTGGAAATTGATCCATAGGGTGGTCCAAGTGGATTCCAGAATTGTGGAATGTGGTATTCGTTTGGTGTCTAAGTGTGTGTGTTGCAAGAATCATGAGCAAGACATGATGGAGCACTTGTTCATTTCTAGTGATATCACCATGGAGCTTTGGAGATGGATTGCATCCTTGCTGAATAATAAAATTAATTGGAGTGACCATGTTACTACTAGATGCTGGAGTATTGTCTCCACTACTAATATGAACTCTGCTATTCACTTTACTGATATGGTTACTTGCGTTCTCATGTTTTGGGAAATTTGGAAGTTAAGGTGCACTGCCCGCATGAAGGCTATTCTTCGGTCTGTGGATTATGTCAAGCGCTCTATCATGTTTATTGTTCACAAGATCATGGAAACCGTCAAGTTTACTCGCTACATCTTCAGAAATCATGCTGATATCCTTACCTCCTATAATATTAAAGTTTCCGTCAACATCAAAGATCCTATTATTGTCAAGTGGCTGCCTCCCATGGTCAACTTTTGCCTTAATGTTGATAGAGCATCTAAAGGTAACCTAGGGAAATGTGGAGGCGGTGGGTGCTTCAGAGATAGTCATGGTAATTTTCTTTGTGGCTTTGCTTTTTATTATGGCACAAAGAGTAGTATTTTGGCAGAGACAAGAGCGATCCATGATGGGCTGCGTTTGGATATTGAACGGCATCTTCACGTCTCTGTCATATATTCAGATTCTGCTCTTCTTGTTAGGGCAATTATTTGCGGGCAGATTCCACACTAGGCCATCTTTCCTTGGTGGCGGGGAATTTGCAATATGATTCGTTATCTAAAGCCGAAGATCTTGCATACATACTGGAAGGGAAACCAGGTCGCTGATTCCCTGGCCAACCATGTGTGTTCTCAAGAATCCAACATTGTTTTTTCCGGCATTGGCAGTCTTCCTGCCATTTCCATGGGAGCGTTGATTGTTGATAAGGCTGGGTTACCTAGTTTTAGGCAGACTTGGCTGGTTTTTGTGCTATATCTTTGTTGGTTGGTGTTGTCTTGGTGTTCTTGATGGTGGAGTTTTCTTCATGGTGTCGGGTGCACTCTATCTTAATCTTTTTTGAAATAAAATTTCTTCCTTTGGTGGATCACCTAGTGGAGTGAGAACATTTCTTCCCTGTGGGAGGAGGTGCACTCTCCTAGTCACTGACCCATTGGAGGCTTCTAGAAAAAAAAATAAAAAAAACTCATGTTATAATATAGTTCATGGAAATGTAGTCTAAATTTAGCAGTAGGTGGTGTCATGCAAAACACCCAGTAGATCCATTCTCGATGGGTACATACTCAAATTGTCCGATTCAGTGGTCGAGTTCGGGTGCTCCTCCCGGGACTGGAATGACCCCATTTGCACAAGCATTGGTCTAGTAGAGTTCAAAGACCCAAGGTGTCACCATCTCCATTTGATCATTATTTTGATATGGTTTGGGTAGATCTCAGGAAAATAATAAAGGATGTCCATGCAAGAGTATCATACAAAGGATAGGACTAGCAAGCAGGGTTGGTTCAACTTAAGTAATACTGATTTATATAAGAAATCTATGAAGGGATCAAGCTAGAACAAACAAGAACTTGGTTCTAGTATTAAGAAGAAATTGGTCGACCAGAAAGACAGGGTCAGTCTACCGACCTAGCCAGTAGCTATATCTGGTTTTTACTAAAAAATTGGTCGACGGAAATGACCAAGTCGGTCGATCAACTTAGCCAGTAGCTTGGTTCTTGGTTACAACGAGAGGTCGGTTGACCGAAATGGCAAACTCAGTCGACTGGCCAAACATCGGTCGACTAACCTACTCAGTCAAAGCAAGTTCCTTACATTGTTGAGGATCAGTCGACCAGAGTTACAGAATTGGTCGACCGATTAGATAGAATTGGTTGACCATTTTTTTGGTTTCGGTCGACCAAATTCGAAAAAAAACATAATTACACAGGTCAAAATTACACTACTTTTTCTGGCCTGGGAATGGAAATAAACAATGAGGAATAGAGAGTAAGGGCTATTCTATAGTGCTACATGATTTTCAAGGGCAGTGGGAGGTTTTAAGATCCCTATCTCTCTTCTTTTTCTCTCTCGGTTGGGCAAGATGGAGGGGGGTCGGTCGACCGAAATGATCAAGCGGTCGACCGATTGTAGCGTTAATACAAACTGGTTTCTGCTTGTTCTGAACAGTGGGTTGGAGTTCCAAGACGGGAATGGAGGCAATGACTGGGTACAAGGGCGTTTACTTTGACACTAACAAGTGCTCAAAACAATGACACTTGGAGAGTAACAAGCAACAAGCAAGAAGGGAGGGCATAAGACAATGTTTCCTACCTGGTAAGAAGAAGATGACAATAATACTTGAAGAAGAAGATCTCCAAAACTCCTTCCTACACCCTGTAGTTAAACACCCAACACCCTTCCTTCTTCATCCTCCTTAGCCTTTGGCGATAGCAATGGCAAGTAGCAAAAGTTCTGGCTAAGGATCAGTGTGAATATATAGAGAGCTAATCTCCACTGAGGCATGCGTAAATACATCAATAGATGGACGATGGCGATTAACCAGATGGGTTACTCACACAAATTTATCCCTCATCACCTTGATCTTACCCGCAGTTAACAAGTAGTGGTGTTAATACGTAATCGTGATTACCTAAGTGAATAATAATGAACAGTAACCCTATTACGTAATCAAGTGTGTAATTATATATATATATATTCATTTTAATATAATACAATTTCCTTTTAATCCTTTTTTTCAAAACAAACCTTATTTATTTAAGTTGTCATTTTTCATTAACTTATGTGTACTTATCTTTAAGAACTATTTTGGGTAATGACAATGTGAGGTATAATTCATTTAATCACAACGTTATCATGTAATTCTTAAAAATTACATGACTAATTATTTTTATAAATAAAATTGAGGTCTTGCAGATTGGTGTTTAAGAGTCACATCAATTGTTGATGAAGTCATATATTGATTGTGAAAAGAGCTTCATATCGATTGGCATAAGAAAAGACAATCGATTTGTGACTAACAAGGCAATCGATTAGCATAGGGACAATTGATTGGTGAACAGGGCAATCGATTGCAAAGAGACAATCGATTGGTCAAGGGAAAACATCGATTGGTGCACATGAAGGATTCCCCAGTAGTCCCAGTTTGGGTGCACATGTCTGGACTCCCTGCAAACTTTTTTAGTGAACCAATGCTAAGGTCCATTGCTGATAGCATTGGGCCAGTCCTACTGGTTGACCAAAACACATCCAGAATGATCAGAGCAGATGCAGCAGTGGTGTGTGTTCAACTCAATGTTTCTAAGAAGCTTCCAGATCATGTATGGGTTGGTGTTGGAGCAGGGGGCTCTTGGCAACCGATTGTATACGCAGCCCCTCCTCTCTTCTGCACCTCTTGCTCAACACTAGGTCACTCTATCAAGAACTGTAGACAGGCTGAAGGACAGAAGGCACAAGAAGACCGCACCAAACAACAAGAACCAATGTCAAAGGATACTTCTCAACCCCCAGCTAATGCTAAGGCCACTACATGGAGACCTGTCAAGGCCGGCAACAAGGTGCAAGCCATGGGAAACAACGGGAAAAATAAAACAGTGGCAGTGCATGAGGAGGAGACGAACTTGGATGGCCATTTGCATGGGCCACCTAACTCCACACCAGTCATAAATGCTCAGAAACAGCCTTCCCACAACAATTATTTTATGATTTTGGAGGAGGCTCCACAACACCAAACCTCAGGGGACCTTGACAAAACAAAGACCCTAGCCCCACTGGAAGAAGTAGAGGACAGTCCCCCCCCCCACTACCGGCTACGACAATGAAAAATCGATGCTTGCCCCCATCCAACTAACCTTTGCATCGGCCAACACCAGTCAGAGTGTTCATCAGGTGTTTGATGAAAGGCCAACACCAAAGCACAGCCAACTAAAGCAGACCGCTGGAATTGCAGATAATAGAACTAAGCACGATGGGGAGCAGCTCTCCTCAGTCAAGAAGAAAAGCCACCAAGCAGGTCAGAAGGAATGCATGGAAGATGATGATGCCCTCTCAATTCAAAGTACAGAAGAAACAGACCACACTACAAAAGCTCTCAATAAACTCATTGAGCCACACGATACTCCCAGCAATGAAGCCCATGCAAACAAGGATAAAAGGCAGCAAAAAGAATTTTCTAGTGATGATGGTGTGATCATATCCATCCCTGCCCCATACAAAGTCAGAGCCATCCCTGGAATGGATCCACCGCAAACTGATAATCTAAGCACACTTCATGATATTTTTGTTGGAAAACCAAAAGCTCAGCCAGCAAAAGATGAGGGTGTACGCACCCGTCAGGATCTGCGCCGTACATAATCAATTTCTGATGTCAACACCAACAAGCCATAGCCTCTTAATATGGAACATCAGAGGGGTGGGGAATGTACAGTCTATCAGTAGGCTAAAACTTTTGAAGAATAGACACAAGCTATCCATTATAGCAATTATAGAACCAAAGCAAACTACTTCAAGCATTGAGAGGTATAGAAATAAACTACACATGGCCAATTGTATAGCAAATGTTGATGATCACGCACGCATATGGCTATTCTGGGATCAGAATGTTCAGATTTTGAAGATTGGATGCAGTGACCAGTTTATTACTGTTTCAGTTTCTTCTAACCTTTGCAAACCTTATTACCTAACCGTTGTGCATGCTAGCTGCTCGATTATTGAGAGAAGATCACTGTGGGATCACTTAATGGATTTCTCCACAACCTGTAATGAACCAAGGCTCATTGGAGGGGACTTTAATAGCTTCCTGACTCTTCAAGAAAAGAAGGGGGGGAAGAGGAAATACACAAGACCTACCATGGATTTCCAAGCTTGTGTGTCAGCCGCGGGGCTTGAAGATGCAGGTTATGTGGGCAACAAATACACATGGTTCAATGGGCAACAACATAATGGCATTTGGATCAGAATTGACAGGGTTTTCTTGAAAGCTGAGTGGACTATCTCCTGTCCAGCGGTTCAGGTCCAGCACTTGGACAGATCCTGTAGTGATCATTGCCCCTTACTTATTTCCAGTAAGAAGGAGAGCACAAGGGGACCATCTAGATTTACATTTCAACACATGTGGTGCTCCCATGAAAAATTTATTTCTGAATCACTTGCTGCATGGAGAATGGCCCCTGCCTCCTCTCTTCATCTGATAAACATGGCTGGAAAACTGAAATTTATGAAATCCTTCTACAAAAGATGGAATAAGGATGTCTTTGGCAAAGTTTCCACAAACATACAAGAGGCTGAAGCTTATTTCTCCATTGTTCAGAATGAGTACGATGAAAACCCCACAAATGGAAAACACAATGCATACACTCTGGCCAAAGAAAAACTAGAACATGCACTTGCACAAGAAGAAATTTTCTGGAGACAAAAATCCAGAATAAAGTGGATGAAAGAGGGAGACAAGAACATGAAATTTTTTCATGCTTATGCTATATCCCAAAGGAGGCAGTCCATGATATCATCTCTGCACAAAGAGGATGGCACCTGTGAGGACAGAAATGAGGAGATTGCGGCCATGTTTATTAACCATTTTTTTGGAGTGTTCACCATTGCACCACATCAGGTAAGAACAGAAATCCTTGAGCACATCCCAATTATCCTACAGGACAGTGACAATGATATGCTCTGTGCGGTCCCCACAGTGGAGGAAATCAAAAAAGTTGAATTTAGTATGAACCTGGACAGTGCCCCTAGACCCGACGGTTTCTCTAGACATTTTTTCCATGCATGCTGGGATTTCATTCATGTAGAGGTCACTCAAGCAGTCCAAGCTTATTTCTGTGGGCATAGCTTGCCAACAAGCTTCACATCATCACTAATTACTCTCATTCCCAAGGTGGACAAACCTAAGCAATGTTCTGATTTCAGACCCACTAGTCTCTCAAACTTCATATACAAGATTATACTTAGGGTGATAGCGGACAGAATTGGCATTTTGCTGCCCACCCTGATATCAGAAGAGCAAGGGGCATTCACACGAGGAAGGAACATAGAAGAAAATATTCTACTCACAAAGGAGATGATACAACATCTAGGGAGGACTTGTAGGGGAGGGAACATGATTATAAAGCTTGATATGGCCAAGGCATATGACCGAATGGAATGGGACTTTCTATATCATGTACTCCGATGGTTTGGCTTTTCCATCCAGGCCATATCTATTATAGAACCTTTGATATCCAATTGCTGGTTCTCCGTCCTTCTAAATGGAGTGGTTCATGGTTTCTTCAAATCATCAAGGGGGCTCAGGCAAGGGGACCCAATTGCACCGGCCCTGTTCATTCTTGCGGAGGAGGCCCTGAGCCGAGGGCTCACCCATTTATTCCACCACAGTAGTGGGGCATGGTATCAAACTAATGCACGGGGTCCGCCGGTTTCAAATGTCCTTTTCGCTGATGATACCTTAATTTTTTCTAATGGATCAGCTAGACACCTTACAAGATTGATGGGATTCCTAAAATGTTATGAGGATGCATCGGGGCAGCTCATCAACAAGCACAAGAGCGCGTACTACACACACAAAGATGCATCTGCGGCTCAAATTCAGAAAATCAGTGAAATTACCGGTTTCAACAACAACAAAATACCACTCACCTATCTTGGCGTTACTATCCATTCGGGAAGACAGAAGCCAATCCACTTTGCTAACATCATATCCAAGACAACTAGCAAACTCCAAGGATGGAAAACAAAATTCTTGTCTACGGGGGGGAGGATGATCTTGATACAACATATATTATGTGCCCTCCCGGTATACACCATGGCTGCCCTCCCCATTCCGGTAACAGTCATGAGAGCCTTCCATAGGATATTGGCAAACTTCTTCTGGGGATCATATGAAGGATCACCAAAAAGGCATTGGCACAGCTGGGGCACAATATCTAAACCAAAGAACTATGGGGGTTTGGGCCTTCCACACCTACAACACATGCAAATTGCGCTCAGTACAAAGCTACTTTGGAGAGCAATATCCACCAATTCTATATGGGCCAGATTTTTTAGAAGGAAGCACTTATTTAATTGTCATTATTCTGATGCCCATTTCCCATTCATGACAGCCAGGGATAGAACCCTATGGCAACAGGCCGCCCAGATGATCCATAAAAATCACAGAGTCATTCCCTCAAAGGAAAATTCTGTAGCTTCCTTTTGGCTTGATACATGGACTGGCACATCACCACTTAAGACCTACCTTGCTAAGGAAGTATGGCAAAATCCCAGGTCTTCAGTGATTCATACAACACTCCTCTTCATATTGCAGTTCGGTTCTGCCCCAGAAACATCCTTGCCTAACACTTATATACTGATCAACCCATGGACAAATGGATATGGTGCCCTACTGCAAATGGAACATTCACTACCAAATCAGTGCACCTACTGTTGGGTTTTCCATATATCATGTTTTTGATGATCACATTAACATCCTTGAACATTGATTTAATGCAAAATTGATGTGCTAACTAACATGAAAAACACCATGAAAGTGATTGAGTTAAACATTGCTAAATCATACAATGTACATCACTAACAATGTATTTGCATGTAGGTGCACAAGCATGAAAGATGGAGCATTGAAGAGGCATTGAAGAAATGAGCAAAAAGCACAAATATCTGTCAAAGAGGTGTATCTGTCGACAGATGCAATGTACCTGTCGACAGATTCATACAGTCATTCCAAGATAGAACTCAGGTTTGCATCTCTGAGTGTATCTGTCGATAGATACAATGTACCTGTCGACAGATTCACACAGTCAACCCAGGACAGAACTCAGGTTTTCTATTCCTGAGTGCATCTGTCGACAGATGCAAACTGCCTGTCAACAGATACACTCAGAAACTCAATTTCCTGAAACCCAGTTCTCAGCCTGAGTGTGTCTGTCGACAGATGCAAGTGCACCTGTCGACAGACAACGGAAACATGAGATTTTGAGTTTCCAAATCCGGCCCCCACTTGGGTGTTTCCTTCTTCCACGACCCCCACCTTTACCTAACACTATATAAGCATCATTTTGGAGCCAAATTCGCAGAGAGCAGCCTCCCATCCAAGAGCCTCCAAGGGACCAAGAGGAAAAGCCCCAAATTGCTGCTCTGCTTCAACTTTCCACCCAGATCGTCGTGGAATCACCATCTATGCGGAGCTGAAGCCGGATCGTCATCAATTCAACCTTCTACATCGATCAATCTACATCCAATCGAAGTTTGAAGAGCGTTTGGACGATCCACGAAAGAATTCCAACCGGATTTGTTCCCTAATTCCTAATTCTTCTCCATTTCATAATTTCCATTTCATCGTGTGTGTGTGTGGTTGTGTTTCGAGCATCCTTTGTGCTTGATTCATGTATTTGTGGTTGTTTTGATCGTGTTTCATCAGACAACGTGTGTGTGGTTGAGTTGTTGTGTTGAACTCGCTCATAAGCAGTCGTTTCTGCGTGTGTGTGTGGACGGTGGATGTAGGATACACGAGTTGTGTACTCCGAACCACCTTAAATCATCGTGTTCTGTGGTTTGTTCGCATTTTGCGATAGATGATTGGTAGGCACGGTGTTCATACGCACGTTTGATTCCCTGTTCTCATTTAGATCAACTCAAGCGGTCTCATACTTAATCAAATTCAAATCAAATTTCATTAAGATCGCTGTAGCATCGAAAAGAAGCCATCAATAGTTTAAAATTGCCGTAATCTATTCAACCCCCCCCCCCTTCTAGATTACCGTATTGTGTATTTCCGCATAACCCTTCACCTACTGCTCCAAACTTCTACATCCCATAAATGGAGCACAATATGCCAGTCCTACATTCCAATAAAATGGTCCGTGTTTATATGGAAACTGATTTCCAATTGTGCCCCAGTTGATGAGACATTGAAAGCTAAGGGAGTGCCTCTATGCTCCAAATGCTCTTGTTGTTCTTCTCCTCAAGAAGAGACTGCCCTCCACCTAATTTTCAGAAGTGATGTTTGTAACAAAGTATGGGCAGAACCTTTCCATCTCCTGCGGTTCCACAACAAAGCGGCTACAAATGTGACAGATGGGCTACTTTCCTTCCTATCACACGAGGCCTCTTCTAGTATAGAGGGACGGCTAGCATGTTGAACATTCATGCCAAAAGTATGAGAAATATGGTGTAGCAGAAACCGAGCAAGATTCCAAGAACAAGTCATGTCGGCTAAGCACATTATCAACAGGGCCATGTTATCAATACGTGCTGCGGGCACGTCCTTTAAACTCCATCAGCTATCTCAGGCATGGGTTGAAACTCTTAAACAGGTCGGAGGTTCCCATGGGCAACTAAAAACCACAAAACCCACTGTGGTGAAATGGATGCACCCCCCAATAGGAAGGTTAAAACTAAATATTGATGGGGCCTTCAAAAAAGCAGCAGGTGGTGCTGGAGGGGGAGGTACCCTCCACGATCACAAAGGGACTTGTATATTTGCTTTTGCTGCTAAGTATCAGGGGGCTATCTCTGCCCTTGATGCTGAAGCTCGTGCGCTTCAGGACGGACTCGCAACATGCTGCCACCAAGGTATCATGGACATCATGGTGAAGACCGATTCTCTACTTCTCAAGTAGATTGTCACTGGTCAGACTCAACCCCCATGGGAACTGGTATGTGTAATCCAACAAATATCTGCAACTACAAAGAAACTCCGGGCACAGATCAAGCATGTGCCACAGGAACCTAACCAAATGGCCCACTCATTAGCCGGTTATGGATGCTCCAACAACTGTTTCAGATTTTGGGACGCTGGGGCTGTTTTGCCACACGTAGTAAGGGGTCCTTACCGCCTGGATAAGGTGGGATGCCCCACCCTTAGGCCCTAGCCCCAGCCACATGTAATCTCCCCCCCCCCCTTCTTTCTTGCAATCTATAATAGAAATCTCAGCCGCTTGGTGTTGGTAGTGGCCCCCTCACTTTTGTGAGGATGCCCCTACCTCCTCCTTTTGGTACGACCATATTTAAAAAAAACATCGATTGGTCATTGCACCATCGATTGTTGAAGGATAAACAATCGATTGGTCATTAAACCATCGATTGCTGAAGGGGAAAACATCGATTGGTCATTAGACCATCGATTGCTGAAGGGAAAACATCGATTGGACATTTGACATTTGATTGCTAAAGGAAAAACATTGAATGGTCATTACACCATCTATTTCTGAAGGAAAAATATTGATTGGTCATTAGACCATCGATTGTTAAAGAATAAACAATGGATTGGTCATTAAACTGTCGATTGGCGAAGTAAATGCTCCAAATACCGATTGGTGAAGGGAATGGTCCCACACCATCTGATTAATGTTGTGACGTATCGAATGGTGACCAAATCTGATGGGCCTTTCGATTGGTGACCATTCTAATGATTAGTCTTCTATCCTTTTGATTTAGCTTGAAAATGGGAATCAATTGCTGACTAAGTGTTCCAATTGTAGGATCGAACAGGTAGGTTGAATAGATCTAGAAGGGGGGTTGAATAGATCTACAAGGGGGGTTGAATAGATTAATCACCAATTTCAGTGGTAGCTTGAGTAATTTAAAAATTACTTCAAATTATAGATCCATTCAAATAGAAAACCTTAGTGATCTGGTGTGTAGGTGTGTGTAGTTGCTATGTGAAACAATTAGACAAACACTGTATGTGAATGACTAATGTGAGATCGAAGTCCTATGCATGTATGTAGCGTAGAAAAACAGATCAAACCACTGCACAGGAGATTTTTAGGTGGTTTGAAAATCATACCAGTGATTCCTATATCCACCCCTCACACAGTAAGGACACACTACTCAAAAATCTGAGTACAACACATACAAGCTCGAAGGCTCAAACCACACACACACAAGAGCTCGACAGCTCAAACCACACACATGAGCACGACAGCTCAAACCACACTAGCTAGATCAAGTTCACAGGAAATCACATCCTTTAGCAATGAACTGATTCACACACTTAAATGCACACTGAAATCTGCACAGAACATATGTACAGATCTCACGAGCACTAAAAATTGAACTAAGATGAACACTCCAATAGAAATGAGTAAAAGAGAGATGAATTGGATGTTCCTTCTTAAAGACGATCTGTAGAAGGCTTGAATTGAAGGCCCTTGAGAAAATCAGATGGAGTACTCCTTCAATTCATGATGCTTTGTTTCAGATCTGTTGCTTCTTCTGATTGCTACTTCTTCCTCTGCTGCTCTTCTCCTTGATCTGCTCCTCTTTCAGCACTCCAACACTCTCTCTCTATGCTTGGCATTTACTCCGCTCGTCCTCTATGTTTGATGGCTACTCCATATGAGACATGAGCATTTATAGCCTTGGTGCAATTCCTTTTACATGGGAAACATGTGCATAGAAACCTAAGGTTCACCCAAGGTTGCCACGTGTCCAAAAGTCCTTCTCCTCACTGCCACTTGGATGAAAGGGTATTTTGATAATAAGAGAGTCTCCTAAAAGTCTTCAGAGATAAATCACACCCTTTAGAAATCATACCCTTTACGTTTCTGAGTTTTTATGCAATGTGTGTCGACACAAGTTTGCATGTGTGTCGACGCAACTAACTAAATATCAGTTCTAGCTTATTGGGAAGAAACATGTGTCGACTTGATTAGCAACTAGTGTCGACGCAACTGTGACTTTGTTCTTCAGGAGCTTAATGGGCAGACTATGTGTGTCAACCTGACTCACAACTTGTGTCGACGCAACTATGACTTTGTTCTTCAGAAATTTACTGGGCAGACTATGTGTGTTGACACAACTTTGACAAAATTGTGTAAACCTGTAAATATGTAGTGTAAACCATAAACACATGTCATTATCATCAAAATGTCAAATATGAAGTATCAAAAACATGTTGTTTAGTCATCATTATAATATATACCATATGTCATCATCAAAATCAAAGTATGAGTGTTTAGACATCATCCACAACCAAATGTTGTAGTCATCATTAAAATCATCATAAAAAAATTCAAATACACACTCAACACATTATTCTCCCCCTTTTTGATGATGACAAAATAAATACTCATACTTTTTCTCCTCATTCTTTTTCTTCCAAAAACTCATTCTTTTACTCCCCCATAAGCCCATAGTCTCATGCTTTTCTCCACCTTTTTGATAACATCAAAAAGATGGATGTGTATAGGTCAATTCATGTAAAACATAGTCTCAATCTCTCTCTAGAATCCTAGAGAGAGAAGCTCTGGGTTTCTGAGGCGTCTTGGTCTGTCTTCCTCGATTGCCGTCGGCCCTGGGGGCTGGCGGGGGCACTGGGTTACATGGATGTTCATGTGGAAGGCTGCTTGCAAGGCACTGCTGAAGGCGCTGCCTCTCATGGATGGAGGTCCTTCGCTCAAATAATCTCTGCCTCAAAACCACCCCCATCTATAAGCATTGGAGTTAAGGCGCCAAGCTTCACTAACTCAGGAGAGCCTGTTGTTTTCTTTTCCCATGATGAGGTGAGTAAATCCATTCAAACATTCAAACTTGCTTCGATCGTTCGATGTGCTTATGGTAGATGTTCCATTCCGGAACTCAAGACTTGTCTTTCACAAAGATTATCTCTCAAGGGGGAGTTCATAGTGAGTGTCCTCAATAACCGCCATATGTTATTACGTTTTGATGTGGAGGATGATTACGTGAAGATTCTTATGAGAAGGAATCTGTATCTTAACGGTCTTTTATACAGATTCTTTAAATGGGATCCACAGTTTGATTTTAATGCTGACCCTACTGTCATCCCCATCTGGATTGGTTTCCCAATGCTGCCGGTGAACTATTATTATGAGGATTATCTGAAATCAATAGCAGGAAACATCGGTCATGTTCTCAGAATTTATGAACCAACCATGGCGGAAACGCAAACTAATGAAGTGTTTGTGGGCGTAGAGCTAGATATTATCAAACACAGACCTGAAAGAATTTGGATAGGATGTGGTTCTGATGGATTTTGGCAGAACATTATTTATTATGGCATCCCTGAGGTGTGTCCATTTTGTCACAAGTTGGGTCATGCGATGTCAAACTGCCGCAAGAAGCAAAAACAGTCGGAAACGCAAACTGCAATCCAAGGTAATACAACACAACCTAACCATGTTCAGCATACAGTGCCTATGCCAGTGCGAAGGACCTGGCGTCAGAAGGCGATATAGGAAGACACCATACAGTGAACGACAGAGAATAGATTGTCAGTTTTCGTGGAGGAACAGGTTAATGAGGAGGGTGGTCTTTTGCCTACTTCAGAGGATACAAGGCCTGATAATGATCCTCTACAGAAGGTAGACTTGGAGCTTCAGCCTTTGGTTACTCATACGATGACGTTGCATGCTCTGCATGCAGACGTGCATGGGGTGCAACAATGTGAAGAAGCATTCAATGCTGAGATGAACATTATGCAGAAGGATCATGGTCATTCCTTGCCGGACACGGAGGCCACTTCATCGCCTCCGGCGACGGTTCACGAAGAGGAGGAGGAAATTTCAGAGGGGATTCGAGGTGATTCTGTTGATTCCTTTCCTAAACCATCTGATACTGATTTAAAAAAGTTGCCAATATTGCTGCTACAGAGAATATTTACATGCCAAACACTGTCATAAATGAAGATGGTTATACCGAAAAAAGGTCTGGAGCGAGAACTCGATCAAAGGTCAAGGCAACAGAGGTTTTATCTGGGAATATTTCCTCATGAATAATCCTATATTGTTCTGGAATATAAAGGGTATTTCCAATAATGCCTCTAGAAGATTGCTGTGTAAGATTGTTCAAGAAAATAAAATTGATTTAGTTGCCATTGCTGAGCCGATGGTCTCGTTTAGCAGGGCTTCCAAATTATGCAAGTATCTAAACATGCAGAGCTGTATCGGAAATGACGGTGAGGATTTGAAAATATGGGTCCTATGGCGTGATATCTCCATGCACATGATTTCTTCTTCAGATCAGTAGATCACATTAGCAATTTTAAAGGACAACCTGGTTAATATGATGGTTACGGTGGTATATGCGAGTTATCATGCTGCTTACAGAAGGGACCTATTTGATGAGCTTATCTATATTTCGGATACTGTCTCGGTTCCTTGGTTCATTGGCGGAGATTTTAATTGTGTTTTTAGTCCCACTGAAAAGTTTGGAGGGAGGTTGAGTAACATGCAGGCCATGGTGGATTTTAATGCCTTCATTCATGCTTCTTCTTTGACTGATGTTGGTTACATTGGTCCTCATTCAACTTGGTCTAACAATCGTACTGGGCAGGCCTCGGTCAGAGCTAGACTAGATCGTTTTCTTATTAACAGATATGATGTCAGTTGCTTTCCTGATTTCAGAGTTAGACATTTGCCCAGAGGTCCTTCTGACCATGCTTCCTTGCTGGTTTCTTTGCTAATGAGGTTAGACTTCTGGCTAGATTCATCTTCCAGGCAATGTGGATCTCCCATAGCTCGTTCCTTGATACTGTTAAGATGGCGTGGAATGATGAGATACCTTGACACCCCAACCCCTTCGCCACCCTTTTTATGAAACTCAAAGCTGTTAAGCAGGCCTTGCGCCAATGGAATAAGAATATGTTTGGTGATGTAAAAGAGAATGTCAGTCACTTGGAGGAGGAGATAATTGTTAAGCAAGATCAATTTGATAACAATCCAACTCCGAAGAATGATCTGCTCTGGGGAAAGCCACTGCAGACCATAAGTGAGCTCTTTTTTGCATGGAAACCTTCTGGGCCCAGAAAGCATGTATGAACTGGATGGAAAAAGGGGACAAGAATTTTCCTTCTATCATGTTGTTGTTCAAGGCAATAGAAGAAGGAATATAATTCAAAGACTCCAAATTGATGGGAATTGGACTGAAGATAAAGTGCTCATCAGGGAGGAGGCAGCGCGTTATTTTCAGAACCTTATGCAAACTTCCCCACATTCTGTGGATGACACTCTCCTTCAGGTTGTCCCCTCTCTTATTTCTGATGTCCAGAATGATATGCTTTGTGCTTCCCCTAGTATGGAGGAAGTTAAGGCCACGGTGTGGAGTATGAATGGAAATAGCTCCCCGGGCGAGACGGTTTTAGTGGTCTCTTTTTCACTTTCTATTGGGAAATTGTGCAGGCTAATGTTTATGCTGTTGTAAGAGGGTTCTTCCATGGGCATGCTTTTCCTAGAGGTGTCACGTCCACTCTTATTGCCCTTATTCCTAAGAAGGCTCAACCGGCTTCTTTCAATGATTTTCGCCCTGTTAGCTTATGTAACTTTTGTTATAAGTTTGTCTCTAGAATTATTTGTGACAGGTTGGCTAGCATTCTCCCTTCTATTATCTCTGAGGAGTAGGGTGCCTTTGTTAAAGGGAGATTGATCTTAGATAATGTGTCTCTTTCCCATCAGCTTGTTCGGGACGTTAACAAGAGATCTAGAGGGGGTAATGTTATTTTTAAGCTGGACATCAGAAAGGCATATGATAGTGTTCAATGGGATTTTTTATTTGTTGTGCTAAAGAAGTTTGGTCTCTCATCCAGATTTGTCTCTTACATTGGTATGTTGTTATCCAACTACTGGTTCTCGGTGTTGGTGAATGGCTTGCCTGCTGGGTATTATAAATCCACTAAAGGTCTTCTTCAGGGGGATCCCATTGCTCCTACCCTCTTCATCATCATGGAAGAAGCTCTCAGTCGGGGGTTAAAGAACATGGTTTCCAACAGACGTCTTATTCTGTATGCTGGACCCGGGGTTGTCCGTCCCCTTCTCACCTGCTTTATGCTAATGATACCGTCATTTTTCTCAACCGCAGTATCCTTAATGTGAAGCTGCTTATGCAATTTCTTAACAGGTATAGCCAATCTTCGGGTTAGTTCATTAATGCAAGTAAAAGCTCCTTTATGATATCTTGTAAAGCCTCCATGATATTTGTCCATAAAATCAAAGATGCCACAAGTTATGTGAGACAAACTGGTGCTCTAAATTATCTTGGTGTTCTGTTTAGAGTTGGTAAGATTATCATTTTTTATTATAAGTTTCTTATAGATAAAGTTAACACCAAACTTGGTAGCTGGAAAGCAAAGTTGATCTCTCAAGCTGGCCGGATCACTTTGATAAACTCGATCCTTTCTTCCATTCCTGTATACATGGCGGCTACATCAAGTATCCCCAAAGCTATTCTATCTTACATTGACAAGTGCTCTGTTGCATTTTTCTGGAACAGTATTGACAGATCACGTCGGTGCCACTGGGTCGCATGGAACAAAATCCAATTCCTAAAGTGGAGGGCGGCTTAGGTGTCTGGAATATTCATCATGTTCAGTTGGCTCTGGCAGTGAAACAAATCTTGAATATCCGCCGTGGTAATTTCTTATGGTCTGGGTATGCTAGAAGGCGCATTCAATCTAACAATTTTTCTCATATCCCTGGTATGCCTAAACACATATGCAAATACGACCAATACTTTAATCCAAAGCAATACTCATTGGATCCATGGTAAGGGTGATAGAATCGATGTTCTCCAAGACATATGGATTGGTGATCAGTCTCTCTCTAATATTCTTCATGGAACGGTGGAATATTTGGGGTTCTCCATGCAGGAAGTCGCCGCCCATGACTCCCATCCGCTGCGAACTGCTCTCCCTGCTGGTGTTTTTAATGGTTTGCACCTGTCTAGTGAGGAAGCCAAATGCATTTGGACAGCCACCTCGAATGGTGAGTTTTCTACTAAATCCACGTATAATTTAATCAGACATAATAGTACCCGCCACCCAGCAATCATGAAGATTTGGCATCATTCTTTCCTCCCAAAAGCCTCCTTGTTTTGTGGGAAAA
This sequence comes from Colocasia esculenta, assembly GCA_014218235.1. Classification (NCBI taxonomy): domain Eukaryota; kingdom Viridiplantae; phylum Streptophyta; class Magnoliopsida; order Alismatales; family Araceae; genus Colocasia; species Colocasia esculenta. The sequence continues at coordinate 47,186,891 of CM024761.1, read as the reverse complement.
TTCTCAATCGAGCTGTGACTGTTGATGGCAGAATTGCTGAAAGTGGAGTTCCTATGGTCTCTAAATGTAGTTGTTGCACTTCCCCTCAATTTGAGGACATGAACCATGTCTTTATCAACAGTGAAATTGCTGTTAAAATGTGGAACTGGCTCATTCCTTTAATCAGTAACAAGGTGCACCTACACATCAAATAACGGCTAGGATTTGGGACTTCATCCAAAAAACAAATGTTGTAACGACCCACTTCCACCCGATACAGTTATACCAACCCACATTGGATGAGAGTAAGTCGCTATAGGGGAGAAAACCCTAACGATATTCATATGAATTGAGATATATACAAATAGAATGGAATGTTCCAGAAGAAATTAAACAACTATTATTCCATTAACATTTTAATCCACATACCACAGTCTATATAGTCCATGAATGAAATAACATAAACCATAAGATCCACATAAACCATAACATACACACTGCCAGTTTCCATGTACAATGATATCAAACCTGTTGGCCACTGTGTGGCGTTGCACGACAAGGAGGAGTGGCACCACCTGTAAGGTCTCGGGTCTTTAGTGGATCCTTATTGGGTCTGTAGTGGTTCTGTGTGGTCGACGACAAGACCATTGTCGTTGACTTGGGGTTGACGGCCAGGGCTTGCCGTTGAGTCAGAGTCAGCGTCCAGTGATGTGGACGTTTGAGATTGAACTCAACGACATGGGATCTGGACGTCAGTCTGTAGGCGGTTCAGTAGGCGACCAGAGATGTTGACGTCGACTGGTCGGGCCTGTTGAAATAGGGCAGCCCGAGAGCAGAACCCATCTTTCTCCTTTCCTCTCCTTCCTTCCACCTTTGCTTTTCTCTGTTTTCCACAGCTTCTGTTGGGTGATTTGAGCTTGTGGGAAGGCCCTGGATCGTGTAGCGTTGCTTGATCGGGCGGGAAACGCGTGGTTTTGGTGCGATTCGCGCGGAGTCTTCGAGGGAATCCGACGCGAGTAGTGGCTGTTCGGGGATTCTTTAGGCTTTCTGAGGTAGGGACTTAACTCCTACAACCTATCTCATCAAACCAGCATGCCCAATTAAGTGAATTGGTGTGCAAATCATGGTTTAGGTTGGGTTGTATCATGCCGGGATTTTGGGTAAATTGGACAATCTATGTGTTAGAATGTTTAATTATGATGTTCTGGTAGTGTGGATTGATGAGAGGAAGTGTTTCCCTCCATCAGTCGAGGTTCTGTTGGGTGGTTCTGCCCATTGGAACTGATTTGGTTCAGTTATGGGTTTAGGGGACTGAATATATCAACGTCCACATCTGTTGACGTTGAGATCTTCAGGGGTGATTTAAACGACAATGTCGATTGCCGTTTAATCAGGATAAACGACATGGTGAGTGTCGTTTACCTCATATTGGCGGCAATCGATGTGGCCGTTAATCTCCTGTCTCCCAGCAGACTTGAGTTGTGTGTTTAGAGGCGATTGACATGTGATGTCCGCCCTAATAGCACAAGTGGGCCAGGCTTAGAGTGTGACTCCGCCTATGCATTTGAGTAGTTGTTTGGGGCACGAGGTGTTTACTTTCTGTACGGGTTTCAAACGTTGAGTGTGTTCCATCTGTTGTACGCGCGTTGCGTTACCGTGTACCCGTTTCTATTGTGTTACCTAGGCGTGGGTGCGACTCCGTCTAGACGACTAGAGTGTGGTTATCCTCCGCTAGTGAGCCAGGACATTGAGTGCGACTCTGTCCTGTGCGTACTCCTTGTGGTGGTTTTGAGCCGGTCTCCGTGGCGCCCCTTCTCTACCGCTAGGGTCAAGCGTAGGGGAAAAACCGGTCGTGGACCAGACGCGAGAGAGAGCGTCTGTAGTGTGCACACGTGGCTGGGGTTGAGAGCCTCTGTGGTGACGGGACGCCGAGCCACAGACCCTAGCTGAGTCCTACTTGCTGTGTGTGTGTGAGTGTGTGTTACTAAGCCGCGTGGTTTACAGTTTTGTGTTGTGGTGCGACGTGTACTTACTTTCAGTTTTTACTTTCCACACTTTAGTTCAGTTGCCGGTGGGGTTACTTTTCCCTACTGGGTCTCTTTCTTGAGACTCACTCCCTTCCCTTTAAGGTGGGTCTTCGTCGACTCCCATTCCAGGCGAGTCTAGCCACTCTGGTGTTGGTGGTCCCTAGCTGCAGTGAGTAGTACTTTTTGTTGTACTTCTGTACTCTGTACTTTGCTCAGACTCTGAGTTGTAAATGATATGTTCATAGTGGAATTTTACAGCTTTGCATGGTGTGTATCTTCTTACATATAGTCTCCTCGGACTTCACTTCCTACCCTTCCGAGCTTGTCTCGTGGGTTAGCAGGTCAGAATTCGGGTTACTGGTTGTTACTGGTAATGCGGATTCTGGGTCGTTACACCACCGATGTACGAGGGGTCATCGTCATCGCCGATCATCCACTGTGTGGATACCGCTAGAGGGAGTCTCGCGAGAGCTCCTTCAAACAAGACTAATTCTGTGCTTCAGGAGATATACGATCTCCCCTAGGTGAGACTGTCTCATGCCTTATTTGTATGTATGTTTACATGCACCGTACATCATTGCCCGATCAAGTACATAGATGGAAATCGATTTTTTGTTTTACTTCCGCTGCGCATGTGATGCCCCAAGTTGATTTCCAACAATTAGTTGATGGCTATCCATGTATAATCCCAACCCTATGGCTCTGATACCATCTCTGTAACGACCCACTTCCACTCGGTACGATTATACCAACCCACATCGGATGAGAGTAAGTCACTACAGTGGAGAAAACCCCAACGATATTCATATGGATTGAGATATACACAAATAGAATAGAATGTTGCAGTGGAAATTAAACAACTCTTATTCCATCAACATTTTAATCCACATACCACAGTCTATATAGTCCATGAAAGAAATAACATAAACCAGAACTTCCACATAGCCAATTTCCAAGTACAATGATACCAAAATTCAAATTACAAATTACATCACATACTAATAAATGAAATACAAATCTTCAATCTATTCTTCACGTTCCTCGTCGGGTCTTGCCAAGTCCTCAACTTCTAAATCTCCTGAAATGTTTAGCAAGGGTAAGTCTACACAATAGACTCAGCAAGCAACTTAAAATCACAAACCATACACTTATCACACATGCTTTCTAACAATTTAACATTTTATTAACTTACTAGAATTTAACATTTAATCTCATATATGCTCATGTTGTGACATAAGGATCAAACATGGAATGCTTTAAGTAAAACTATACTAATACATGTAAAACAATGATTCTAAAAATGGATACTTGTAACATGGAAATCATTCATATACTTACATGCTTTCATCTCAAAATTTCATATAACACTAACACATGACTTCTTTTCAATTTATAGCATGATACTAAACACAAGCTTATCAAGTAAATACTATCTCATGGACAAATTTACAAAATCCTACACACGGTCCTAAACGTAATATCACATTTATCATTTAACATGGATCATATTAACACATACATTTACCTTTTTCATGTCATGCTCACATGTACTTTTTACCTTAGTTTTTACATGTACTTATTCACCAAGCAATGTGACAAAGTCTTGGTTACCTAATATGTAGAGTAAAATAATTCATGTAGCATGTCGATACCATTATGAAATAAAGCATTTAAACAAAATCATGTAGCCAATGTTATGTAGCATGTGGTCCTGTGGCATGTAGTCATATAGCATTTAATCTTGTAGCATGTAGCATATAAAACAATTGACATGTAATTCATGTAGCGTGTAACATGTAGATCTTGTATCATGTAGTCATGTAGTTGCCAAGACATAGCCCGCACTATTATAGAGATCATATAGCATATAGTCATTCACTTATCACCTAGGCAAAGCAGTGATGAAGTCTAGGTTATTGCACAAAACCGGGGAAAGCCCTTCTCACCTTAACTAGTAGAAATTGTCTACCTCCAGGATTTCAATCCGTTGCCCACGGTTTCTGTAGGTCATTTCATATAGTTGAACCATTACCATAGGGGCATTCCACAGTGTAGTTCCCTATAGGAAATCTCTATAATAGCAATGTCTTATTGGCCAATTATTTTCAAGAATGCAATAACATATATTCATGCAATTATGAAACTATTACATACACTTGACATTTTCATATAATTCTATCATGATCTTTTATACATTCATGCATAATTTATGAAGATGACAATACAATATTACACAACATATTTTCTCAATTCTGAAATCAAACTCTACTGTGCAACAACAACCTATCATGGTACTACACTTATCCAAAAGCCAACATGTATATACATTTTCATGTTTATTGATTTCTATATGCATTTTAACATTCAGAAAATTATAATAGTATGTATAGTGCTCAGAATAATATATATTTTTAACCACATGATGGATACAGCATAAGGAACATATCTGAAATTTTTCAAAATTTTAGAAGTAGTACAACTATTTTTCGTATTTAACAGGGTTTACATGCAATTTAACAAGATAATTTATTTAAGCATGGTAGATAGTAAGCCATCGAATCTAATAGTTCTGGAACATGCATATAGTAGTCCTACATTCATGGAAATGTTCTATGATGATAACATTCAGCATGCACATTTACTCTGAATTTAACTCTATTGAACATGTGTATTTCCCCCATTATAGAATTTCTATAAATAGCAGATATAATCATGAAATTATCGCGATATCATGGTATGATCTACTGATCATATTAGATAGGAAATCATTTTCTAAACACATATATGTATTCACTTTTACCCGAAAAATCACATCACAAAGATCAATATCATTATTCAAGAAAATCACAAAAACATGACGTCCATGGGATGGACGCCAACATAGGTTAACGGCATGATCGGCTGCCGTTAATCTTGGATCATGATGGCAACAAAGTGGTCGTTAATATCCTGTCTGCACACAGTGCAGACCGAACTCCATACAAGAGAGAATCTGGGGGTCCATGATACGATTTTAAAAGATTTAAAACATATAAAACCCTAGATGACAAGCCCACGGAGTGAAACCTTAAGCTACTTGCCTACGAATAAATCTAAAGAGATCTAGATTCGTCGGTGAAGCCCTCCCCAGCCAAGCCAAGAAGAGGTCCAAAACGGCTTGAGATCTGGTCTTTCCTGTCGATGTAGGTCGATACTTGGAGTTGTGGAAGCTTCCTTGATGTCAAGTGCACCTCCCAGTCGGTGTAGATCGCCGAAAAACTCCTCCAATCGCCAGATCAAAGTCGTACAAAACTAGCTATTCTCCACAGAAACCCTAACTTGCTCACAAGAGCAAGAGCCCTAATTTGGCCAAAAATGGGTGTTTTTATAGTGCTAGGTGGGTTGGGTATGCATTAAGGTAGCTATCCTACGGTTTTAGGTGGGTTTATAAACTGGAACTCAAGGAAACACAACTGTTTGTAGATCTAAAATCACAGGAAATGAGGAAAATAGACGTCAACATCAGCTGCCACCAGCAGGGAGTTAGCGTCCATCGATATGGACGTCAACTTCACCAGTCAACGTCATGCATGTTGCCGCCAACACGCAATCAACGTCAATTTTTTTGTTGACGTCAACTGGCATTTCGGCCAGAACACAAAACTGCATCAAAACTGGTTATATTTATACATCATAAATAACATACAGAAAATCCATAGATATCTTATGCACAAGATAAACACATATTTATATACATATAGGTACAAAACATTATTATACAACCTATGCATAGATTTAAATAACTATACCCCGTACTTCAACAATTTGATAATGCATGCACATTTAAATATATATTACGTGTACAAAATAGCTTCATGTGTACTTGTAAGATATACAATAATAATTACATACTATATGCCCTACATTATTTAAATACACTATGCACGGAATAAATAATTATAATATACACACACACACAAGAATAACATATATTATACTCATGCACATGAGTAAGTAATTGCTTATAATATGCACCAATTTATACAGTATCAAATGCACAAGGGGCCTCACATCCTCTCCCCCTTAAAATGATCTTCGTCCTCGAAGATCGGATCATGTACCTGTGGTGCCATCGTTGGTGTTGTCTCTAGTCAACGCATACATGCTTGCTAGTGCTTCTTGTCTTACCACTGGCTTCATTATTGTTGTTGCTGGAACATCTCGTGGAACGAATTTCTTCAGCTTCGGACACTCTCTAATCCGATGATCTTTGCTGCCACACTTGAGACATCTTCCTTTTTTTGTCCAACACAAATCTCCGCCATAACGCTTGCCGCAGTGCACACACTCGGGCTTCTCGCTGCATGAAGAAACTACTGACTTTGCTGGCACTATAGCTAGTTGCTGCTCCTTCATGAGCTTCCTCATCTTCCTTTTCTGCCACTAATATGGTTCTGGTAACCTCTTCATCCGAGCCCTCTTCTCTTCCATCTTGTCTTGTATATGCTCAGAAACATACTTGACCTCAAATAACCTCATGAACTCTACCCAAGTCACCTCTAGCTCCTCTCCCTCGAACTACATGCGAAGGACAGAAGACCATTATACATCTACTTGCTCCTGAAGCATGTACATCTCCAGACTGACTTTGTCATCCTCTGCACACCTGATAGCTCTGAATATCTTCTCGATCTCTCTAAGCCAACTCTCTGCAACCAACGACTCACTCTCCCCCTTAAAAGAGGGTGGAGGCATCCTCTTGAACCTCTCCATGATCGATACTCCTCCTATACCATGGTCCTGCTGAGCCAGTGTCGGAACCCGAGCCTGAAGCTGCATCTGAAGAGCTGCCTGCATCTGTGCTTGTTTCTGCATCACTTGTATGAGCCCTTACATGATCGTGCCATAGTCGACCAACGGTGGCAGGGGTGGCGCAAGTGATCCTTGAGCTGCCGGAACTCTCTGCTGCTCACTTGTGGTTTTCCTTGGTTCCTCATTTTAGATAGGTACACTCAAACTCGAAGTCCTTCTAGCCATAGTCTACAAAATGAATACCATGTCAAGCTCCATTTATCACTATAACTAGCATATTATCATGCATTCACCTTATCACTTTTCTAGTCCTATTTTAATTATTCCTTGGATTTGGCTATCCACTACAAAGACTTAGAGATGTGATTAGTGCTAGTTATAGGTGCCCTGCAAGCCAATTCACGTGAGTGATGGCACTTGTAATTATGTACAATATCTTTTGGTAATATTATAATGGTATTTTCTCACTTTATATTCCATGCGTATGCATACTATGATGTCCACAGGTCTGTGCAATGGGAATTGGATCATGATGAGATCATGATAATGAGGCCGATCCTCTTTAAACACAGATCCTAAATATTCCGAGTCATAGGTTACTCAAGAAGGACATTGAGATGACCGGAAAGATCAGTGTGCCATATACCTATCCATATGATGGAAGCAGCTAGTCTCATATCTACTTGTGTGGAGACACTAGGGATATGGTGCAGGTGCTTATTGAAGAATGAGTTCACTGAATGATCCGTTCTCGGAATGCTATATGGTTAATGATACCTGATTGTCAGATAGAGATTTTGTAGTCTCAGTTGTGTAACTGGTCCTTAGACTTGAGACACCAAAGATGTCTTGTTTGAGTACTCCATTCTTTGATACTGGATTTATAGGTCTGGATGTTCCAGGTCGAGTATAGCCAGTCATTGGGAATGGTAGCCAACCTTACGAAGGCAATTATGTGTCAATAAAGGATGATCCACTCTCGGTATCATGAGAGGAATATCCTATATTGTCTTACTCAGGCAAATCCCTAGCCAGGGTCAATTGGATTTAGTGAGAAGGAGTTCTCCAGGAGAATCCGATAACAGTTTGACTTTAATAGATTCCATATAGACCTGACAACACCATGCCTAATATATGGTCTCTGGGATAATAGATGGATGAGGGACTACAGGTACACGGTAACTGTGGGCAGACAGGTCCAATGGATTTGATCACTCGTATCGTCTGGGAATTATGGCATAGTGGCCTAGTATGTTCATAATCGATGAGTTGAGTGAATTATTATGGAGATAATAATTCACTAAGTCAGAAGGAGTTCTAGCGAGTACAACTCACGGCCAGCTCGATATTGGGCCTAGAGGGTCACACACAAAAGGTGGATAATGCGACGAATAGAGGATTGGATAAAAGTTATCCAATAAGCCTTATTTAACCCATTATGGACCTATTGGGTATGACCTAATAAACCTTGATAAGGATCCATTAAGGGAGCATACCAGGATCATGCCACCTTACCCCTTCTGGAAGGAGGACACCTCATCATCAGTAACCATCATTACATGATGAGGTGTGTAACGACCCTCTTCATACCGGTACGATTATACCAATCCCCATCGGTATAAAGGGCGTCGTCACAGTGGGACATTTACCCAACACTAGTCAATAGGTTGATATGTACTTGGATAGCAATAGAGTACATCGGAATAAAATAAATAACTCAACTTTTAACCCATCACCAACACACGTTCCACAATCTAAATAGTGAAATAGAACGACAATGTCCACATTAATACAAGATAAAAGAACTACATTGTCCACATATTGTCCATACAATATTTCTTTTAATACTATGAAAAAAAGAAAAGTACAACTAGTAGTAGCTCCACAAAACGGTCTTCTGATTGGCAATCCTCACTAAGCTTCCTTCTAGTGCATGATACCTGTCAACCTGTACGCCGAAGCAAGGGTGAGTCCAAAGACTCAGCAAGCAAACCAAAGACTTAAACTTAAACATGTCACACTCACAATAAGGCATTCACATTAAAGAGATGCACACTATCATCAAATCACGAAGGTACTCATGGTCCTTACTCTCAACTAGCAATACATATTATATTCACAGAAGCATGCTTTAGTCTATCATAATTCTATTCTAAATAATGAGCATTACATCATACGCATGTACATATTTCATACACCTAACATGTAGCGTGGTTCGTCCACACATTATTTCAATCCATAGATATCTCTACTACTAAAGCATAAAATTTAGCATAAAGAAAAAGAACAAGCTAGCACGATGACTGCTTTCTTTTCACATGCCCTTTTCGTATTTATTCATACAATTTACTTGCTGTTTTAACATAATAAAATCACATGCACATAGCTTCACATTTTATAGCATGACTTGAAGGTTAATACATGGTGAAACCATTTAGCAATCCGTGAGCACTTAAGTATGAAACTTTTATACTAATTGAGCATTTCAACTAGCATGGAATCCAAATATTATTCATGCATTTACCATGTTCATAATCACACTTTATTTGGTTCTTGTATTCAATTACATGGATCCATAATTTTTCACATATTGTTTTATCCTTAGGTAAGCCTACATGCTCATAGTTTGTGTTGCATAAATAATCATGGTTGTCTAAGTTTACTCACATACACCATTACATGATGAATGTTAAACTACATGATATGATACTAAGCATGGCATTTCGATTGAGATACTAACATATGAAAAAAATAACCATGGCATGCTAGTAAACTAGTTTTCACATGCAAGCACACTACCACTTCATACACTTTAAGGTTGCTGTCATAACATTATTTCACATTAATATATCATGGATCACAAATTCCACAATCTAACACATTGGTTTCACATGTTTGCACAACTTCTCATTTGCATTAACTCTCCCTCACATCTCATATTTCTTATCATTTCACTTTTGCACATACATGTGCCACATTTACGCATATCTTGCACATACCTTGTACCACATTTACACACATCTTGCACATACCATGTGCCATGAGCACATATCACTTTACGCTTTATTCATATTTTATTACTTAACCAATTTGTCATGACACATAGTCCTAACTACCAGTAGAGGACACTAACAAATATCTCATTCCCATAACTCTTTTCACAACACATAACACAACTCATAATCACATACCCACCACCTAGGCAATACAGTGGTGAATCTTGGTAACTGCGCAGACCGGGAGAAGCCCTCTCCACCCTATTCAGTGGTACTTGTCCACCTCCAGAATTTGCCCAATGCCTTTAGGACGAACTTTTCACACATAGAGCTTTCCATAGGGACTTTTCTATGTACAGCTCTCGAGGCCCCTAGGGTAGCAGTGTCATTTTGGCCCAATTATTACACATTACATTCACTTATCGTATTTTCACACATTATTCACATGTTTTACTTATTCTGTTGAATCATTTATATGTTACATCCATAATTTCCACATGTCTCAGTTAACCCTAACATGATACTACTGTTATCAGAAATCAAACATTCAGTAGTTCACATTATCAGATTGGCAAACACGTCATCAAATAATATTCATGATAGTATGTAATTATCACATGTTTTCACATGGAAATTTCGTAATATGCTTTACAGTTATCCAAATAACTTGAGATTTTAACCACAGACAAATTTCAGATTTATAATTGCACATGCAAATTTTCATATTTTTTTGAATCCTATTACATTTACAGGAATTAAATTATGAAATCTCACATCGTTCATAATTTGATTTAACATGGAATATAACATGGATATCTAGTTTGACAGTTCACGGATCTGAACCTAACATACTCATCATCACAGTAATTTTTTTTCGGAGATTATTGCACAACACACAATTGACTGTGAATTTTTACCAATCCTATGCATGTCTTCTATTTCCAAAACAGAAATTACAGTAAATCCCACAGTCATGGAAAAATTCTCAAAATTGCAGGGCATGGACTGATACATATACACATGGTATAGAAAAATCTAGGGCATTTAATTCCTGAAGAATCATGTAGACAGTAGGTGAACATGCATAATCCATTTTTCCCAACATGTATTTCAACAACTAATAATTTATGCCATCTATAGAAAGTCACAAAAATTTCCACACACATCACATTAGCTATTTTACATAACATATAAAAATTACACTATATCCTAATGCGTCAAGAGTCTGAAAATTAATTACTTAAGGCAGAACAGTTTACTGTTTTGCACTGAAGAACTTGGCGTCAGTGTCTGGCCGTTCACAGAGTTTGACGGAAAGATCGCTGGATGCCCACTGGAGATCTTGGCGTTTAGGCATTGACGCCAAGTTCCTGTCTGTGCAAGACACAGACCGAGCTCCAGGGATTTGGTGAATGTGGGGTTCCGAGACTCGAGGAAAAATCCATAAAAATAGTAAGACTCAAGGGGACATGTATAGGGTTATGATCTAGGTTCACTTGCCTTAAGAAAACCCTCTAAACGGATTAAAATAGCCGATGAAGCCCTCCTTGGGCAGCGTCAAGAAGCCTCTAGAAATGCTTTGCTCCGAGTTCTAGGGGGTTGCAGGCTGCAGTCCAATGCCAGGGAAGCATTGTCCTATGTATGGCCTTCCTCCTTGTCGTAGAAGATCACCAGAAAACGCCTCCAGTCGCCGGATCCAAGCCCTCCAAGGTCAGTCCTTCCTCTCTCTCAGTTAGGGTTTCCTTTCTAGTAAACAGCCAAGAGATCTCTCTAGTTCGCAAAAGGGATGTGTTTTATAGACTAAGGGACAAGAGGGGCTCGTGCAGGGGCTGAAGGGATAGGTAGGAGCCGTTGGGAAGACATCTCCCCAATCAGAAGCCTGGCCCAATGAGTGCTCTCTGCGCTCTGTTGCGCACAGAAAATTAGGGATATTGACGTCCATATAACTGGCTGTTTACATAAGTGCAGGCGTCCATCAACATGGACGTTTACTCACAATGGGCGTCCGCCCATGATGACGCCAACTTCCTCATCGGCCAGAAAACAAAACAATGCAGAAAACCATACCTACACTCTACCTGTGCATGCAATGTACTAAGTACAATGTATACATCAACTACCCCATGCAATTGGACAACGTCTACACTAAACATACTCATGCATACATAAGTATACCAAGATGTTATGCATTTAGAATTTGGTATACTATTGCCACATGCATAAGACAATCATACATATATATATACATACATTCATACACATATAAATTGTACGGCGTTTTCAACTATCATATGCATGCATAGCAAGTACATCCAGCTGATATGTACATAGATATCTACATATGCACGGATGATTTTTACTCACAACCGCGAGTCCACACACATACAAAATAAGAGGATAATTCGAGGGCCTTACAACATTGGATAGATAAGTATCACATGCGTAAGATAACGTGCATATACATGCTTATATGTATGTACGTACGTACTTCATATATCCACACATTACACATAAAATAGGTAGTATAGAATATTCTTCAATATTTAGAAAATACATACATAATATTACTCAATTATTCTAAGTCTAAGATTCTTGGGAAGAGAAAAGAAAACATTCATATTACTTCTTAATTTAGCTAATTGCTCACTTCTACGCGAATTATCATATACACGTATATATATATATATATATATACGCATATGCTCATGCTCAAGAGAAGTATAAAACTTATAGTAGGCACAATGAACTACGCATGCTATGCACAAAATAAGCGAACACCCAACACACCATGAACTACGCATGCTATGCACAAAATAAGCGAACACCCAACACACCATTCATATACATATATATATATATATATATATATAAAGAGAATAAAAATTTGGGGTCTAACACTCTCCCCCTCTAGAAAAAGATCTTCGTCCTCGAAGATCGCATCGAGTACCTGTGGCGACGTTGCCGAGGTCATCACCAGCTACTCCTTGCTCCTTTATTGCCGTCGATGAAGCACCTCGTGGAGTAAACTTTGTCTTCAGGTTCGGACACTACTTAAGCCGATGATCTTTGCTGCCGCATTTATGACACCTTCCCTCCTTTCTCCAACATGCATTCCCGCCATGACGCTTCCCGCACAGGGTGCACTCGGGTTTCTCGATGCTTGAGGCCGCAGTCGATTGCTGACTTCCCACGAATTTCTCCTTCTTCTTATCTTGCCTTTGGAATGGCTTGGTCATATCCTCCTTTGGGGTTGCCTCCCCCTCTTGGAGAGGACCCGCTCCACTCTCTTGCTTGGTTGCCACACCTAGAATTTCTCCCAAGGTATGCAAATTGAGCTCCAGAAGCTTAGCTCTCACCGATGGTTTAAGTCCTTTCACAAAATTCTTCAGCTTACGATTCTGGTCATACCTCCTAGACTGAGCACTACGTCTACCCCGTCCAGCCATACTCTGCAAAATAAGTAACTCAGTTAGAACTTAACTTACTATATTCTAACTATTCTCCTTACTATCTTCCATCTACTATTAGTAAATTCTATATATATGGACAATTCCCTATGAAGACTTTGCAATGTTGTGACGGTGATGGCCTATCCATGTACAGTCTCAACCTTGGTGCTCTGATACCAATCTCTATAACGACCCTCTTCATACTGGTACGATTATACCAATCCCCATCGTTATAAAGGGCGTCGTCACAGTGGGACATTTACCCAACACTAGTCAATAGGTTGATATGTACTTGGATAGCAATAGAGTACAGCGGAATAAAATAAATAACTCAACTTTTAACCCATCACCAACACACATTCCACAATCTAAATAGCGAAATAGAACGACAATGTCCACATTAATACAAGATAAAAGAACTACATTGTCCACATATTTTCCATAAAATATTTCTTTTAATACTATGAAAAAAAGAAAAGTACAACTAGTCGTAGCTCCACAAAATGGTCTTCTGATTGTCAATCCTCACTAAGCTTCCTTCTAGTGCATGATACCTGTCAACCTGTACGCCGAAGCAAGGGTGAGTCCAAAGACTCAACAAGCAAACCAAAGACTTAAACTTAAACATGTCACACTCACAATAAGGCATTCACATTAAAGAGATGCACACTATCATCAAATCACGAAGGTACTCATGGTCCTTACTCTCAACTAGCAATACATATTATATTCACAGGAGCATACTTTAGTCTATCATAATTCTATTCTAAATCATGAGCATTACATCATACGCATGTACATATTTCATACACCTAACATGTAGCATGGTTCGTCCACACATTATTTCAATCCATAGATATCTCTACTACTAAAGCATAAAATTTAGCATAAAGAAAAGAACAAGCTAGCACGATGACTACATTCTTTTCACATGCCCTTTTCGTATTTATTCATACAATTTACTTACTGTTTTAACATAATAAAATCACATGCACATAGCTTCACATTTTATAGCATGACTTGAAGGTTAAAACATGGTGAAACCATTTAGCAATCCATGAGCACTTAAGTATGAAACTTTTATACTAATTGAGCCTTTCAACTAGCATGGAATCCAAATATTATTCATGCATTTACCATGTTCATAATCACACTTTATTTGGTTCTTGTATTCAATTACATGGATCCATAATTTTTCACATATTGTCTTATCCTTAGGTAAGCCTACATGCTCATAGTTTGTGTTGCATAAATAATCATGGTTGTCTAAGTTTACTCATATACACCATTACATGATGAATGTTAAACTACATGATATGATACTAAGCATGGCATTTCGATTGAGATACTAACATATGAAAAACATAACCATGGCATGCTAGTAAACTAGTTTTCACATGCAAGCACACTACCACTTCATACACTTTAAGGTTGCTGTCATAACATTATTTCACATTAATATATCATGGATCACAAATTCCACAATCTAACACATTGGTTTCACATGTTTGCACAACTTCTCATTTGCATTAACTCTCCCTCACATCTCATATTTCTTATCATTTCACTTTTGCACACACATGTGCCACATTTACGCATATCTTGCACATACCTTGTGCCACATTTACATACATCTTGCACATACCTTGTGCCATGAACACATATCACTTTACGCTTTATTCATATTTTATTACTTAATCAATTTGTCATGACACATAGTCCTAACTACCAGTAGAGGACACTAACAAATATCTCATTCCCATAACTCTTTTCACAACACATAACACAACTCATAATCACATACCCACCACCTAGGAAATACAGTGGTGAATCTTGGTAACTGCGCAGACCGGGAGAAGCCCTCTCCACCCTATCCAGTGGTACTTGTCCACCTCCGAGATTTCCCCAATGCCTTTAGGACGAACTTTTCACACATAGAGCTTTCCATAGGGACTTTTCTATGTACAACTCTCGAGGCCCCTAGGGTAGCAGTGTCATTTTGGCCCAATTATTACACATTACATTCACTTATCGTATTTTCACACATTATTCACATGTTTTACTTATTCTGTTGAATCATTTATATGTTACATCCATAATTTCCACATGTCTCAGTTAACCCTAACATGATACTACTGTTATCAGAAATCAAACATTCAGTAGTTCACATAATCAGATTGACAAACACGTCATCAAATCATATTCATGATAGCATGTAATTATCAAATGTTTTCACATGGAAATTTTGTAATATGCTTTACAGTTATCCAAATAACTTGAGATTTTAACCACAGACAAATTTCAGATTTATAATTGCACATGCAAATTTTCATATTTTTCTGAATCCTATTACATTTACAGGAATTAAAATATGAAATCTCACGTCGTTCATAATTTGATTTAACATGGAATATAACATGGATATCTAGTTTGACAGTTCACGGCTCTGAACCAAACATACTCATCATCACAGGAATTTTTTTTCGGAAATTATTGCACAACACACAATTTACTGTGAATTTTTACCAATCCTATGCATGTCTTCTACTTCCAAAACAGAAATTACAGTAAATCCCACAGTCATGGAAAAATTCTCAAAATTGCAGGCATGGACTGATACATATACACATGGTATAGAAAAATCTAGGGCATTTAATTCCTCATGAATCATGTAGACAGTAGGTGAACATGCATAATCCATTATTCCCAACATGTATTTCAACAACTAATAATTTATGACATCTATAGAACGTCACAGAAATTTCCACACACATCACATTAGCTATTTTACATAACATATAAAAATTACACTATATCCTAATGTGTCAAAAGTCTGGAAATTAATTACATAAGGCAGAACAATTTACTGTTCTGCACTGAAGAACTTGGCGGCAGTGTCTGGCCGTTCACAGAGTTTGACGGCAAGATCGCTGGACGCCCACTGGAGATCATGGCGTCAAGGCATTGACGCCAAGTTCCTGTCTGTGCAAGACACAGACCGAGCTCCAGGGATTTGGTGAATGTGGGGTTCCGGGACTCGAGGAAAAATCCATAAAAATACTAAGACTCAAGGGGACATGTATTATGATCTAGGTTCACTTGCCTTAAGAAAACCCTCTAAACGGATCAAAATAGCCGATGAAGCCCTCCTTGGGCAGCGCCAAGAAGCCTCCAGAAATCCTTTGCTCCGGGTTCTAGGGGGTTGTAGGCTGCAGTCCAACGCCAGGGAAGCCTTCTCCTACGTATGGCCTTCCTCCTTGTCGTAGAAGATCACCAGAAAAAGCCTCCAGTTGCCGGATCCAAGCCCTCCAAGGTCAGTCCTTCCTCTCTCTCAGTTAGGGTTTCCTTTCTAGTAAAGAGCCAAGAGAGCTCTCTAGGTTGCAAAAGGGATGTGTTTTATAGACTAAGAGACAAGAGGGGCTCGTGCAGGGGCTGAAGGGACAGGTAAGAGCCGTTGGGAAGACATCTCCCCAATCAGAAGCCTGGCCCAATGAGTGCTCTCTGCGCTCTGTTGCGCACAGAAAATTAGGGATATTGACGTCCATATAACTGGCCGTTTACTTAAGTGTAGGCATCCATCGACATGGACGTTTACTCACAATGGGCGTCCGCCCATGATGACGCCAACTTCCTCATCGGCCAGAAAACAAAACAATGCAGAAAACCATACCTGCACTGTACCAGTGCATGCAATGTACTATGTACAATGTATACATCAACTACCCCATGCAATTGGACAACGTCTACACTAAACATACTCATGCATACATAAGTATACCAAGATGTTATGCATTTAGAATTTGGTATACTATTGCCACATGCATAAGACAATCATACATATATATATACATACATTCATACACATATAAATTGAACGGCATTTTCAACTATCATATGCATGCATAGCAAGTACATCCAGCTGATATGTACATAGATATCTACATATGCACGCATGATTTTTACTCACAATTGCGAGTCCACACACATACAAAATAAGAGGATAATTCGAGGGCCTTACAACATTGGATAGATAAGTATCACATGCGTAAGATAACGTACATATACATGCTTATATGTATGTACGTACGTACTTCATATATCCACACATTACCCATAAAATAGGTAGTATAGAATATTCTTCAATATTTAGAAAATACATACATAATATTACTCAATTATTCTAAGTCTAAGATTCTTGGAAAGAGAAAAAAAACATTCATATTACTTTTTAATTTAGCTAATTGCTCACTTCTACGCGAATTATCATATACACGTATATATATATATATATATATATATATATATATATATATATATACGCATATGCTCATGCTCAAGAGAAGTATAAAACTTATAGTAGGCACAATGAACTACGCATGCTATGCACACAACAAGTGAACACCTAACACACCATTCATATACATATATATATAAAAGAGAATAAAAATTCGGGGTCTAACAAGGTGTCTCTGCGAGGTGTCCCTTGTCATGATTACATGATGAGGTGTCCTTGCAAGGTGTCCCTCTTGTCATCATGACATGGTGAGGTGTCCCTTGTCATCATTACATGATGAGGTGTCCTTGCAAGGTGTCTGTCTTGTCATCATGACATGGTGAGGTGTCCCTGTGAGGTGTCCCTTGACATGATTACAAGATCAGATGCCCTTGCAAGGTGTCCCTCTTGTCATCATGACATGGTGAGGTGTCCCTGCGAGGTGTCCCTTGTCATGATTACATGACGAGGTGTCCTTGCAAGGTGTCTCTCTTGTCATCATGACATGGTGAGGTGTCCCTGCGAGGTGTCCCTTGTCATGATTACATGACGAGGTGTCCGTGCAAGGTGTCCCTCTTGTCATCATGACATGGTGAGGTGTCCTTGTGGGGTGTCTCTTGTCATAATGACATGATGAGGTGTCCCTGATGAGGTGTCCTTTAGGCTCTCTATAAATAGAAGGGGTTCTCTTTGGAGTTCATGGGCTACAGCTTGAGAAGAGAAACCACCTACTTCATCCCCCCTTCCCATCTCTCCCTCTGTGCTCTCCCTAGGTAAGAGGAGAACTTGGAGGGCGAAGCCCTCTTGTTGTTGCTGCTGCTTGCTGCTGTTGGCCGTTGTGTGGCGTTGCACGACTAGGAGGAGTGGCACCACCGATGTAGGAGGGGTCATCGTCATCGCCGATCATCCACTATGTGGATACCGCTAGATGGAGTCTCGCGAGAGCTCCTTCATACAAGGACTAGTTCTGCGCTTCAGGGGATATACGATCTCCCCTAGGTGAGATTGTCTCATGCCTTATTTGTATGTATGTTTACATGCACCGTACATCATAGCCCGATCAAGTACATAGATGGAAATCGATTTTTTGTTTTACTTCCGTTGCGCATGTGATGCCCCAAGTCGATTTTCAACAGTGGTATCAGAGCCAAGGTTAGGCTATGATGTTCGCGTTTCGATATTTTGATCAATTCAGATCGATTAAGAGTTAATCCATGTATTAGATTAAGAGTTAATCTAATAGTTTTATTTGTTAAAGTGTTTAATTAATTTCTTGTAGCTTATATGTATGCATTTGATGTGTATATTGGGGGCAGATGATCATGGACCTATGTGTGGATGGTGATTCATTGGGGTCTGCGAGCCCCCTTCTCTTTCTCATTAAAATCGTTGTGTATTTCTACCTCTCCTAATGGTGTAATTCTCCTTGATATGATCAAGGTTTCTTAATTCGTTAAATGTACATTTATGGGCCTACGTGTCTATAGTCATTTGTAATTGTTGTACTTTTTTTAAATCACTCTTGGAGGCACAGCGGAAGCATGGAATCACCGACGGAGCTAATGACGAGAGGAGGATGAACACCGTGCATGGGATGCGTTGGGAACACACATAAGGCTTAGTGATCAAGTCTTTTGGCTCAGGCTTGATCACGCTAGAATTTGGTCCATGATCATCTGGTGTGGTTATTTATATATATGATTTATATTCATTTCCGCACCTACTAGGTGATGACCAAACTTTCCCCATATAAATTAATTCACTTATTTATATATTAAATTTTGATCATTAACAAAATAGTACTAATGAATTTTGTTGATTAACAAAATAGTACTAATGAATTTCTTGAGCTTTGAGAACAGGAAATAAAAGAAAAATGAAAGTTCAGGACAATCAGGTAAGTCTCATCTCATATTCTGTCAAAGTCTTTGTATCGACTTCTTCATACTTCACATCGACTTCTTTGATAAGCAGAACGATTTCCTTTCTGACCGAAAAGTTCAAAACAAATCGATATCGCAACGATTCTTTAAGACATCGCAACGATTTCTTTAGAACCTGTAACGACTTGACTGTCGTAACGATTTCTCTAGACCTCGTAACGATTTCTTTAGAACTCGCAACGACTTCCTAAGGCGTAACGATTTCTTTAGACCTCGTAACGATTTCTTTAGAACTCGCAACGACTTCCTAAGGCGTAACGATTTCTTTAGACCTCGTAACGATTTCTTTAGAACTTGCAACAACTTCCTAAGGCGTAACGATTTCTTTAGACCTCGTAACGATTTCTTTAGAACTCGCAACGACTCTCTAGCCGTAACGATTTCTTTAGACCTCGTAACGATTTCCTTAGACCTCGTAACGATTTCTTTAGATTGCATAACGATTTGCTTTGTGCAACGATTTGTTAAGAGTTTCATAACGATTTCTGTACTGTCATAACGACTTGCTAAGCCGTAACAATTTCTTTGGTTCTCGTAACGATTTACTTACATCTCATAACGATTTCTTAAGTGTTTCACAACGATTTCTTTAGAAACACAACGACTTACATCTCATAACGATTTCTTAAGTGTTTCACAACGATTTTATTAGAAACACAACGACTTACATCTCATAACAATTTGTTAAGTGTTTCACATCGATTTCTTCAGAAACACAACGACTTGCCATGATGCATGTGATGTGACCTAAACATATCTCTGCATGCATGCAGAAGATATCGTCCATAATCATGCCTATTCTGTAAACGTCTTTTAGTTTCAGCTAATTGGTCTTACTATTTCCATGCTATTCTTTCTAACGTTGACTGACATCAGAGACAGCTTAGCTGTTTACTATCTGTGTGATAAGCGTGCAAATAACAGATCCATCTCCACTTTGCAACGTTAATTCAAATAGAAGACAAAAGATATCTAAAAGATCTCTTCTCTTTGCGTGTTCAAAGTGTTCAAAGACTGTTGACTGGAAGCTTCCAAGACTCCAACTTCTTTCAGTCTAACGTACACCTGGATGAGAGACAACGGTACCTTTAACGTTCAAATTTCAAGTAGAAGCTTAAATACAAGACTCAAGATGGAGAAGACGAAGAATGAAAACGAGAGTGAATATCATCAAAAAGCAAGCAACTCAAGTTCTTCGAGTCCTCTGAGTTTCAAACAAGAGACAAGCGTCCATTCCAATTGTTTTCCGTAGCTCTTTTGCTCTCAGTGTTCATAGAAGAAATTCTTGTGTGAGAGCCAGTGTAGTCCTTGGAGAGGAACCCTGTTAAATCCCTTTCTCTCTTGAGGCTCGTCTGCTTCAGCTTGTAGCTAGTTCAGCTAGTGTCTGAAGCGTGTTCTTAAATTTTCTCTTCATTGGTTTGTTCCCTTCTGGACGAAGGAAGACCTGGTGGTATCCAGGGTGGTTGTTTTCCCTTCAGGTTGAAGGAAGACCAGTTGAGGCTGGGTGTAAGGATCTGTGAGGGGGATAGTACCCTTGTTAGTGAAATCCTGAGGCATTGCTCAGGGACTGGACGTAGGTCTCCTGTGGAGAGGAGTTCCGAACCAGGATAAAAATCCTTGTGTCGTGTGGTTGTGTCTTTGTGCGTTTGCTATCTTTTTCCTCTAACTCTAACTTCTGTTTAAAGCTGTTGTGTAATCTTTTTAGTGAACAGGTTTTAATCAAAGATCAAATTTTAATAACCCATTCACCCCCCCTCTGGGCTAGCTAGCTGGGCAACAAGTGGTATCAGAGCAAGTCTCTTCGACAAAGAAGAAGATCCAACGATCTGAAGAGCAAAGATCAATGGCAGCCCAAAGCAACTTCGAAGGTCAGTCAGTCAACAGGCCTCCCTTGTTCGATGGAGAAGATTACACCTATTGGAAGACAAGAATGGAGTACTTTCTACAAGGCCACGATTATACAATATGGTCCATTGTAGAAGAAGGTGATCTTCTAGTCACAAATGCTAAGGCTCAGTGGACAGATGACGACAGAAGAAGAATATCCCTAAACTGCAAAGCCAAGAGCATCCTTTGCTGTGCCCTCAGCAAGAAAGAATTCAACAGAGTTTCAGCCTGCAAATCCGCAATGGAAATGTGGGAAAAGCTCAGGATTACTTATGAAGGGACAGACAAAGTAAAGGAGACAAGAATCGATATTCTTGTAGCCCAATATGAAAGGTTCCAGATGCAGCCAAGTGAATCCATAACTCAGATGTTTAGCAGATTCACAGATATCACAAATGGATTAGCTGGATTAGGTAAAGTCTATGGTGTACCAGACATGGTCAGGAAGATACTCAGATCTCTGCCATCCTCATGGACTCCAAAAGTAACAGCCATTGAGGAAGCCAATGATCTGAAATTAATGTCATTGGAAAAGCTAATAGGATCTCTCATGGCTCATGAGATAAATATGGAAGATTAGGAGAATCCTCCAGCAGAAGGAAGCAATCAAATGCTCTCAAGGCGAATGATGAGATATCAGAAGAATCTTTGGATAACAGTGAAGGTAGCAAAGACAGTGATGATGAAGAAGCCATGCTGTCTCGAAGACTTCAGAGAATATTAGCAAAGAAGAAGAAGTATCAGTCCGGAAGAAGATTTTTCAAGAAGAACAAAGACTTCAGAAAACCAGAAGTAAAGGATCCGAAGAAAGGAGAAGTAATATGCTATGAATGCAAGAAGCCTGGACACATCAAGGCAGATTGTCCAATGCTCAAAAAGAATGATCATAAGAAGAAGGACAACTTCAGAAGATTCAAGAAGTATAAAAAGAAAGCAATGGCAGCTGCTTGGGAGAACAGCAGTGACTCAGATAGTGAGTCAAGCTCGAGCAGTGAAGGTGAAGAGGCAAACTTGGCCCTCATGGCCAATACCGAAGATAAGGTAACTTCTGACTCTTCTTTTGATTCATGCAATGATTCAGATTCTGATAACTTAGAAAGTGCTTTTAATGAACTCTATGAAAAATATAAAGAAGTATCTAAATTACTTAAAATTAGTAAGAAAATTTAATCTGTTTAGAAAATACAAACTCAGATCTAAAAACTGAAAATGAAGAACTTGAAAAACAAATAACTGAACATAAAAGAAGGAATGAATTATTATGTGAAGATTTAAAAGAGAAAAATAGAAAAATAATTCACTTAGAAAAACAAGAAGACTTAAGTGGACTTAAAACAGAAATAGAAAGATTAAATAAAGAAAATGAACATTTAACAAGCACCATAAACAAGTTCACAAATAATAAATCTCTTCTAATGATAAATGGAGCTAAAAGATCAACTAAGAAGAAATATGGTTTTGGTTATACTCCCTCGGAAAATGAAGAAACAAAAGTCTTTCCTAATACTTATCCAACTCTTGAATTTATATCCGAAAAGAATAAAGAACATAAAAATTTTTAACTAGAACAACCTGCTGTACTCATTGTAACAAACTAGGACATAACAAAGCAACCTGTCCTAACAAGAACAAAAAGTGGATAATAAAAGGAAAAATCAATGATACTAACCCATCAGGACCCAAAAGAACTTGGGTACCTAAAACTTAGTGTTTAAATTTCAGGGAAATTCAAGAGCATCCAAATGGTACTTGGACAGTGGATGCTCAAGGCACATGTCAGGCAACAAGAAGTTTTTCGCTGATCTCCAAGCTGAAGAAGGTACAGTCACCTATGGAGATAATGGAAAAGGCACTGTGATAGGAAGTGGGTCCGTGAACATCAAAGGAAAATCAGTTATTGAAGACGTAATGCTGGTCAAAGGATTAAAGCACAATCTTATTAGCATCAGCCAGTTGTGTGACAAAGGCCATCAGATTCAGTTCCAAGAATCAAAGTGCAGTATATTAAAGGATGGTGCAGTCATATTTGAAGCCTACAGAGAAAGAAACTTGTATGTTCTCTATCTCGAGGAACTCAAGAATCAAGATGTCTGTTTGGCAGCCAGCAAAGATCAATCAACAGAGCTGTGGCACAGAAGATTGGGTCACTGCAGCTTGGACGGTTTGAATAAGCTCAGAAAGAGAAAGCTAGTGGAAGGACTGCCAAAGGTCAATTCTAGATTGGATAGCATTTGCAAACCTTGTGCAAGAGGAAAGCACACCAAGAGCTCTTTCAAATCAAAGACTGTAGTAACCACCTCAAAGCCCTTAGAACTACTTCATATGGATCTATTTGGGCCAATGAGGACTACCAGTCTAGGAGGAAAGAATTTTGGATTTGTAATAGTTGATGATTATTCAAGATTCACTTGGGTATCCTTTCTAGAGCACAAAGATGAC
The DNA here is from genome assembly GCA_014218235.1 of Colocasia esculenta. Classification (NCBI taxonomy): domain Eukaryota; kingdom Viridiplantae; phylum Streptophyta; class Magnoliopsida; order Alismatales; family Araceae; genus Colocasia; species Colocasia esculenta. The sequence continues at coordinate 47,163,107 of CM024761.1, read as the reverse complement.
ACATTTGACAATTTTGTCAGCTTCAGTAAGAAAGTTCAGAAAGATCAGAAGTTCACAATTGTCTCTATCCGATCAGATCATGGTGGTGAGTTTCAGAATGAAAAGTTTACAAAGTTCTGTGATGATCAAGGAATTGAGCACAACTTCTCAGCCCCAAGGACACCTCAACAGAATGGAATTGCTGAGAGGAAAAACAGAACTCTTTTGGATATGGCAAGAACCATGTTATCAGAATATGATTTGCCAAGATATTTCTGGGCCGAAGCCATCAACACTGCATGTTATATCATTAATAGAGTAATGATCAGGCCGATTCTGAAAAAGACTGCTTATGAACTCTACAAAGGAAAGAAGCCAAAGATCAGCCATTTCAGAATTTTTGGATGTCCTTGCTTCATCCACAACAATGGAAAAAGGGACATTGGTAAGTTGGATGCCAAATCAGATGAAGGCATCTTTATGGGGTACACTTCTAAACCCAAAGGTTATAGAGTTTTCAATAAACGCTCATTATTAATAGAACAATCTGTACATGTTATTTTTGATGAATCTAACCCTTCCTTGAAAAAGGAAGAAATTAGTGACATTGATGATGCAGATGACTTGTCCGAAAAATTAAAGAATACCTCAATTAAGGACAAGGAAGATCCAACTCTGGAAGAACTGCAGCAAACTGAAATCCAACATGAAAATCTTCCAAAAGAATGGAGACATCAGAAAGATCACCCTCCTGAAAACATTATTGGTGATCCATCCGTAGGGGTAAGAACAAGAGGTAATGTAATTCCATGTGATTATTTAGCCTTTGTTTCTCAAATAGAGCCTAAGACAGTCAATGAAGCTTTATCTGATGAATCTTGGATATTAGCCATGCAAGATGAACTAAATCAGTTCAAGAGAAACCAAGTATGGTCACTTGTTCCTAGACCATCCAATCATTCAGTTATTGGCACCAAGTGGGTGTTCAGAAATAAACTGGATGAGTCTGGAATAATCTTAAGGAACAAGGCCAGACTGGTAGCTCAAGGCTACTCCCAAGAGGAAGGCATAGACCTATGCACCTGTAGCTAGACTTGAGGCTATTAGGATTTTACTTGCTTATGCATCTGCATTTGATTTAAAACTATTTCAAATGGATGTCAAGTCAGCCTTTTTAAATGGTTTTATCAAGGAGGAAGTTTATGTTGAACAACCTCCAGGTTTTGATGATACCGAATTTCCAAATCATGTATTTAAACTACATAAGGCTTTATATGGTTTAAAGCAAGCACCTAGAGCCTGGTATGAAAGGCTCAGTACTTTCTTATTAGATCATGGTTTCACTAGAGGTAAAGTAGATAGTACATTATTTATAAAATCTAAGGTTAAACATATACTTCTCGTGCAAATATATGTAGATGATATTATTTTTGATCTACTGATGAATCTCTTTGCAAGTACTTTGAAAAGCTTATGCAGGGAGAATTCGAAATGAGCTTGATGGGGGAGCTAAGCTACTTCCTTGGATTGCAAATCAAGCAAGGGAAGGATGGCACTCATATCTGTCAAGCCAAGTACACCAAAGAGCTGTTAAAGAAATTTGGATTTGAAGGTGCAAAGCCATTATCAACACCAATGAGCACATCAACCAGAATGGACAGTGATCAAAAAGGTAAAAAGGTAGATCAAAAGAATTATCGAGGTATGATAGGATCATTACTTTACTTAACTGCAAGTAGACCAGACATTTTGTTTAGTGTATGCATGTGTGCTAGATATCAGGCAGACCCTAGAGAGTCTCATTTAATTTCAGTAAAAAGAATATTTAGATATCTGGCTAGAACTCATGATTTAGGTCTCTGGTATCCTAGATCTTGTGAAATAAAATTAGTAGGATATTCAGATGCTGATTATGCTGGATGCAAAGTAGATAGAAAAAGCACCAGTGGGTGTTGTCAGTTTCTTGCAGGATGTTTAATATCATGGTCATCCAAGAAACAAAATTCAGTAGCTTTATCAACAGCTGAGGCAGAATATGTTGCTGCTGGAAGTTGCTGTACACAACTTCTTTGGATAAAGCAACAACTTGAGGATTTCGGAATTCACATCAAATCAATTCCACTATTGTGTGATAATACAAGTGCCATCAACCTCACCAAAAATCCAGTACAGCACTCAAGGACTAAGCACATTGAGGTAAGATATCATTTTATTCGAGACCATGTAGCTAGTGGTAATTTAGAAATTTCTTTTATAGATACAAATGGTCAATTAGCAGATATCTTCACAAAAGCCCTACCTGAAGAGAGATTTACATCTCTTAGAAGGGAATTAGGGATGTGCAATTTGTGAAAAGATTTCTGTAACTTTATTGACATATAAATTTTTTCAGATTAAATGAAATTTTCTCTCCTTTAAGAATAAGCAAAACTCAGTTATCTACATGCTTTGACCGCTATTGTGTTGAAAGTTGTTTGACCCGTCAAACGGTTTTGTCGCTTTCTGGCTTTACCGCCTTTGGCGCTCCACTTTTCGGTAAAGTAATATTAATTTATTCAAATCGTTCTGAGAACGACTTGTCTTCTACCTTTACCCTTTTATCTTTTATCTGTTCACCCAAAGCCGATGCCCTAACGATTTCGGCATCGACTCTCTGCAACTTTCGAAGCTTTCTCCTCTTCCCGCGAAGAATCCCTTCGAGAGCTTCCATCCCTTCCATCATCTCCCTTCACCAGAATCTCTTTCTCCTCTGCACCCATGGCCGCTCCGATGATCACCGGAAGTGTTGGAGGTTACAGTGCTGAGTTTCTGTCCCCGAAGGAGCAAGAAAGGTTTACCTTCGTGAAGACGAAGATCTGCGGAAATAAAGCAGTGGATGTTCAGAACCTTGAGAAGAGTGGCATGACCAGTCTAGTCGAAGCTTTGAGAAGATTGCAGTGGATGGATGTTGCTACTTTCACCGAGGTAAGTTATCCAGACCTGGTGAAAGCGTTTTACATTTGCTTGAAATCAGAAGCGGATGGGTCCCTTGTCTCCTCTGTCAGGGGTATCCAAATCAAGATAAACCATGAGCTATTGCATGAGTTGTTTGGAGTAAAGACCTCTGGGTATAGTGGCATTCACTCTGTGAATGATGAAGTAAAGGGTCTCGGAATTATTGGTCCAGGGTTTAAGCTGAAAGATGGAAAGCTAGATATTAATCAGATGTCCGCATTTAATCGGTTGCTTCACTTTATTGTCTGCCAAATTATAGTACCTCGAAGTGCTACGTTTTCTTCATGCACTAGGGCAGATTCGGACATAATGTTCTGGGCAATCCAGAACAAGAGATAAACTTGGCCGCCGTAATGATTGAGCGAATGAAATTTGCTCATGCTCAGATATGGGAAACCAAGAGCAAGTTGAATGTTTCCTTGCCCTATGCTCATCTACTCACCAAGATTTTCAAGCACTTTGGAGTAGATGTGTCTGGAGCAGTAGTAGAGAAGATGGGCCAGTCTATAAGGTCCAGAAATTTGAAGAAAAGTGGTTTTTCAGTGCAAGATGGAGTTTGGACAAAGACCTCTGTGGCAGAAGGAGAAGCGATTATTGGAGATATCCCAGAAGTTCAAGAAGAAGCAAGCAAGCAAGCAGCAGCAGCAGAGCAAGCAGCAGCAGCAGCAGCAGCAGCAGCAGCAGCAGCAGCAAGCAGCAGCAGTACCAGTTGTGGCAAGCCAGGCAGAAGTTTCAGAATCACCTGTTGTGGAGATTGACTCTCATTCTCCAGAAGTTCAGATGGAAGAAGGTGCAGCTGGTGTGGCAGACTCTTTGCCCACCACCTTAGTCGCCTCTATTTTAAGAGAGGTATTGGATTCCATTCCCTCCACCTCAGCTACTTCTAAAGAAGGTGGACGTGTTGAAGAAGAAGTTATGGCACCAGGCCATACAGAAATTCAGTCTGAACCAGTTGCTAATGTTGAGATACAAGCAGGTACTCAACAAGATGTGGTCATGGAAGAAGCTCCTAGCCAAGGGGAGCAAAGTGTCATTGAACCTGAAGTGTCTGAATCCGTGGCAGAAGGCCACTTGGAAAAAGTTGTTTTGGAGGATGCTCCTGCCCAGGGGGAGCAAGAAAGTGTTGAACTCCCTGCTCCTATTCAGGGGGAGCAAGTGGGCACTGAGGAACCATTGATTGAGAATGTTCCTGAGTCAGCTGCCCCATCTCAGGAAATTCCACCTCCAGCCAGTGTTCCTGTTAGTGAAGGCCCAAGTGCAAGCAATATTAATCTTGAGGAGCCTGTCACTCAGCAAGGGAAGCAGAAGAGAATTGTTCTCAGAAGGCCAAGAAAGGGCCATAGAAAAGTAAATCTGAAGCCTTTTATGGCATTGTTGAAGGCTCAAGGAGAGATCTTGTCATCAGTTCAGACAAGTATTCAAGGCATTGTTGCTAGTCAAGCTTCAACCTCCTCAGACTTATCTTCAATTCGAAATGCAATGAGGTGGTTCAATAAAGAGATGTCTGATATGAAGTCTATGCTTGCTGTTCTGTCAAAGTCTAGTAGGGTTTCTCCGAGCAGACCAGCTGCTGCTCCTCGGCCACCAGGGCCAGCAGGGCCATCTGCTCAAGGGTCTCGGCCAGCAGGGCCATCAGTTTTGGGATCAGCAGAACAGTGTCAGCTTCAGGGTCTTCAGGACCCTCCTCAGCAGTCAGAGAAGGTCAGGCTAAGGGAAAAGAGCCAATGACAGCTTCTAAGGCCCCTGACACTTCATCTCTTGCCACTCCAACCCTCTCCTCACCTCCATCTCCTTCTACAGCCCCTCCTGCACCACCAACCATCAAACACCCTGTGCCTCGCACCCAACCATCCTCATCCTTCATTTCATCTCAACCTTCCTTCTCTCCCACTCCTTCTCACATCTCAGCTCCATCCTCATTCAATCCCAAACCTTCACCTCCTCAAGCTCAAACACCTCCAGTTCAACCAACTTCATCCTTTAATCCCAAACATCTTTTCTATCCTCCTACTCCTCCTTCTTCTGTTATCTTTCCTCCGGAAAAACCTCTACCTCTTGGTGTCTTTGACACAAATCTTCCGGATGATTTTGAAAGAAACACCCTTATCACCATTCTCTCCACTGCTTCTCATATCCACAGGACTGATCCTCCCAGTCCTGCCAAGAAAAAGAGGAAAACTTCCTCCTCTCTTAGCATCCCTTCTGTTCCCTTATTCCCTCCTCTTTGGTATTCTCTTACCCTTGATCCTAAGAGAAGACCTATCTTCAAGGAATATCTTCAAAAGTGCATTCTTTCTACCATTTATGGTATTCCTTTTCTTAACCTATCCGAACACCTAAACATTGTTCTTCCTCTTACTCAGATATCCCAATTCCACAAATCCAAAATCCTTGAGGGCACTGAGTTCAAGACTGAAGATCAGTGGGCAGCTGTCAAGGGAAATAAGGCTCAATATGAAAAGTATTTGACTGCCAGGGCAGAATCTCTTACCCACAGAGCTCACCCACTCACCTTTTCTGAGTGGTTCATTATTCAACATAAGAACTCTTGGGGACCTTACATTTTGAAAGAGATTCGTATTGCCAGGAACTTTCAGCTGTACAGTGACTTCTGCTACTTGAACAAGCTGCCTGAGGTACAGTTCTTCCAATTTCATTCAGCCTTAGTGATGCTGAGATCAGAACGTCCTGTAAATGTTCCCCTCTCAGTGGACTTTGCTGATCTCCCAATTGACTCTCTAGTCCTTCTGCCAAAGCTACACTCCCTAGTGTTTGATTCAGATGCAGGATCTCATGCTTTAGACATGTTTGCAAGGCAAATGGGCCGGATGTCAGCCAAGCAGGGCAGACTACCTTCATTCTTGCGGTTCATCTTCAGAGAATACCACTCTGGCCGCATTTCTTCTCAGACCTTGGCTCCACTCATTTCTGAGTGTGAGAGACTTACTCCCTCAGAATGGGACCTTCCTTATCAGGCCTCACATCTACAGTTGGAAGCTATCAACCGTGATCTAGCTAGTCAAAGGAAGCCCACTCTTTCAGCAGAAACATTCTTGGATCTCAACTCCATCACTCCTATTCAAGAGATCTATGTTGTGTGGGCAGCCAGATATTCTGCCTTCTATGCTCTGAAGCAGGATCTCCTAGATCACAAGATTTATTATCCAATCTCTTTGGACAAATTTCTCCTTCGGGCCAGTTTTGGTAAGAGTACATTTTACAGATTTATCTTGGATAAAACCCAGTATGGAGTATTCTTAGAACAGCAAAGGCAACTCTACATTCAAAGGAACATTCCCTCCATGGGTCCTACCTTTTCAGTTGCTTTTGGAGTATTTCAGCAGATTTTTGAAGATCTTGAGATCAAGGCATGGGCTGTTATTAAACAGCATGCCTCCTTGTTATCTCCCTTGTACTATCTTTCTCCAACTTAATATAATGATTTCTTTCTTCTTTGTCTCATCGACCATCTTTTTGCTTATTGACAAAATGGGGGAGAAAACTAAAGCTATTCTGAAAAACATGTTTGTTGGAGAAAACTAAAGCTATTCTGAAAAACATGTTTGTTGGAGAAAACTAAAGCTATTCTGAAAAACATGTTAGTTTGTTGTGTAATGTTTAGTATATTTTGTCATCATCAAAAAGGGGGAGATTGATGACCAAACATTCCCATATAAATTAATTCACTTATTTATATATTAAATTTTGATGATTAACAAAATAGTACTAATGAATTTTGTTGATTAACAAAATAGTACTAATGAATTTCTTGAGCTTTGAGAACAGGAAATAAAAGAAAAATGAAAGTTCAGGACAATCAGGTAAGTCTCATCTCATATTCTGTCAAGTCTTTGTATCGACTTCTTCATACTTCACATCGACTTCTTTGATAAGCAGAACGATTTCCTTTCTGACCGAAAAGTTCAAAACAAATCGATATCGCAACGATTCTTTAAGACATCGCAACGATTTCTTTAGAACCTGTAACGACTTGACTGTCGTAACGATTTCTTTAGACCTCGTAACGATTTCTTTAGAACTCGCAACGACTTCCTAAGGCGTAACGATTTCTTTAGACCTCGTAACGATTTCTTTAGAACTCGCAACGACTTCCTAAGGCGTAACGATTTCTTTAGACCTCGTAACGATTTCTTTAGAACTCGCAACTTCTTAAGGCGTAACGATTTCTTTAGACCTCGTAACGATTTCTTTAGAACTCGCAACGACTCTCTAGCCGTAACGATTTCTTTAGACCTCGTAACGATTTCCTTAGACCTCGTAACGATTTCTTCAGATCGCATAACGATTTGCTTTGTGCAACGATTTGTTAAGAGTTTCATAACGATTTCTGTACTATCATAACGACTTGCTAAGCCGTAACGATTTCTTTGGTTCTCGTAACGATTTACTTACATCTCATAACGATTTCTTAAGTGTTTCACAACGATTTCTTTAGAAACACAACGACTTACATCTCATAACGATTTCTTAAGTGTTTCACAACGATTTCTTACATCTCATAACGATTTGTTAAGTGTTTCACATCGATTTCTTCAGAAACACAACGACTTGCCATGATTCATAATGATTTCTTATATCCTCTGTTATAGAACGATTTGCTATGGGTTATAACGATTTCATAAGTCATTGAGCCATCGACTTGTATATCTCTCATTGACTTGTTTTTATCTGTGTTGACTAGTCAAAGTCCACGTATACATATCTCTGACACACCTGCATGTGATGTGACCTAAACATATCTCTGCATGCATGCAGAAGATATCGTCCATAATCATGCCTATTCTGCAAACGTCTTTTAGTTTCAGCTAATTGGTCTTACTATTTCCATGCTATTCTTTCTAACGTTGACTGACAAGAAAGCTTAGCTGTTTGCTATCTGTGTGATAAGCGTGCAGATAACAGATCCATCTCCACTTTGCAATGTTAATTCAAATAGAAGACAAAAGATATCTAAAAGATCTCTTCTCTTTGCGTGTTCAAAGTGTTCAAAGACTGTTGACTGGAAGCTTCCAAGACTCCAACTTCTTTCAGTCTAACGTACACCTGGATGAGAGACAACGGTACCTTTAACGTTCAAATTTCAAGTAGAAGCTTAAATACAAGACTCAAGACGGAGAAGACGAAGAATGAAACTAGAGTGAATATCATTCAAAAAGCAAGCAACTCAAGTTCTTCGAATCCTCTGAGTTTCAAACAAGAGACAAGCGTCCATTCCAATTGTTTTCCGTAGCTCTTTTGCTCTCAGTGTTCATAGAAGAAATTCTTGTGTGAGAGCCAGTGTAGTCCTTGGAGAGGAACCCTGTTAAATCCCTTTCTCTCTTGAGGCTCGTCTGCTTCAGCTTGTAGCTAGTTAAGCTAGTGTCTGAAGCGTGTTCTTAAATTTTCTCTTCATTGGTTTGTTCCCTTCTGGACGAAGGAAGACCTGGTGGTATCCAGGGTGGTTGTTTTCCCTTCAGGTTGAAGGAAGACCAGTTGAGGCTGGGTGTAAGGATCTGTGAGGGGGATAGTACCCATGTTAGTGAAATCCTGAGGCATTGCTCAGGGACTGGACGTAGGTCTCCTGTGGAGAGGAGTTCCGAACCAGGATAAAAATCCTTGTGTCGTGTGGTTGTGTCTTTGTGCGTTTGCTATCTTTTTCCTCTAACTCTAACTTCTGTTTAAAGCTGTTGTGTAATCTTTTTAGTGAACAGGTTTTAATTAAAGATCAAATTTTAATAACCCATTCACCCCCCCTCTGGGCTAGCTAGCTGGGCAACACTAGGTACATATTTGTATGAGATGTATGTATATGCTAAATATATGTGTGGGACGTGTATTACTTAGCTATGAGACCACTCAAATAAAATAAAAACCCCTCTGCTTTTAATATATTAAGTCGGAAAGCATGTAGCAATAAGATTGACTCACGTGGCCTTCCATCATTATAGGGCAGACGTCTTTTCTTGATATGGAGTGGGTTGGCGGAGTCACTCCGGGCTCACCTATATTGGAATTTGATATCTGGCCTACGACATGGAGATGTTACCAGTGACTTGAGGACAGGGTATGTTTGGCCGAGTCCCTCGGGAACATATCACTAAATCAAACTCATCTAGTAATGATGGTGTTGACTTAAACAAACATCATGGTTGCCAGAGTCCCTCTGGGCCATGGTAATTTGGAGGCCAAATTATGACGGGAATCACAAGAGTTATGATTGACAAGAGTTGCCTACTATTTGGGCTTGGTATGATTGGTCGAGTCCCTCGAGGTCATGCCAAGATGCCAAATTGGATCTCGATCCCCACTAGGAGTTTGCCGAAAACTTCCAATTCACATGCTAGAGGGTGTCATGTGTCTTGCGAGAAAATAGTGGGATAAAATTGAGATAAAAATCCATGTCTTAATTTTCTACAAATCCAAAAGTCTGCAATTGTTTATTTCTGCTACATCTTTATTTTTCAGAAAAATGTCGCTTGCAAACCCACTCATAGCATATTAGATGTCAATCGTTTCACTGGTCCTAACTACGCTGATTGGCTTCGGAACCTAAGAATTGTTCTTACGGTAGAGAAAATTGCGTATGTCCTCGATGAGATCGTGGCTAAGCCAGTGGAAGGGACTAGTGAGGAAGTTATTTCTCACTATAAGAAGCATAAGGAAGACTCGGTTCTTGCTCAATGTTATATGTTAGCCTCTATGACTCCCGAGCTGCAAAGACAGCATGAAAAGATGGATGCTCAATCCATCATGCTGCATCTTTGCACCTTGTTTGAGGAACAAGGACGGACTCAAAGATACAAGATATTAAAGAGTCTGTTCAGGATGAGGATGACAGAAGGGGAATCAGTTCAGAACCATGTCCTGAAGATGATTGAGTGGATCGAGAAGCTCACAGGTCTAGGACTTGTCCTCGAGGATGACCTATGTGTGGATCTAATACTTCAATCCCTTCCAGATTCCTTTTCACAGTTCATTATGAATTTCAATATGAACAAGATAGTGGCAACCCTGCATGAGCTCCTTAATATGTTGAGGGAAGCTGAGGGTTCCATTAAGAAGGAGAAGCCAGTTCTTCATGATGATGAGATCAAAAAGAAGAGGAAGGCACGGAAGACCCTTAAGAAGGGCAAAAGCAAAGGCAATAAAGCGGGCAAGGCAAAGGTTGCCAAGAAAGACCCGGCCAAGGATAAAGGAAAGTGCTTCCATTGTGGCAAGGATGGGCATTGGAAGAGGAACTGCAAGGAATATCTTGCAGAAAAGGCAAAGCGGAAGCTTGGAGAAGCTTCAGGTATATTCATGATTGATCTCCATTTGTCAGAAAATTATGATAATGCATGAGTATTAGATACCGCATACGCATCTCATATTTGCAATTCGTTGCAGGTTCTGACAAAGTGTAGGAGACTGTCAAAGGGTGAAGTTGACTTAAGAATGGGGAATGGTGCAAAAGTTGTTGTTGTTGCTGTCGGCAAAGTCAACCTACTACTACCTCGTGGAGCCGCACTTGTGTTGGATAAATGTTACTTTGTTCCCTCTATCATCAAAAACATCATTTCCATTTCATGTTTGACTAAAAATGTATATAAGTTTGTTTTTGAGAACAATGGTTGTTCACTGATTTTGGATGATGAGATTATTAGTAATGGAACATTGTTCAATGGTTTGTTTACATAAGATGTTGCTTCACATGTCATGAATGTTAGTATGTCTAAAAAAAACAGAGATGAGGTGAACGAGGCTTACCTATGGCATTGTAGGCTAGGTCATATCCATGAGGGTAGAATTCAAAGGTTGTTAAAGGATGGATATTTAGACCCATTTGATTATGAATCATATGCAACCTGTGAATCATGCTTCAAGGAAAGTTGACCAACTCTTCATTTAGTGGAACTGTAGAGAGAACTTCTGAGTTACTAGAACTCATACATACTGATGTATGTGGATCTATGTCCATACAAACCAGAGGAGGGTATTCTTACTTCATTACATTCACTGATGACTTCTCAAGGTATGGACATGTGTACTTAATGAAGTACAAGTCTGAGGCCTTTGAAAAATTCAAAGAATATAAGAATAAAGTAGAAAATCAGACTGGAAAGAGTATTAAGATTCTTCGTTCAGATCGAGGAGGAGAGTACTTTAGTATAGAGTTCACCCAATTTCTAAAGGACCATGGGATTCTATCCCAATGGACTCCTCCTCATACACCTCAGCTCAATGGCGTATCGGAAAGGAGGAATCGCACACTGTTGGATATGGTGTGATCCATGATGAGTTTTGCCAACCTACCCATGTCACTCTGGGTATATGCCCTACAAACCGTAGCTTACCTTCTGAACAGAGTTCCAACTAAGACGGTAGTGTCCACTCCATATGAAATATGGAAAGGGAAGAAGCTCGATCTTAAAGTTATTAAGATTTGGGGCTGCCCTACCCACGTTAAGAGACACAATCCTGATAAATTGGAATCAAGGTCAGAACGGTGCATATTTGTGGGATACCCCAAGGAAACTTCTGGGTATTATTTCTATCACCCCGAGGACCAAAAGGTCTTTGTTGCCAAGAGAGCAGTGTTTCTTAAGAAGGAACACATTCTTGTTGGAAACAGTGGGAGTGTGATAGAATTGAGTGAGGTTGGGGAACCTAGCTCAAGCACCATTCTGCAAGAAGAGTCTGTTCAGGTACCTATCACACAAATTTCAAATTTGCATAGGTCAAGTAGAGTTCCTATCCCTCTTGAAAGATATGTGGGACATATCAAGGGACAAGACCCTGAAGATATTGATCCTCAAACCTACGAGGAGGCTATTATGAGCATAGACTCCAGAAAATGACAAGAGGCCATGAATTCTGAGATGGATTCCATGTACTCCAACCAGGTTTGGAACCTAGTTGATGCACCTGAGGGTATTGACTATGACGAAACCTTTTTGCCCGTCGCCATGCTAAAATCTATCAGAATTTTATTGGCCATTGCAGCATACCATGATTATGAGATCTGGCAGATGGATGTAAAAACTGCATTCCTCAATGGCAACCTTGAGGAAGAGGTGTATATGATACAGCCTGATGGATTCATTTCTGAGAAAAGTCTAGATAAGGTGTGCAGGTTGCTTAAGTCTATTTATGGACTAAAGCAAGCTTCCCGAAGTTGGAACATAAGTTTTGATGAGGTAATCAGATCCTATGAGTTCGTTAAGAATGAAGATGAGTCGTGTGTATATAGGAAGGTAAGTGGGAGTGTTATCATTTTCTTGGTGTTGTATGTGGATGACATTCTCATCATTGGAAATGATATTGGAATGCTATCCACAGTTAACACTTGGTTATCAAAGAACTTCTGCAAGAAGGACTTAGGGGAAGCATCCTACATTTTGGGGATTCAGATCTATAGAGATAGATCTAAGAGGATGCTTGGCTTGTCCCAGTCCATGTACATAGACACCATAGTCAAAAGATTTGACATGGAAAATTCCAAAAGAGGTCTTATACCACTGAGAAATGGAATTTCTCTTTCTAAGAGTATGTCTCCAAAGACTATAGAAGAAAGGGCATACATGGATAGAATACCCTATGCATTTGCTATAGGATCTATCATGTATGCAATGTTATGTACTAGACCTGATATAGCGCATGCTCTAAGTGTTACGAGCAGGTATCAGGGAGATCTAGGTTTGGAACACTAGAAGGCAGTAAAGTGTATCCTTAAGTACTTAAGAAGGACTAAGGATGTCACGCCCCAACGCGGAATATCGGAGCGCGAAGGCAGTTGCAAGAAAAGGTATAGAGCAAGTACTAGACATCAAACCATTGCACATTGAATAATACTAAAGCAAATCTTTCTCATTAATAACTTTTCAATGTCTAGTTACAACCACTAATATCATAGCCATTCTAAAGGGCCCAATTACATTTCAATGAAAGGAAATAACTATCTATGACTCTATGATAACGTAATGACTCGAGGGTACTCCTGGCTTCACTCTTGGTCATTCCCTTCTTCGTGAGTGTAGGTGTCATCCTCGGTCTCACCTGAGAACACAACATCAAATAATGCAAGGTGAGCGATAACGCCCAGTAGGACTTAAATCTCAGGCTCAAGCAGGCTTTAAATAATTAACGCATTTAATGGCAGAGTATCTAAAGATAGCAGGTACAAGAGAGTCGAAATATAGAAAGAGATAGCACAACAGCTAACAGGATGGCACAATAGCACACGATCGAGTATAGTTTCCAAAAATAGCACAAGTGTCGAGCACGAATAGCAGGATGGCCATAGCACAACTAGCACAAGTATAATGATAGCATGACGAGTATAGCACTTGTTTGTCATTCTAGACAACGAGAAAGTATAGCACATGTTGTGTTTTGATTGTCATATAGATAGTCGAGATAGATAGCACTTGAGTGTAATGCCAAACACTCTGATCATTTAAGTCCCATGGGCACTAGCAATTTCGGGCGCACCTCCCAGAACCAGATCGGGCCCTTTATATATTGCCAGGCATTGGTTATATTTTTTTATCTTTAGACAATCAGTCAATGGCCAGTATAGAGTACCAAGAAGTAGATGAGAGCACTAGATGAATAGACGAGATAGTAGAGTGAATGTGAGTAGACGAGCGAGTAGAGTATAGATGAGAGCTAGTGGACATTGCACGTAATGCGACGAGTAACAAGCGATAGTAACAGTTGCTCAACACGCACACGCCGTGTTGGCAGTCAGGTGGAATTCACGATCTTTCTGCTGGCCATGTTATGCACAAGTCCAGAGGTCCGACGTGATTCAAGGTAAGAGCGAACTTCTAATAGCCGTTTGGATCATATTGATCCCTAATGGTGTAATGGGTGTTAGGGTACAATCGGCTCATCGACCATGTGGGAATCCATGATCAGAGGAGACTTACGGAGGCCTTGTGCAAGGGTTCACTAGTCCGGTCAGAAGGAATATCCGACGGAGAGTTCACCACAAGCCAAGAAAAGTGTGTACATAAAACAGGTGCCCGACGTTCTAGAGGAATTCTAGAACAGTGGAGTGTCGATATCGGTATATAAACAACGCGAGAAAACAAATACAAGTCCTTTAAAATAGGGCAATTAATATTCTTTATTTCAATACATTATGAGATATTTTCTGCAATATTTCAGCCATAATTGGATGGTTCATGTGTGTGCAAGTGCAAGAGAAATCATAGATAGAAATAAGTCGTGAAATATGTATTTTAAGACATTCAATATAGCACCATTTTTAAGTAGGGTTTTTACTGGGGGTATAACGGTAAGAAGGCGACATAAAATATTTTTCATGGGTTTTCATGCAAAACTCTGAGAAGGCGACATAGGCCTGTAAGGAATGCGACATGGGTAGGGCAGGTAGCGACAGGGGGTTACACAGAAGGCGACAGGCCTGTCTGCTCAGGCGGCCAGAACGCGACTGGGGTCCTGTCATATTCAGAAAGCGACAAGAAAGGCGTCGCGACGGATTGAGAAAGCGACAGGTGGATGGTCGCAATCAGACCCAGAAGACGACATATCGGCCTGTCGCAATCTGGTGGTCTGCGCCTGGCTCTGACACGAATCAGACCAGGCTTTGGATTGCGGGCCAACTTGAATCAAATCGATACAGGGTAGTTCAGAAAATCATAACTAATTGTATAGTCAACGAAAAATCATGAAACTAGTTGCAAATTAAACTAGACATGTAAGGGTACTTCCAATAAATCGGAATTAGAAAGAGAGCATGGTTTGAACATGGTTTGAGTATGAACAACAACGAGTAACACAGAACATGACATAGAGAGCAAGACTGATTTAATTTGAGCAACATGTTCAATGGAATTTAGGCTTTTTAGGGCAAATGATCCCTAACAACATGAAGTATCTACAGTAAAACTTTCGTAGCATGGATCAAGTATACATAGAGATTTGAATTAAACATGACACCTCGGGGTTATCATGTTTGCAGTTCTTCAAAAATTAAGAACAAAAGATAGGATGGATGGAAAAATATGAAACTTGGGGGTTACGTTCAAGAGGGTAGGAAGAACCTACAGAAAAAGTTTCATGGTTTATGCTTGTGAGAATGCCTACCTTGACTCGATTTCCTCTTCTAGGGCTAGAACTTGAAGAACGGGGTTGAGAGCTTGAAAGGTTCTTCTTCCCACGAAATCTCCTCCTCCTTGGCTTCTCCTCCTGGTCCAAGAATCCCTTGACACGAGCTTGGGTCAGCCAAGAGGGTTTAAGATGTGTATTTATGTAAACACAAGTTCCTATTCCTACTACTACTCAAATTCCTCTTAATTCCGAGATTTCCTTACTCCCACCTTCCTTCCTTGCTTTCCAATCTCTATTTAGACTTGGAAGAGATCCAAATTCGTGGTAATCTATATGGGGTAGGTTTAGGAATCCTATTATGACTCAAACTAGCTATTTAATGTATTAAATAACTCTTTTCTATTTAAGTAATATTCTAGTTACGAATTTAGGGTATTTTCCTATTATTCCCCTTTTATAATTTCTTATTTTGACCCACAAATTCTAGAAGATCCATTAAGTAAAGCTCATTACTCTTTTCCATCTAATGGGTTTTATTTAATGCTCTATTTAAATATCCATTTAGCTAGGTTTTAAATTCTATATTTAAATTTTTATTTTTCGTAAAAATTCAGGTTGCTACAAAGGATCTTTTACTAGTATATGGAGAAGGTAGCCTAACTGTTGAAGGCTACACGGACTCAAGTTTCCAGTCTAATATCGATGATAGTAAGTCTAACTCAGGGTATGTTTTTACCGTGAATGGAGCAGCAGTAAGTTGGAAGAGTTCCAAGCAAGAGACTACTGCTGACACGACTATCGAGGTAGAGTATATTACTGCTTCAGAAGCAGCAAA
Source organism: Colocasia esculenta (assembly GCA_014218235.1). Taxonomy (NCBI): domain Eukaryota; kingdom Viridiplantae; phylum Streptophyta; class Magnoliopsida; order Alismatales; family Araceae; genus Colocasia; species Colocasia esculenta. Next base: position 47,147,242 of record CM024761.1, on the reverse strand, counting down.
AGAAGCTGTCCGGATGAAGAAGTTCATCACAGATTTAGGAGTGGTGTTTGGCCATGAAGAGCCAATTTCTTTGTTATGCGACAACAACGGGGTGATTGCTCAAGCAAAGGAACCTAGGTCTCATCAGAAGTCTAAGTACGTTCTAAGGAGGTTCCTCTTGATCAGAGAGATTGTGGCCCATGGCAATGTAGCAGTAAAAAGAATTTCATCTGATGATAACATTGTGGATCCACTGACAAAGCCACTGACTCAAATTATTTTTGACCGACACCGAGGTCTGATGGGAATCAAACATGTAGGTGATTGGTTTTAGGTCAAGTAGGAGATTGCTAGTTATAGGTGCCCTGCAAGCCAATTCACGTGAGTGATGGCACTTGTAATTATGTACAATATCTTTTGGTAATATTATAATAGTATTTCCTCACTGTATATTCCATGCGTATGTATATTGTGATGTCCACCGGTCTATGCAATGGGAATTGGATCATGATGAGATCATGATAATGAGGCCGATCCTCTTTAAACACAGATCCTGAATATTCCTAGTCATAGGTTACTCAAGAAGGACATTGAGATGACCGGAAAGACCGGTGTGCCATACACCTGTCCATATGATGGAAGCAGCTGGTCTCATAGCTACTTGTGTGGAGACACTAGGGATATGGTGCAGGTGCTTATTGGAGAATGAGTTCACTGAATGATCTGTTCTCGGAATGCTATATGGTTAATGATACCTGATTGTCAGATAGAGATTCTGTAGTCTCAGTTGTGTAACTGGTCCTTAGACTTGAGACACCAAAGATGTCTTGTTTGAGAACTCCATTCTTTGATACTGGATTTATAGGTCTGGATGTTCCAGGTCTAGTATAGCCAGTCATTGGGAATGGTAGCCAACCTTACGAAGGCAATTATGTGTCAATAAAGGATCATCCACTCTCGGTATCGTGAGAGGAATATCTCATATTGTCTTACTCAGGCAAATCCCTGGCCAGGGTCAATTGGATTTAGTGAGAAGGAGTTCTCCGGGAGAATTCGATAAGAGTTTGACTTTAACAGATTCCATATAGACCTGACAACACCATGCCTAATATATGGTCTCTGGGATAATAGATGGATGAGGGACTACAGGTACACGGTAACTGTGGGCAATGGATTTGATCACTCGTATCGTCTAGGGATTATGGCATAGTGGCCTAGTATGTTCATAATCGATGAGTTGAGTGAATTATTATGGAGATAATAATTTGCTAAGTCAGAAGGAGTTCTAACGAGTACAACTCACGGCCAACTCGATATTGGGCCTAGAGGGTCAGACACAAAAGGTGGATAACGCGATGAATAAAGGTTTGGATAAAAGTTATCCAATAAGCCTTATTTAACCCATTATGGACCTATTGGGTAAGACCCAATAGGCCTTGATAAGGATCCATTAAGGGAGCATACCAGGATCATGCCACCACACCCCTTCTGGAAGGAGGACACCTCATCAACATTAACCATCATTACATGATGAGGTGTCCCTGCGAGGTGTCCCTTGTCATGATTACAAGACGAGATGTCCTTGCAAGGTGTCCCTCTTGTCATTATGACATGGTGAGATGTCCCTGTGAGGTGTCTCTTGTCATGATTACATGATGAGGTGTCCTTGTAAGGTATCCCTCTTATCATCATGACATGGTGAGGTGTCCCTGCGAGGTGTCCCTTGTCATGATTACATGATGAGGTGTCCTTGCAAGGTGTCCCTCTTGTCATCATGATATGGTGAGGTGTCCCTGCGAGGTGTCCCTTATCATGATTACATGACGAGGTGTCCCTGCAAGGTGTCCCTCTTGTCATCATGACATAGTGAGGTGTCCCTGTGAGGTGTCCCTTGTCATCATGACATGATGAGGTGTCCTTTAGGCTCTCTATAAATAGAAGGGGTTCCCTTTGGAGTTCATGGGCTACAACTTGAGAAGAGAAACCACCTACTTCATCCCCCCTTCCCGTCTCTCCCTCCTGTGCTCCCCCTAGGCAAGAGGATAACTTGGAGGGCTGAGCCCTCTTGTTGTTGCTGCTGCTTGCTGCTGTTGGCCGCTGTGTGGCGTTGCACGACTAGGAGGAGTGGCACCACCGATGTAGGAGGGTTCATCGACATCGCCGATCATCCACTGTGTGGATACCGCTAGAGGGAGTCTCACGAGAGCTCCTTCAAACAAGGACTAGTTCTGTGCTTCAGGGGATATACGATCTCCCCTAGGTGAGGTTGTCTCATGCCTTATTTGTATGTATGTTTACATGCACCGTACATCATAGCCCGATCAAGTACATAGATGGAAATTGATTTTTTTTTTTTACTTCCGTTGCGCATGTGATGCCCCAAGTTGATTTCCAACAATTAGTTGATGGCTATCCATGTATATTCTCAACCCTATGGCTCTGATACCATCTCTATAACGACCCACTTCCACCCGGTATGATTATACCAACCCACATCGGATGAGAGTAAGTCACTACAGGGGAGAAAACCCGAATGATATTCATATGGATTGAGATATACACAAATAGAATAGAATATTGCTATGGAAATTAAACAACTCTTATTCCATCAACATTTTAATCCACATACCACAGTCTATATAGTCCATGAAAGAAATAACATAAACCATAACATCCACATAGCTAGTTTCCAAGTACAATGATACCAAAATTCAAATTACAAATTACATCACATACTAATAAATGAAATACAAATCTTCAATCTATTCTTCACGTTCCTCGTCGGGTCTTGCCAAGTCCTCAACTTCTAAATCACCTGAAATGTCTAGCAAGGGTGAGTCTACACAATAGACTTAGCAAGCAACTTAAAATCACAAACCATACACTTATCACACATGCTTTCTAACAATTTAACATTTTACTAACTTACTAGAATTTAACATTTAATCTCATATATGCTCATGTTGTAACATAAGGATCAAACATGGAATGCTTTAAGTAAAACTATACTAATACATGTAAAACAATGATTCTAAAAATGGATACTTGTAACATGGAAATCATTCATATACTTACATGATTTCATCTCAAAATTTCATATAACACTAACACATGATTTCTTTTCAATTTATAATATGATACTAAACACAAGCTTATCAAGTAAATACTATCTCATGGATAAATTTACAAAATCCTACACACGGTACTAAACGTAATATCACATTTATCATTTAACATGGATCATATTAACACATACATTTACCTTTTTCATGTCATGCTCACATGTACTTTTTACCTTAATTTTTACATGTACTTATTCACCAAGTAATGTGAGAAAGTCTTGGTTACCTAATATGTAGAGTAAAACAATTCATGTAGCATGTGGATACCATTATGAAATAAAACATTTAAACAAAATTATGTAGCCAATGTTATGTAGCATGTGGTCCTGTGGCATGTAGTCATATAGCATTTAATCTTGTAGCATGTAGTCTTGTAGCATGTAGCATATAAAACAATTGACATGTAATTCATATAGCGTGTAACATGTAGATCTTGTATCATGTAGTCATATAGTTTATGTAGTCATGTATCATATAGTCATGTAGTTGCCAAGACATAGCCTGCACTATTATAGAGATCATATAGCATATAGTCATTCACTTATCACCTAGGCAAAGCAGTGATGATGTCTAGGTTATTGCGCAAAACCAGGGAAAGCCCTTCCCACCTTAACCAGTAGAACTTGTCTACCTCCAGGATTTCAATCAGTTGCCCACGGATTCAGTAGGTCATTTCATATAGTTGAACCATTACCATAGGGGCATTCCATGGTGCAGTTCCCTGTAGGAAATCTCTATGACAGCAATGTCTTATTGGCCAATTATTTTTAGGAATGCAATAACATATATTCATGCAATTATGAAACTATTACATACACTTGACATTTTCATATAATTCTATCATGCTCTTTTATACATTCATGCATAATTTATCAAGATGACAATACAATGTTACACAACATGTCACGCCCCGACGCGGAATATCGGAGCGCGAGGCAGTTGCAAGTAAGGGTATAGAGCGAGTAATAGACATCAAACTATTTCGCAATGAATAATACTAAAGCAAATTCATTCCATTAATACTTTCAAATGCCTAGTTACAACCACTAATATCAGAGCCAATCTATAGGGCCCAATTATATTGAAAGAAGGCAAAAGACTAAATGTAAGGTCCTCGAATTTCGTTGCATTATTTTATTTCGTGTAAATAATTCATGTTTGTGTATGCATAGATGTACATATCTACGTATGTATTATCTAGTTATACTTATGTGTGTATGTGTATAATTAGTTATAAATAATGTATGAATTGCATGGTGGTAGTGTGTACATGATAGCATATGTATGGCATGCATATGTGTATAAGTTAAGCATGGTTTCTGCATGTTTTGAGTTCTGGCTGAAGGACCCAATTGGCGTCCACATGGATGGACGTCCATCCTGAGTTAGCGTCCACCTCGATGAATGCCAATGCTTAAGTCAACATCCATTAATATGGACGTTATGATCTCTGACATACATGCATGCAGAGCCCGAATTTTCGGGGACAAGCAACCCCAGCCATTGGAGAGCTATCCCCAACGGCTGTGAAGGCCTCACATCACCCCTGCGAGAAAGGAGAGACCCCTCTCCTTTAAACCAACCTCCCCTTGCAAACCCCAGAGCTCTCTTTGGCTCTTTGCAAAGAGGAGAAGAAGAAAAAGAACCTAGTTCTGGTCTGTGAGAAAAGCTGGACTTTGCAAGCTCAGATCCATCAGTGTGAAGGTGTTCCCGGCGTTCTACTGCAACAAGGAGATAGCTGGAACATCGAGGAAGAGTTCCCCGACTTCGGCTTGCTGAGGAGACTGATCAAGAACCCGGAGGAAGACGTTTCTGAAGGCTTCTTGGGACTGCCCAAGGAGAGCTTCTACGAACCCTAGATCCCTTTGGAGTATTTTCAGAGGCATGTAACCTACACACATCGTCCATGTAGGTGTCTAGTAGGGTTTTCTTATTTTTACACATTTTTCCTCGTGTCCTAGATCCCCCATTATTCTTGTGTTTGGAGCTCGGGTCTGTATTCTTGCAGAGACTAGAACTTGACGGCAAGATCCCTTGTCGTCAAGATCTTCATTAACGGCCAACGATGTTGCCGTTAAGCTCCATTAACGGCCCGAGTATGCCGTTAAGTTCGTCAGGACAGAACAGTGAGATGTTCTCTCCTTCTATATGACTACTTTCGATGTGTTTTTGCGATGAGGATATAATGTAACTCCTATATGCTATGTACCCTAGTTAATGTGGTGTGTGGGAGAATGATTTTGCATATTTTGTGGATGGTAGAGTTTATTAGTTTATTGAAATGCATGTGGAAGAAATAGCCATGTATGTTTCCCCCACTATTCTAATGATCCGTGGGAAATTTGGATGCCCTAATTTTGTTAGGCCATAAGTGGGTGATTCAGTTTGTGCTTTGAATTTCTGGGAATTTCTCCATGCTCACATGATTTACTGAAATTTCTGAGATCGAATTAGAAAACATGCGTAGGTCTTGTAAAATCTCCTGTAAATTGTGTGTTGTGTAATAAATCCGGAGAAAATTTCTTGTGGTGTTGTGTATGTTGGGTTCAGGGCTACGAACTGTTAAACTAAATATTCATGTGGTGTGCCATGATAAATTGAATTACGAATGATATGAGGATTGATATCTAATTTTCTGTAATTGCATTATGAGTCAGAAAAATGTGAAATTTTGCATGTGAGGTCATAAACTTGTAATCAGCATGTGGTTAAATTTTCAGGATGTTTGGACAACTGTAGAATGCAATATGAAACTTCCATGCAAAAATATGTGAATAATGCATGCTATTGTGAAAATGATTTGAAATGCGCATGCAACCTGATTTATGCAACTTACTGAATGTGTAATCTCTGTCATCTGTAGTATCATGGTAGGAAAATAGAGCCATGTGTGTGAATGAGAGAATGTAAAGATGTGTGTGCGCCATGTGTAAATATGTGTGTTAAAAAAATCGGTATGTGTAATGTGTAAGACTGTGCCAAGTGTGACACTGCTTCCATAGAGGGCCGTGGAACCGTACCATGGAAAAGTCCCCATGGCAAGGTTCAATGTGTTAAGATCCTAAGGGCATTAGGATGAAATCCTGGAGGTGGACAAGTACCACTGGTTAGGGTGGAGACTTGTTCTTCCGGTCTGTGCAGTCCAAGAGTCGTCACTGTATTGCCTAGGTGCCGTCTATGTGTATGTGATGTGTATGTGTCCTTCTAATGGTGGTTTGGACTATGTGTCACGGCACTAAAGTGTAAAATGTGAATATGTGAAATGTGAATGTGATCATGTGTAAATTTTGTAGTGTGAATATGTGTAAATGTGAAATGCGTGAAAAGTGAACTATGTGATGAGGAAATTGTGAAACCATGTGAAACTAATGTATTAAATGATGAAATGGTGATCCATGATATGTTAATGTAAAATTTGTGTCATAACAGCAACCTAATCGTAGTTATGAAAATGCTTTATATGTGTACAAATGCGTAGAATCCATGCTAGTAGCATTTCTTACTTATGTGTAAATGTTTCCATGTTTAAGCGCCACCATGATATAGTTAATTGAGATTGTACCTCTCATGTGATTTTTTGTGAACTTCTAATTCATGCCAAAACAGCAAGCTAAAAGTGTATAAAACAATAATGTGCATGTGGAAGAATGTGTAGAAATCATGATAGGAAGGTCTCCTTTCATGTATGCAAGCACACCATGTTTGGTTGCTCTCATGTTTTGCTTAATTGGAGGTAAAAACCTTTATGTGATGGAATAAGCAGGAAGCATGTAATAGGACGTTTTATTTTGGAAACAAATCTGAAATCATGAACCATGTGTTTACTTTGGTAGAATTACCAAAATAGGTTGTCTCTTATTGATGTCAAGCATGCTACATGTTTTGTCTTGTGACTTGGGATGAAAACCGGCTATGATATGTGCATGTATGATATGTGTGGTGTTATTTGCTGAGTCTTTTAGACTCATTACTTGCTTCAGCGTACAAGTTTAGTAGGTGATACACCTTTGGAGGAGACCGTGGAGAGTGACTCCGAGCGCGGGGAGTAGCTTGACGGAGTTGTAGAGTGACTTTTGCTTCCATTGTATGTAACAAGGCATTGTAATAGAACTATTAAGGAATTTGTGGACAAACTATGTATTTTATTTTGGCACTTCTTTTATGTGGATTAAGTGGACGTTAGATCTTTCAATTGTTTCATGAATCATGTATGTTAAATGTGGATGATGAGATGAATGAAAGACATGGTTCTTTTACTTCCGATACTCTGTATTTATATTTGTGTGTATCTCAATCGTATGTTATTGTTTGAGTAAATGCCCCACTGTGATAACGTTCACTATACCGACGTGGGTTGGTATAACCGTACCGGTATAATGAGAGTCGTCACACTAAACTTCAAACCTAACTACTACAACGCTAAACATAGAAATAGGACACTAGGGTACTCATGACATCACTCCAAGTCGTTCCCATCCTCTTGAGTGTATGGTTCATCCTCGGTCTCACCTGAGAACACAACGACAAATAACGCAGGGTGAGCGATAACGCCCAGTAGGACTTAAATCTCAATATTCAAGCAGGCTTTAAATAGTTAATGCATTAAAGGCAGAGTAACTAATGATAGAGTGAGAGAGTCAAGTAAAAATATAGCAGGACAGTACGTGAACGAAATACCAAGACTTTCCAAATATAGACTTTCCAAAATAGCACAAATGTCGGGAATAGCACAATAATAGCAAGATTGCACAAGGTCAAGTATAGCAAGATGGCCATAGTACAAATAGCACAACGAGTATAGTATAACACAACGAGTATAGCATAGCACTTTGTTGTCAATGGACAACGAGAGAACATAGCACTTTTGATTGTCATTTAGATAGTCAAGATAGATAGCACTTGAGTGTAATGTCAAACACTCTGATCATTTAACTCCCATGGACACTAGCACTTTCGGGCGCACATCCCAGGACCAGATCGGGCCCTTTAAATATTGCCAGACATCGGTTATATTGTTTATCTTTAGACAATCAGTCAATGTCCAATATAGAGTACCAAGAAGTAGACGAGAGCACAAGATGAATAGACGAGATAGTAGAGTGAACGTGAATAGATGAGCGAATAGAGTGTAGATAAGAGCTAGTGGACATTGCACGTAACGTGTCGAGTAAACAGGTGATAGTAACAGTTGCACAACACGCGCACTTGGCATTGGCAGTCAGGTGGAACTCACAACCTTACCACTGGCCATGTTAAGCATAGGTCCAGAGGTCCGGCGTGATTCATGACGAGAGTGAATTTGTAATAGATGTTTGGACCATATTGTTCCCTAAAGGGTGTAATAGGTGTTAGGGTACAACCGGCTCGTCGACTATGTGGGAATCCATGGATAGAGGAGATTTATGGAGGCCTTGAACAAAGACTTACTAGTCCGGCAGAAGGAATATCCGACAGAGAGTTCATCCAAGTCAAGAAAGTGTGTATATAGAAACAAGTGCTCGACGTTCTAGAGGAGTTCTAGAACAGTGGAGCGTCAATATCGGTATTCCCAAAACATCATGAGAAACAATAGACAAGTATATTTAAAATATGCTAATTTAATTGCATAAATTACCAGATGTATTATGAAATAATTTCATTCCAAATTACGCCATAATTGGATGGTTCAAAGTGTGTGTAAGTGTCATGAAAATTGTAGAAAGAAAAGATCATGTGCATGTATTTTAATCATACATAAACGTTTAATTTATAACAAGTGTTATTTTTTGTATGTATGACTGTTAAACAAGAGTACAAACACTGTAGATAATCAACCATTGCTGAGACAGGGGGGGTTGCTTGCAAAAACCCAGATCGCGACATACCCTAATGAGGGTTGCGACGGGGTCAACTGAGATCGCGATAGGGTCTGGTACAGGTCGTGACAAGCCTAGTCAGGTCGGGCAGCAGATCGCGACGACTGGCCCTGTCGCCAACAGATCGCAACAGAGGGCACTGTCGTGACGGCCCTTGTGAATGCAGCCTATCAGGCTGTCGCGTTCACAGGGTCTGCGCCCGAGTCCGACAGGGAAAGGACTTTACATTGGATTGCGGCCATAACTTACCCTATTCGACAGCGGGTGATTCAGAAAATCACAACTAATTGTATAGTCAATGAAAAATCATGAAACTAGTTGCAAAACGACCTAGACATGCAAGGGTACTTACAATAAATAGGAATTAAAAAACAATCAGGGTTTAGATCCGTTTCAAACACGGGTATTCACGATGCCTAACATGTATCGGTTCCCACAATAGAAATCTCGTGGCAAGGGTTGAGTATACAAGGAGATCAAGAATTAAGAAGAGGGTTTGGGTTCAGGTAAGTTACAGAACATGAACAATCAAGAATGAAAGATATGCTCGGTGGAAAATTATGAAACCCAAGGACTTTTGTTCCTGATAGACGAGACATCCTACAGAAAATGTTTCATGGTTTATGCTTGTGAGAATACCTACCTTTGATCGTTTTCCTCTTCTAGGGTTAAGACTTGCAGAACTCGGGGAAGAACTTGAGAGATCCTTCCTCTCCACGAATTCTCCTCCTCTTGTCCTCTCCTCCTTGTCCAGGAAACTCTTGGGACGAGCTAGGGCCGGCCATGAGGGTTTAAGAGAAGTATTTAAGCTTCTCCCTATTCCCTTTCATAGTTTAAGCCTAACTCCTATTAAATTTCAAATTTCCTATTTTCCTCTCCCCTTTTTAAGCAAGAGATCTCCTATTTGGGTTAGGTTGGGATCTAAATTTGTGGCCAACCCATTAGGGTAGGTTTAGGAATCCCAATCCAACTCAAACTTCTATTTTTTATGCATTAAATACCTCTTTTCTATTTAAGTAATATTTTAGTTACGAATTTTGGGTATTTCTCTATTATTCCTCTTTTTAAAATCTCTATTTTAGCCCACTAATTTCTAATGGGTCCATTTAATAGAGCCCATTACTTATTTTCATTTGATGGGTTTTATTTAATTCTCTTTTCTTTGATTTTCTAATTGCTTTTTATTATTATTAAACTTTTATTATTATTATTATTTTTAAATACAGGTTGCTACATCCTCCCCCTCTTAAAAAGAATTTGGTCCCCAAATTCATACGTTCATAATGGAGGAAATGTCTTACCGAAAAGATCGGGGTAGTTTCGTCTGATGGTTCCTTCCGGTTTCCAGGTTGCTTCTTCCACTCAAAGGTTATTCCATAGGACTTTAACCACATGGATGGGACAGTTCCTGATTTGTTGTATCTTTCATTCCAGTATCTTGACTGGCTTCTCTTCGTATGTCACATCCTTGTTCAACACAACTTCTCGTGGCGAATGATGTGCATGGGGTTGTACACATATTTCCTAAGCATGGAAACATGAAACACATTGTGTACACATGAAAGATCCGGTGGCAACGCCAGCTGGTATGCAACCTCACCAACCCTTTCGAGTACTTCAAAAGGACCGATGAATCTAGGGCTGAGCTTTCCCTTTACACCGAATCTTTGGATGCTGCGAGTAGGTGACACTTTTAGAAATACATGATCACCCACTTGAAATTCCAGATCTCGCCTTCTTTTGTCGGCGTAGCTCTTCTATCTGGATTGGGCAATCTTGAGCTGGTCCCTAATTACCTGAATGTCCTTTGTTGTCCATTGCACCATGTCTGGGCCTAGCCATTGTTGTTCTCCAACCTCATTCCAGCATGCAGGAGATCTACAGTTCCTTCCGTAGAGCGCTTCGAATGGTGCCATCTTAATGCTTGTCTGATAACTGTTGTTATAGGTGAACTCAATTAGTGGTAGGTGCTCATTCCAATAACCTTGAAAATCTATAGTGCAAGCTCTCAACATGTCTTCCACTATTTGTTTGGTTCTTTCAGTTTGCCCATCGGTTTGTGGATGGAATGCGGTACTAAAGTTGAGTTTAGTACCCAGTGCACCTTGCAGTCCTTTCCAAAAATGAGATGTGAATCTCGGATCTCGATAAGAAACAATAGATGATGGAATGCCATGTAGTCTTACAATCTCTTTGACGTATAAGGCAGCTAGTACCTCCACTGACCATTTACTCTTTATAGGCAGAAAGTGGGCGGATTTGGTTAGTCGGTCCACAATGACCCATATGGTGTCGAGTCCACCACGAGTCTTGGGTAAACCCATGATGAAGTCCATGCCGATGCTTTCCCATTTCCATTCCGAAATATCAAGCGGTATGAGTACACCAGCAGGGCGCAAGTGTTCCGCTTTTACTTGTTGGCAAGTAAGGCAGTGAGCGGCATGTTCATCTACCTCTCTTTTCATGTTCGGCCACCAAAACGTTCTTTTCATATCTTTATACATTTTGGTACCTCCTACATGAATAGTATACCTTGTCTTGTGAGCTTCATCTATTAGTCTTCTCTTTAGTTCTTCATTGTCGGGAACACATGTCCTTCCTTGAAAGACAAGCCTTCCGTCTTCAGTCATTGCAAAGTCTGGTCTTTCAGTTAGAGTTTCTTTCGCGCGAACTAACAATGGATCATTGTCTTGTTGAGCTTTGATCTCCTCTAGCAGATCAGATTGAATCTTGATATTGGCAACCAAGACTCGATCATCTCTATGTTCAATATTTAAGTCTAACCTTGCGAATTGTTCTAGTAGTTGCATCTCGCCAAGGACTAGACTTGAAACAAATGCCATTGGCTTCCTACTAAGAGCATCAACCATGGCATTTCCCTTGCCTGGGTGGTATTGGATGTGGAAGTCGAAATCTTTCAAGTATTCCAGCCATCTCCTTTGTAGCACCTCGGAAATTTTAACTATATAAAGATTCGAAAAAATGGGAATAAATAATTTCCATAATATCAAAGTATTTAAAACATACGAATCATTATCGTATGTGCTATAGCACATCGGAAAAATCCATAAAAATTATAAATCAACCCCACACATTATTCCTAAATGTTCCACAAAAAAATTTGTGTCAATAAAAATCAGATTAGCCACAAACAAATTTGTGTCAATAAAAATCAGATTAGCCAAGTTTAAAGTGCTTCACGACTTATTATCCTAATTCATGAATAAGTTGAAAAATCATTATCACACGTACTTGGATGAGTCTGAAAATTAAAAAAAAATCATATACAGACTTCAAATAATATCCTCTAATGACCCATCAAGAAATTTGGGTCAATAAAAATCATTTGGGCTAGGTTTAAGAGTTAGTGTGACCGATTATCCAAACTAGGAAACAAGTCGGAAAGCGGTTAACACGAAAATACGACGCAACCATAAATTAAATAAAAATGTTGGGAAGACTTCCAACATTATTTATTGATGACCCATTATCATAATTGGGCCAATGGACCACATATGACCCAAAAATCAAATGAAGCAAGAAAATGCATGGAAATTCGTAGCTTAAATAAGGTGAAATTAGAAAGAGGTAATTAGAGTTGAATTGGGAAGAGATCTTGCACTCTTGGCAACCCAAATTCGTGCCTACCCACCCATGGAGGTTGCTTGATGGCCAATACTCTCTAATGGAGGGAGAGATCTTCAAATTTTGGAAAGACACAAGCCAATTCTGCAACCCTTCTTTCCTAGTTACAATAGGACCCCTAAATACCTTGGTTGCTTAAATACCCTTCACCCAAACCCTAGGGACGAGTTTACAACTTGCTGGGGTCGTGTGGAGGAGCTCTTGGGGGCTGGAGAGTTGTGGATCGACCACAAGAAGGACATCTTCTTCCCCCGTTCGTTTGCTGCGACCTGCACAAACTCTCCACTTGATGCCGATCAAAGGTAGGCCAAACCTTGCAAGGCTTATACCCTTGGAAAGAGGGTCAAGTCTACGTACTAACCCAAGTGGAATGCCTAAATTCCATGCAGTATACAGGGAGTATTAAGTGTTTTCCTCCAAGTGGTCTGAACACAGATTTTCTGGAAAAATGGGAATTTTTCAATCCAGAAGGTAGGTTTTCTTGGGCCAAACCTTAACATATCCTATACCAATGTGTAGAGCATCAAGTTAACTTTCATTTCCCACTGGTTTCATTGAATTCCAATGAGTAGATTTTGAATTATAAGCATTTTCCCCAAGTCGCGCACTGTTAGGGTGTTTTCTGTTATTTATATGTTGCATGCAATTTGAGACTGAATTAGAGTAAACTCACAACATGAAAGTTCTTCTACTAGTTGTCATCGTCATGTCTTGTGTTGAACATTTTGTCTGAATGTCAATAGGTAGAGAGTCAGCATGGTAAGAGGGTCGCTGCATGAAACTACATTTTCGGGTTGCACTTGGCTTTTATGTTGTGTTTGACTTGATTAAATCCTATCGAAACCATCCTAGTTTTCTAATTCTGATTTACTGGAAGCACCCTTGCATGTCTCGGTTGGTTTAAAATTGGTTTCGTGATTTTTCATGCACTGTACAATTTGTTCTTAATTTTAGAACAACCCTATGTCAAAATAGGGAAAGTCTGGTCCGTAATCCAAAGCATTGTCCTTTCTCTGGCAGACGCAGGCCAAGGACCTGAGAATGCGACGGCTCGATAGGCCGCGTTCTCAGGCAGATCGCGACAAGAATTCTGTCGCGATCTGATAGCGACCGGACTGCTGTCGCGACCTGACCTCCGGGTCTGACAGCCATGTCGCCTTCATCATAAGCACCAGTTAGGATCTGCCTACTTGATTAGACAAGCCTGTCGAGATCGTTACAAGGCACTGTCGCGATCTGATCTGACCCCGTCGCGACCCTTACAAGGGTCCGTCGCGATCTCAGGACTTTTTTACATAAAACCACATGTTTTCTTGCAAATCTAACTGTTGTACCTGAGGTCTGTTTAAATATAATTCACATGTTTTAGGTCTGATCATTTCATGATGGTTATTTAATGGCTTAAAAGTGGTTAACCCATTTAAAAGTTTTAATTACAAGAAGGATATTCTAATTGCTCTTTAAATGTTGTGATCCATTCATGCAACTTGTGATTTAATCCTTCCATTATTCTACCATGTTTTAAATGATAATTATTATTCTTAAAACCTTGCAAACCCATATGTAGTTAAATGCATTGTCCATTGCGTGCCATCATGTTAAGTGTTTTCAGCAAGTTTAAAACTGATGGCTGTGGATTGAGATGCGTACATCACTACACACTTGCACTGTTAGGCAGCCCTTTCTTGGAAATTAGAAACTCTCTACCGGTCATTCCGAATCGGTAGACTAGCGACCTTTTCTCTAAGGCCTCCGTAAATCTCCTCTGACCATGGATTCCCAAATGGCCGACGAGTTGGTTGTACCATTGAAGTTCCCTGGAGATAGCGTGCACTTCCTTTCTCTTCTTGTTCTCGTGAGTGTGATTTACAATCTAGACTAAAAGCCATTAATGTAAAGATTAAATTAAAATATAAATCGTACTGTTATGCTGCCAAATTTATCTCTTGACCATTGTTATCATGAAATCATGTTCAATTACTTATTACTCGTTCCCATCATCATCATGAACATGATGTTACACATGCTACATTTTGAAACTCTCACTGGCCATTATTAATGATTGTGGGTATCTACATTTAAAATTTTACATGAGATGCTGACCGGGCACGGCGAGTGTCCAAGGGCTCCAGTCTAGCCCCAATGACAGAAAGTCATAAATATACTGTTAACCATGGGGTATAATGATTACTGGCATTGCATCTGCGCTGAGAGTCTTTCTTGCTTGTTGAATGATAGATACAATAACCACATACACGTGTCCTGGTGTACATTCTTGATGGATCTTTTCTCGGTGTACATTAGTGTCTACGTGCTTGATTAGTGTTACATGATCATGCTCGTGCGTGCTTGCTTGCTTGCGTGATATGGCCATCCTACATTTATTGCAATTTACATGATATCTTGCGTGCTTGTTACAAACCTCACTCTTGACAATATATTGCTCGTTATATTCTTGCTCTATCACAATCACTCTCTCTCTAGCTTGTTCTTGTATCATGTTTTAATGAGTTTTATTTGTACACGCATATCATGACATTCATCATGCTTACCTAGTTCTAAATTGTTAATCACTTATATCATTGCCCGCACATTGAGAGATAAATCCTACTGGGCTAGTTTGCTCATCCCCCACTTTTACTCAACCTAGTTGACTATGAAGCTCAAGAGGAAGAGCAAGTCGATGATGGGAATGCGTCCAAGTGAAGAGCGTTCCATCTATGAGTCTAGTTATAGTAATTTTCTTTGAGAGTTAGAACATGTAGTAGGAAGTGAGGAGTATTTGTACTTTTCCTTTTGTTGAGTCTAGTCCTGTTATCCCATAGTCTAAGAGTTGCAATAGTTCCTTTTGAATACAATAAGTTGATATTTGAATAAAGATTAGTTGAGTTCAATATTTGGGCCCTATGATGATGTATGTTGTTATACATTTAGTGCGTGCTAGCTAGAGGCTTATTTGCCGACTGTTCACGTCTCAGGTTATCGACTCAAATTATTTCTGAACTATTATTAATATCCACTGCGTAATTCTCGGGACGTGACAGTTTAGTGGTATCAGAGCCTAGGAACACCAAATAGGATGTATATTTCAGGAATAGGA
Organism: Colocasia esculenta; assembly: GCA_014218235.1. Classification (NCBI taxonomy): domain Eukaryota; kingdom Viridiplantae; phylum Streptophyta; class Magnoliopsida; order Alismatales; family Araceae; genus Colocasia; species Colocasia esculenta. Next base: position 47,131,541 of record CM024761.1, on the reverse strand, counting down.
GATACCTATGGAACCTAGGTCATGGAAATTAAATAGAATACCTGGTGAGAAGGGGTAGAGACTGGGAATATGTTAGCAAGAATTAAACACTCCTACTCATTGACTCTGATAATGTATCTAGAGACATTAATTGGTTTCCATCATTTTCTCAGGACCCTCATAACTCTTGCACTCAACTGCAATGGCTCGCAACCAATGGCAAGCTATGCAAGAAACAGTAGCTGGATTGACTCAGGCCCTGCAAAATGTGGTTCAGGCTGGAAATCAGGCTGCTGCAGTTAGAAATGCAGCTGATGATCTGCACCGCAATTTTAGGAGTTTGAACCCTCCTCGTTTCTTTGGATCCCCTGATCCAGACGAAGCAGAGAATTGGCAGGAGGAGATAGAAAGGATCTTCTAAGTCATGCAATGCACTAACAGGGAGAAGGTGGTACTGGCCACTTTTCAATTCACTAAGGATGTCCGAGCATGGTGGAAGGCCACATCGGCCCACCTGCCTAATGTTGGTGAACTGGAGTGGGCCGGATTCCTGGAGATATTCCGGGGAAAGTACTTCTCTAGAAGAGTCAAGGAGAAGGAGGCAGCGGAGTTTGCCACATTAAAACAGAAAGGAATGTCCGTGGCTGAGTATGAGGCTCAGTTCATGCGTCTTGCTGTGTATGCCCCACACTTGGTGGGAACTGAAACACTTAAGGAAAATCGGTTCATGGATGGGCTCAGGCCCATGTTCATTGAAAGGCTCAGACCACACAACATTCAAACCTACCCTGAGATGGTCCAAAGAGCTCAGCTGGTAGAAGACACCATGGCCAAAGTAGAGGGCATGAGGGGCGAGGACAACTCCAAGCCGGTCTTCGTCAAGAAGGGAGCACCTAATATTGCTCCAACTTTTCATAACAACAACGTCAACAACAACAACAACAACAGGCCGAATGCCGGAAGAGATGTTGCTGGAGACAAGAGAGTCAAAGTGGAAGGTAGGCAGTTGGCTGAAAACTGCAAATTCTGTGATAAACTGGGGCACCGAGTTGAAGAATGCTGGAAGAAGCTCGGGGCATGCTTGAGATGTGGTGGTCGTGACCACCGTATTCCTGATTGTCCAATGATGAAGGACCAACCAGGAAAAGCCCCGAATGTACCACGATGTCAAGGACACCTTAATGTTGTCCTAGAAGCTGACCTACCCGAGGAAGGGGTATGGTGGAAGGTGCCATTTTCATACACTCTCAACCTGCATTTGTGCGTATTGATACTAGAGCTGCATATTCATTTATTTCCACCACATTTGCTGCAACTCTACCTGTCAAATCTATACCCTTGAAATCCAAGATCACTGTAGCCTCTCCACTAGGCTCAGAATCTGAACTCACTCACTACTTGTCGAAATGCAAAACTATAATTTGAGGACACAATCTCCCTGTCGACCTTATTTGTTTAGACATGAAGGGTTATGATGCCATTTTGGGTGTCGATTGGCTAATTGAATATGATTCTGATGTAAACTGTCGCCATAGGAGGGTCACTTTTAAAAGACCAAACCTTCCAACTCTTTCACTACTTGGCACCCATTATCACAAACACCCTATCTTGATATCCTCCCTAAAGGCTTCTAAGCTGATCAACCAGGGTTGTGATGCTTTCCTAGTTTCCGTCTTGGCAACTGAAAAGAAGAAACCAACCCTAGAAGACATTCCAATAGCCAAGGACTATCCTGATGTATTTCTAGAGGAATTGCTTGGTATACCACCTGAGCGGGAGGTAAACTTCACCATTGAGTTACTCCCTGGGGCAGCCCCTGTTTCAAAAGCTTCGTATCGCATGTCCCCTGTTGAATTGCAGGAGTTGAAAAGATAGATCGAAGAATTGCTAGACCAGGGTTTTATCAAGCCTAGCACATCCCCGTGGGGACGTGCTATTTGTCCGAAAGAAGGACGGACAATGAGGCTATGCATGATTACCGTCAGTTAAACCAGTTGACAATAAAGAATAGTATCCACTGCCCCGCATCGACGAGCTATTTGACCAGATCTTCGGTGCACAATATTTCTCCAAGATAGATCTAAGATCAGGCTACCATCAACTAAGAATAAAGGAGGAGGATATTCACAAGTCTGCATTCCGAGTAGATATGGTCACTATGAGTTCGTGGTCATGCCGTTTGGTTTAACAATGTTCTAGCGGCTTTCATGCAACTTATGAACAATATTTATAGGCCATACTTGGACCAGTTTATAGTGGTGTTCATTGATGACATCCTTATTTACTCCAAATCCAAAGAAGAACACGAGGAACACTTGAAGGTTGCTCTGCAAGTGCTCAGAGATAATCAACTCTATGCTAAACTTAGTAGTGTGAATTCTGGATGGAGGAAGTGTCTTTCCTTGGTCACATCATATCCAAGGAGGGAATCTCTGTGGCCTTAGAGGCGGTAAAGAACTGGGAAGGCCGACAACTGTGCCGGAGATTAGGAGCTTTCTGGGTTTAGCCAGTTATTATCGTCGCTTCATTAAGATTTCTCAAAGACAGTTGTACCATTGACCAGGCTTACCAGGAAGGAGAATCCATTTGCATGGACTGATGATGTGAAGAAAGTTTCACGCATTGAAAGGGCACCTTACCACGGCACCCGTACTAACACTGCCAGTTGCTGGGGGTAGTTTGAAGTATACACCGATGCATCCGGGATCGGCCTAGGCTGTGTGCTGATGCAAAATGGGAAAGTTATATGCTACGCATCCAGACAATTGAAGAAGCAGCGGACATTATCATGTACATGATCTGGAGCTAGCTGTTGTAGTCTTCGCCTTGAAGATATGGGTCATCATTCTATATGGTGAGAAATTCAATGTGTTTTCTGACCATAAAAGCTTGAAGTATCTGTTTTCTCAGCAGGACTTGAATATGAGACAACGAGGTGGTTGGAGTATCTCAAGACTTCGACTTCACAATCCAATACCATCCAGGAAAAGCAACGCTGTAGTGATGCTCTAAGTAGAAAGCCAATGATCACATTGTCAAGTTTAATGGTGCGAAAGGAAGTTATTAGAAGACTTCGCCAAGTTAATATTGATGCTGACATCAAAGAGAAGGGATACCTTGTTGCTAGTGTTAGAGCACAACCTACACTATTGGAGGACATCACAACACTCCAAGATAATGACCCTGTATATGTGGAGATTAAGGCTAATCTAGACCAGAGGCCGGATTTCTCATTAACTGATAGGAAGACTATTGTTTCGGGATCGAGTCTGTGTACCCGACCATGCGAGACAAGAAAATGATCATGGATGAGGCTCACAAGACCAGTATACCATTCATCCTGGAACTACCAAAATGTATCAAGATTTGAAAAGAAGCTTTTGGTGGCCTAATATGAGAGAGAGGTGGCGGAATATGTCGCCCGATGCTTAACTTGTCAAAGGGTCAAGGCAGAACACTTGCGCCCGCAGGTAAACTCAAACCCCTAGAAATCCCGGCATGGAATGGGAAGGCATAGGGATGGACTTTATTTTCGGACTACCCCAAATCTAGAGGTGGATTCGATGGTATCTGGGTTATTCGACCGCTTAACTAAGTCGGCTCACTTCTTGCCAGTGAAGAATAAGTGGTCAGTAGATGTTCTGGCTACATTATATGTGAGGAAATAGTCGATTACATGGAGTACCAGTGTCTATCGTATCTGATAGGGACCCTAGATTTACATCCCACTTTTGGAAAGGACTACACTACTCCTTAGGATCTAAACTAAACTTTAGCACGACATTCCATCCACAGACAGATGGTCAGACGGAGAGAACCAACCAGGTGATTGAAGATATGCTTAGAGCATATGTCCTAGATTTTGGAGGTAACTGGCACGAACACTTACCTCTTGTGGAGTTCGCCTACAATAATAGCTATCAAGCTAGCATTCAAATGGCACCATTTGAAGCACTCTATGGCAGGAGTTGCCGATCTCCAATATACTGGTATGAAGTTGGCAAAAACCAAATGCTAGGACCAGAAATGATAAGGGAAAACACAGAGAAGGTAAAGCTTATTAAAGAAAGAATGACAGTGGCACAGCAAAGGCAAAAGGCATATGCAAATAATACAAGAAGAGACCTGGAGTTTCAGGTTGGTGAGCATGAATTCTTGAAAGTGTCTCCAGGCCGTGGGATCAGGCGATTTGGCATTAAAGGCAAGTTTGCACCAAGGTTTGTTGGGCCTTTCGAAATCCTTGAAAGAATCGACGAGGTGGCATATCTGTTGAACCACTCTCTATTTGTTCTTGTATTTTGGGTGATAATAAAATTTATGATGTAACTTAAATTGAATATTTTGTTTCATCTGTGTTCGCATCAATCTCATAGCAAAATGCTGAGTCTCACATTGATGCAATATGGCGCACACTAAAATTAAAATCGATGTTTAATCATATACATCGATTTCAGTTTAAGTGCCAAAATTAATAAACGCTACAACAATTTGTTTTAATTAATTTTTAGAAGCGCTACAACGACTTCGCTAAGTGGCCATAATGATTTGTTAAGAAATCGATGTCAAATGATTCTTTTATAGCCACAACGATTTTACCTCATATAGTTTTCATTCTCATAACGATTTCATAAGTGATCACATCGGCTTCGTTCCCATAACGATTTCATAAGTGATCACATCGGCTTAATTCTCATAACGATTTCATAAGTGATCACATCGGCTTGGTTCTCATAACGATTTCAGTGATCACATCGACTTCTTAAGTGAACACAAAACGATGTACTCTCACAACGATGTTTACAAATGGCAATGACTCTTCACATAACGATTTCATATTCATGCTCATAACGATTTCTTCATGATCATAACGACTTGTCTTTCACATCAATTTGTTCATAAACTTGCAATGATTTACTTATAAATGAACAACGATTTCTCTTGAATATTTTGAAAGTGTTTTTGGCGCTCTTTGAAATGTCAATATTGACTGACAGAAAAAGTTGCATGCATAATCTTGTCAGAAAATGATTTGACCTACTATTTTCAATATGTTAGCAGAAGCACAGTACTATGCATCGTTTATTATAAACACTCTTTTATGCTAACACTTTCTTCCATGCTCACAGACCTCGAAGAGCATCAGAGTCTGATCAAGACAAATGAAGAGGAGATGAGTAACGGCTAGAACTCCAACGGATCTCTTCAACGGATCTATTCAAGCTGCTCATATAAAAGATGGAGCATTGCTGAAGATGAAGAGATAGCATTCCTGAAAATCCTTCAAGGAGTGTACAACTGTGAGAAGAACCTTCATGCCATAAACACTCAGAGAAAGAGAGAAGAGCTCGAGCCAAAAATCTACAGAAGCCTTCAAAGCAGAAGTCTTCATCGCCATCAAGCCTTCTTCTCTTCCATCTCCCCTGTGCTCATTGTAATCTTGGGGGAGAGTCTGTGACTGTGAGCTAAGTCCTGAGCATTCATCTTGTATAGCTCTCAGTCTGATCTTTCTTTTCTAAGAAAGATTTCTGTCCAGCTGTATGACTGTATACAGTGTGTAACCTAGCTAGAGGTTAGTGTCTAGCAGAACCACCGTGTTGGGATTTGTACCAACAAGACCTAGCTGGGGTTTTAAGTCTAGCAGAATCGCACTGGGGTTTGTTCCAGGAGGATTACTTCTGAACTTGTAAAGAAGTAGGTTTGCTTCTGAGCCTAGATAAGAAGTGGGCTGCCTTCTTGCCCGGGAAAGAGAGAAGACCTGGTGGGGTATCCAGGGTGTTGTAGTGTCCTTGAAGGGGACTGTACCTTCGGTTATGAAATCCCAAGAGTTTGCTTGGGGACTGACGTAGGACTTCCATGTGGAAGGGCCGACCAGGATAATCTCCCTGTGTCCTTTTGTGTGATTGTTCTTTTGCTTCCGCACTGCCACTCTTCATCACACTAAACTCCTTTGTCCTTTTGTGTGATTGTTCTTTAAGTGTTCACGTTTTGATTTCAGATTTCAGAAAAACCTATTCACACCCCCCCCCCCTTCTAGGTTACCTTTCTGTCACACACCAAAGGGCCAACAACATCGTCTCGCTTTAAACCCCCACAAATGGATGGAATACACAATGTGTTCCACATATCCATGTTGAAAAAGTACGTACAGGATCCGTGGCATGTCATAGAATATGAGCTCCTGGAATTCATCAAAGACGGAACATATCAAGAGAAGCCAATTAAGATCGTGGACCGAACTGCGTCAATTAAGGAACAAGATAATCCCACTAGTAAGGGTTAGATGGAATCACGCATGGACGAAGACAACACGTGGAAACAGAGGAAGCAATGCGCAAAAGATACCCTGAGCTATTCGCAAGTAAGTACACCCTCACTGTACAATAACATTCTATACATGAATTTGGGGACCAATTCTCTTAAGTGGGGGAGGTGTAGCACCCCGAAAATTTTAACTATATAAGATTCGAATAAATGGGAATAAATAATTTCCATAATATCAGAGTATTTAAAACATACGAATCATTATCGTATGTGCTAAAACACATCGGAAAATCCGTAAAAATTATAAATCAACCCCCACATTATTCCTAAATATTCCACAAAGAAATTGTGTCAATAAAAATCAGATTGGCCAAGTTTAAAGTGCTTCACGACTTATTATCGTAATTCATGGATAAGTCGAAAAAATCATTATCACATGTACATGGATGAGTCAGAAAATTAAATAAAAATCATATACGCTTCAAATAATATCCTCTAATGACCCATCTAGAAATTTGGGTCAATAAAAATCATTTGTGCTAGGTTTAAGTTAGTGTGACCGATTATCCAACTAGGAAACAAGTCGGAAAGCGGTTAACACGAAAATACGACGCAACCATAAATTAAAAAAAATGTGGGAATACTTCCAACATTATATGACCCATTATCATAATTGGGCCAATGGACCACATATGACCCAAAATCAAATGAGCAAAAATGCATGGAAATTCGTAGCTTAAATAAGCTGAAATTATAAAGAGGAAATTAGAGTTGAATTGGGAAGAGATCTTGCGCTCTTGGCAACCCAAATTCGTGCCTACCCACCCATGGAGGTTGCTTGATGGCCAAGACTCTCTAATGGAGGGAGAGATCTTCAAATTTTGGAAAGACACAAGCCAATCCCGCAACCCTTCATTCCTAGTTACAATAGGACTCCTAAATACCTTGGTTGCTTAAATACCCTTCACCCAAAGCCTAGGGACGAGTTTACAAGTTGCTGGGGTCATGTGGAGGAGCTCTTGGGGGCTGGGGAGCTGTGGATGCACCACAAGAAGGACATCTTCTTCCCCCATTCGTCTGCTGCGACCTGCACAAACCGTCAACTTGAAGCTGATCAAATGTAGGCCAAACATAAACCAAACCTTGCAAGGCTTATACCCCTGGAAAGAGGGCCAAGTCTAAGTACTAACCTAAGTGGAATGCCTAAATTCCGTGCAGTATACATGGAGTATTAAGCATCTTCCTCCAAGTGGTCTGAACACAGGTTTTCTGGAAAAATGTGACTTCTTCAATCCAGAAGGTAGGCGTTCTCGGGCCAAACCTTAACATATCCTATACCAATGTGTAGAGCATCAAGTTCGCTTTCATTTCCCACTGGTTTCATCGAATTCCAATGAGTAGATTTTGAATTATAAGCGTTTTCCCCAAGTCGCACACTGTTAGGGCTTTTTCTGTTCTTTATATGTTGCATGCGATTTGAGACCGAATTAGAGTAAACTCACAACATGAAAGTTTTTCTACTAGTTGTCGTCGTCCTGTCTTGAGTTGAACATTTTGTCTGAATGTCAATAGGTAGAGAGTTATAAGCATGGTACAAGGGTCGCTGCATGAAACTACATTTTCGGGTTGCACTTGGCTTTTACGTTGTGTTTGACTTGATTAAAACCTATCGAAACCATCCTAGTTTTCTAATTCCGATTTACTGGAAGCACCCTTGCATGTCTAGGTTGGTTTAAAACTAGTTTCGTGATTTTTAATGCACTTTACAATTTGTTCTTAATTTTAGAACAACCCTGTGTCAAAATAGGAAAAGTCTGGTCCGCAATCCAAAGCATTGTCCTTTCTCTGGCTGACGCAGGCCAAGGACCTGAGAATGCGATGGCTCGATAGGCCGTGTTCTCAGGCAGATCGCGACAAGAATTCCGTCGCGATCTGATAGCGAACGGACCGTCGTCGCGACATGACCTCCGGGTCTGATAGCCATGTCGCCTTCTTCATAAGCACCCGTCGCGATCTGCCTGCCAGATCAGACAAGCCTATCGAGATCCTTACAAGGCACTATCGCGATCTTATCTGACCCCGTCGCGACCCTTACAAGGGTCCGTCGCGATATCAGGATTTTTTTACATATAACCACATGTTTTCTTGAAAATCTAACTGTTGTACCTGAGGTCTGTTTAAATATAATTCACATGTTTTAGGTCTAATCATTTCATGATGGTTATTTAATGGCATAAAAGTGCTTAACCCATTTAAAAGTTTTAATTACATGAAGGATATTCTAATTGCTCTTTAAATGTTGTGATCCATTCATGCAACTTGTGATTTAATCCTTCCATTATTCTACCATGTTTTAAATGATAATTATTATTCATAAAACCTTGCAAACCCATATGTAGTTAATGCATTGTCCATTGCGTGCCATCATGTTAAGTGTTTTCTACAAGTTTAAAACCGATGGCTGTGGATTGAGATGCATACATCACTACACACTTGCACTATTAGGCAGCCCTTTCTTGGGAAATTGGAAACTCTCTACCGGTCATTCCGAATCGGTAGACTAGCGACCTTTTCTCTAAGGCCTCCGTAAATCTCCTCTGACCATGGATTCCCATATGGCCGAGGAGTTGGTTGTACCATTGAAGTTCCCTGGAGATAGCGTGCACTTCCTTTCTCTTCTTGTTCTCATGACTGTGATTTACAATCTAGACTAAAGCCATTAATGTAAAGATTAAATTAAAGTACAAATTGTAACGTTATGCTTCCGAATTTATGTATTGACCATTGTTGTCATGAAATCGTGTTCAATTACTTATTACTGATTCCCATCATTAACATGAACATGACGTTACACATGCTACATTTTGAAACTCTCACTGGCCATTATTAATGACTGTGGGTATCTACATTTAAAATTTTACATGAATGCTGACCGGGCACGGCGAGTGTCCAAGGCTCCAGTCTAGCCCCAATGACGGAGAGTCATAAATATACTGTTAACCATGGGGTATAATGATTACAGGCGTTGCATCTCGCGGTGGAGTCTTGCATGCTTGTTGAATGATAGATACAATAACCACATACACGTGTCCTGGTGTACATTCTTGATGGATCTTTTCTTGGTGTACATTAGTGTCTACGTGCCTGATTAGTGTTACATGATAGTGCTCGTGCGTGCTTGCTTGCTTGCTTGCGTGATATGCTCATCCTGCATTTATTGCAATTTACATGATATCTTGCGTGCTTGTTACAAACCTCACTCTTGACAATATATTGCTCATTATATTCTTGCTCTATCGCAATCACTCTCTCTCTAGCTTGTTCATGTATCATGTTTTAATGAGTTTTATTCGTACATGCATATCATGACATTCATCGTGCTTACCTAGTTCTAAATTGCTAATCACTTATATCATTGCCCCGCACATTGAGAGATAAATCATACTAGCTAGTTTGCTCATCCCCTACTTTTACTCAATCTAGGTGGCTATGAAGTTCAAGAGGAAGAGCAAGTCGAGGATGGGAATGCGTCCGAGTGAAGAGCGTTCCAACTCTGAGTCTAGTTATAGTAATTTGCTTTGAGACTTAGAACATGTAGTAGGAAGTGAGAGTATTCTGTACTTTTCCTTTTTATTGAGTCTAGTCCTGTTATCCCATAGTCTAAGAGTTGCAATAGTTCCATTTTGAATACAATAAGTTGAGATTTGAATAAAAGATTAGTTGAGTTCAATATTTAGGCCCTATGATGATGTATGTTGTTATACATTTAGTGCGTGCTAGCTAAAGGCTTATTTGCCGACTGTTCACGGCTCAGGTTATCGACTCGAATTATTTTCGAATTATTATTAATATCTGCTGCGTAATTCTCGGGACGTGACATCCTTTGTCTCATGTTGAGTTCCTTCTGAGAGAATAAATACTTTAGACTTTTATGGTCTGAGTAGACAGTGAATTGCTCGCCATGTAGATAGTGTCTCCAAATCTTCAAGGCGAAGACCATGGCAGCCAGCTCGAGATCATGTACAGGGTAGTTGACTTCATGTGTCTTTAGTTGTCTTGAAGAATAGGTGATGACCTTCTCCTTTTGCATGAGTACACAACCTAGCCCGATTCCTGAGGCATCGGTGTAGACAGAGAAACCTTCTCCCTCTATTGGTAGAGCGAGAATAGGTGCTGAGGTAAGACATTCTTTGAGGGTTTGGAAACTATTCTCACACTCTTTACTCCAGTCCCTGATGAACCGCCTGTAATAGCCAGCCAGTCCTAGGAAACTTCTGATTTCGGTGACATAGGTTGGTCTCTCCCAGTTGAGTACAACTTCGACTTTGGAGGGATCAACGGAGATGCCTTCGTTTGAGATGACATGGCCCAAGAAGGATACTTCTTCGAGCCAGAATTCACACTTGCTAAGCTTTGTGTATAGCTTGTTGTCTCGCAAACTTGTAGTGCTGTCTTCAGGTGTTCTTCATGCTCTTCCTTGGTCTTGGAGTATATGAGGATGTCATCGATAAGACGACCACGACTTGTCGAGGTAGGGCCCGATATATGCTATTCATGAGTTGCATAAAGGCTGCAGAGCATTGGTTAGCCCAAAAGGCATAACGACGAATTTCATAATGTCCATACCTGCTCCTGAAAGCCGTCTTGAAGATATCGTCCTCCTTGATCCTCATTTAGTGGTAGCCAGATCGAAGATCGAACTTGGAGAAATATTGAGCTCCCGATATTTGGTTGAACAGTTCATCGACTCTGGGCATAGGGTACTTGTTCTTGATGGTGAGTTGATTGAGTTGTCGATAGTCGATGCACAGCCTCATCGATCCATCTTTCTTCTTTACGAATAGCACAGGTGCTCCCTATGGGGAAGTACTTGGTCTGATGAACCCCTTTTATGGTAGCTCCATCAGTTGTGCCTTCAATTCCTTCAGCTCAACAGGTGACATCCGTTACGGTTGACGCGATACCGGTGCAGCTTCAGGAATTAGCTCAATGGCGAAGTTGACATCTCGTTCAGGGGGAATCACTGGCAGGTCTTCAGGGAATACATCTGGATAGTCCTGTACTATATGTATGTCTTCTATCTTGGAACCCTTCTTTTCCACTACTACGGCTGCTAGGAAAGCATACAGCCTTTCCTCATCATGTTGTGGGCTTTTAATGCGGAGACTAGAGACATCCGTCTCTTATGTCTAATCCCAGATAATGCCAGTTTAGAAAGTCACTAAAGGTAACCGTCCCTTTCTTACAGTCGACACTTCCCCAACCAGTCGGCTCCCAAAATTACATCATAGCCTTCCATGAGCATACACACCAGGTCGGCCCTTCAGGTTATGGTTTTTCGATCATTACATCGGCAGAGGCAAAGTATTTGTTCAATTTTCTCCTTTTCCCCTAGTGGCGTTGTGACAGAGAACTCACCACCCATAGATATAGGTTTAGCATTCATAGTATCAGCAAATTTTTAGATATAAATGAATGTGGCTCAAGTATCAAATAAACAATGCTGATAGTGAGAAAACTTGAAGGGTACCTTCTACCCACGCCACCCTCCATAGCGGTTCTCATCATGCAGGGCTTGCAGTCGGCCCTGTTTCTTAGGCGCATTAAGGCGCCTTTCATTCTCTTTCAGTAGCTGGCACTCGGGGATGCGGTGCTCATGACTTCTGCAGCGCAGACACGCCCCGGCTTTCCTCCAGCATTCATCAGCCGTATGACCAGGCTTGTCATAGTGTTTGTAGTGTCTCTTTGTTGGAGTGTTGGGTACGAAAACCTTGGGTTTCCTTTCATGGCTAGATCCCTCCGTGATGTTGAGGGAGCTTCTTGCCATTGTTTGGCTTAGCAGATGATTGACTCGAGGTGAATTCCTTTTCCACGAACTTTCCATTGATACAATCGGTGAAGTCTGTAGCATCTTATAGCAACTGAGCCCTCTTCACCATCTCGGCATAGTTCTGGATGTCGAGAGGTGCCAGTTGGGTAATGTATAAAGGCTTAAGGCCGTTGAGGAAACGCTTAGCCTTCATTCTCTAGGTGTTCACCAAGTGCTCAGCATACCTTGCCAGTTTAGAGAACTGGGCTTCATATTCGGCCACAGTCAAGCTCCGCAGTTTAAGAGCAGCGAATTCTGCAGCCTTCCTTTCTTGAACATGCTCAGAGAAGTATTTAGAGTTGAACGCTTCTTTAAACTCGTTCAAGGTGAATTTCCCATTCTCTCTAGTAGCTTCCACTGACTCCCACCAAGCGCGGGCATCCTTCTCCAGTTGGAACGTGGCCAGTAGCAGCTTGTCCCCCGCTGCACATTGTATGACACGAAAAATTCTTTCCGTCTCTTGGAGCCAGCGCTCAGCTTCATCCGGATCCGTGGATCTGCTGAACCTAGGTGGGTTCAAACTTCGGAAGTTGCGATGTAGGTCGCCTGCACCACGATTAATACCTCCTTGAGTAGCTTGCACATTGGCGCATGTCAGTTCTTGGATGGTTTGTTGCATGCCCCTCATTTGAGCAGGTTCGGCAGTCATCTTGATTGCTTATGGGGTGTTTGGGAGCAATTAAAAAAAAAAACTATTTCTACTTAAAAAATGATGTTCAGTTCTCTTTTAATTTAAATTAAAAATATAAAAAAAATGCTATTATGTGTTGGTAAAAATGAATAAATTTTTAAAATTTATGTTGAGGTGTTTGGCGGAGGGGGGGGGGGGGGGGGGGGGGGCAGGGCCGGGCGGGGTTGGGGGGGGGGGGCTGGGTTGGGGGGGGGGGGGGGGGGGGGGGGGGGGGGGTGCCCTGCGGGGTGGGGGGAGGGGGCGGCTGCAGGGGGGCGGTTGGGTTTGGGGGGGGGGGGCAGTGCTGGGCGGGGGGGGGGGCGGCTGGGTTTGGGGGGGGGGGGGGGTGCCCTGCGGGGTGGGGGGAGGGGGCGGCTGCAGGGGGGCGGTTTGGTTTTGGGGAGGGGGGGGGCAGTGCCGGGAAGGGGGGGGGGGCGGCTGGGTTTGGGGGGGGGGGGGGGGTGCCCTGCGGGGGGGGGGGAGGGGGCGGCTGCAGGGGGGGAGGTTGGGTTGGGGAGGGGGGGGGGGCAGAGCCTTGCGGGGTTGGGGGGGGGGTGGGTTGGGGGGGGGGGTGCTGTGGGGTGGGGGGAGGGGGGGGCGGCTGCAGGGGGGGGATGGGGTTTGGGGAGGGGGGGGGCAGTGCCCTGCGGGGGGGGGGGGGGATGGGGTTTGGGGGGGGGTGCCCTGCGGGTGGGGGGAGGGGGCGGCTGCAGGGGGGGCGGTTGGGTTGGGGGGGAGGGGGGGGGGGCAGTGCCCTGCAGGGTTGGGGGGGGGGGTGGTGGCGGGTTGGGGGGGGGGGGTGCCCTGCGGGGTGGGGGGAGGGGGCGGCTGCAGGGGGGGGCGATTGGGTTGGGGAGGGGGGGGGGGCAGTGCCTTGCGGGGTTGGGGGGGGGGGGCTGGGTTTGGGGGGGGGTGCCCTGAGGGGGTGGGGGGAGGGGGCGGCTGCAGGGGGGGCGGTGGGTTGGGGAGGGGGGGGGCAGTGCCTGCGGGGTTGGGGGGGGGGTGCCCTGCGGGGTGGGGGGAGGGGGCGGCTGCAGGGGGGGCTGTTGGGTTTGGGGAGGGGGGGGGGGGGGGAAGTGCCTTGCGGGGTTGGGGAGGGGGCTGGGGTTTGGGGGGGAGTGCCCTGCGGGGGGGGGGAGGGGGCGGCTGCAGGGGGGGCGGTTGGGTTTGGGGAGGGGGGGGGGGGCAGTGCCCTGCGGGGTTGGGGGGGGGGGGCTGGGGTTTGGGGTTGGGGGGGGGGTGGGGGGAGGGGGCGGCTGGTGGAGGGGGGCGGTTGGTTTGGGGAGGAGGGGGGGGCAGTGCCTGAGGGGTGGGTGGGGGGGGGCGCTGGGTTTGGGGGGGGGGTGCCCGGGGGGGGGGAGGGGGCGGCTGCAGGGGGGCGGTTGTTGGGGGGGTTTGGGCGGGGGGGCAGGCTGGGCGGGGTGGGGGGGCGGCTGGGTTTGGGGGGGGTGCCCTGCGGGGTGGGGGCGGCTGGGTTTGGGGGGGGGGGGGTGCCCTGCGGGGTGGGGGGGAGGGCGAGGCTGCAGGGCGGTTGGGTTTGGGTAGGGGGGGCAGTGCTGGGCGGGGTGGGGGGGCGGCTGGGTTGGGGGGGGGGGGTGCCTGCGGGGTGGGGGGAGGGGGGGCGGCGCAGGGGGGGCGATGGGGTTTGGGGGGGGGGTGCCCGGCCGGGTGGGTTGGGGGGGCCCGGCTGGGTGGGGGGGTGGTGCCCCCGGGGGGGTGGGGGGGCTGGGTTGGGGGGGGGGGGGGGGGGGGGGAGAGGAGGGCCGCAGTTGAGGCGGGGGGGGTGAGAGAGAGTTTGGGTGTGAGAGGAGTTTGTGTGCTTTTAAAATAAAATAGTTAGGACTGTTTTTTTTTGAAGAGATTACATAGGATAAAAATTTACATAAAAAAAAAAACTACTACAAACACCTAATGTGTTTGTCTTGCTCTTTTTTTAAAATTTAGAGAAAAATAGACAAAAAATTGTAACGAAACACCCTATTAGTTCCTACAAAATAACTTCTTGTCATGATGTCGATGTGGAATTTAATTTGTGCGTGTGTGAGTATTTAACTAGTTACCCTTGGCTCTAACCACACTCCATAGGGGGGATAATGACTCTAGTCGAGGCAGGTTAACCTAGATCATCCTATACATAAGAATAACTAGGCTCTGATACCACAAAATTGTCACGCCCGACACGGAATATTGGAACGCGAGGCAGAGTTCCAAGTATAGACATCAAACCATTCGCAAGGATAATACTAAAGCAAATTCATTCCATTAATACTTTCAAATGGCCTAGTTACAACCACTAATTATTAGAGCCAATCTATAGGGCCCATTACATTGAAAGAAGGCAAAAGACTAAACTTCAAACCTAAGTATACAATGCTAAAACATAGCAATAGGACAATAGGGTACTCATGACATCACTCCAGGTCGTTCCCGTCCTCTTGGTGTATGGTTCATCCTCGGTCACACCTGAGAACACAACGACAAATAATGCAGGGTGAGCGATAATGCCCAGTAGGACTTAAGTCTCAATAGTCAAGCATGCTTTAAATAGTTAATGCATTGAAGGCAGAGTAACTAATGATAGAGCGAGAGAGTCAAGTAAAAATATAGCAGGACAGTACGTGAACGAAATACCAAGACATTCCAAATATAGACTTTCCAAAATAGCACAAGTGTCGGGAGATAGCACAATAATAGCAAGATAGCACAAGGTCAAGTATAGCAAGATGACCATAGTACAATAGCACAACGAGTATACCAAGCACAACGAGTATAGCATAGCACTTTGTTGTCAATGGACAATGAGACAACATAGCAGTTTTGATTGTCATTTAGATAGTCAAGATAGATAGCACTTGAGTGTAATGCCAAACACTCTGATCATTTAACTCCCATGGGCACTAGCACTTCGGGCGCACATCCCAGGACCAGATCAGGCCCTTTAAATATGCCAGGCATTGGTTATATTGTTTATCTTTAGACAATCAGTCAATGGCCAATATAGAGTACCATGAAGTAGACGAGAGCACAAGATGAATAGACGAGATAGTAGATTGAACGTGAATAGATGAGCGAATAGAGTGTAGATGAGAGCTAGTGGAGATTGCACGTAATGTGTCGAGTAAACTGGCGATAGTAACAGTTGCACAACACGCGCACTTGGCGTTGGCAGTCAGGCGGAACTCACAACCTTACCACTAACCATGTTAAGCATAGGTCCAGAGGTCCGGCGTGATTCATGACAAGAGTGAATTTCTAATAGCCGTTTGGACCATATTGATCCCTAAAGGGTGTAATAGGTGTTAGGGTACAATCGACTCGTCGACCATGTGGGAATCCATGGATAGAGGAGACTTACGGAGGCCTTGAACAAAGACTTACTAGTTCGACAGAAGGAGTATCCGACGGAGAGTTCGTCCAAGTCAAGAAAGTGTGTATATAGAAACAAGTGCTCGATGTTCTAGAGGAGTTCTAGAACAATGGAGCGTCGATATCGGTATTCCCAAAACATCGTGAGAAACAATAGACAAGTATATTTAAAATATGGTAATTTAATTGCATAAATTACCAGATGTATTATGAAATTATTTCATGCCAAATTACGCCATAATTGGATGGTTCAAAGTGTGTGTAAGTGTCATGAAAATTGTAGATATAAAAGATCATGTGCATGTATTTTAATCATACATAAATGTTTAATTTATAACAAGTCTTATTTTCTGTATGTATGGCTGTTAAACAAGAGTACAAACCCTGTAGATAATCAAGCATTGCTGAGAGAGGGGGGTTTCTTTTAAAAACCCAGATCGCGACGTACCCTAATGAGGGTCGCGATGGGGTCAACTGAGATCGCGACGGGGTCTGGTACAGGTCGCGACAGGCCTAGTCAGGTCGGGCAGCAGATCGCAACGATAGGCCCTGTCGCAATCAGATAGCGACAGAGGGCACTATCGCGACGGCCCTTGTGAACGCTGCCTATCGGGCCGTCGCGTCACAGGGAGCACCCGAGTCCGACAGGGAAAGGGCTTTGCATTGGATTGCGGCCAAAACTTACCTTATTCGACACGAGGTGATTCAGAAAATCACAACTAATTGTATAGTCAATGAAAAATCATGAAACTAGTTGCAAAACGACCTAGACATGCAAGAGTACTTACAATAAATAGGAATTAGAAAACAATCAGGGTTTAGACCTGTTTTAAACACGGGTACTCATGATGAACATGAAACAGTACATAGTTGAGATCAACGATTAAATTTGCAAGATAGGATGAATCAAATTTAGGGCTTCTAAGGGCAAAAGATGCCTAACATGTATCAGTTCCTATAGTAGAAATCTCGTGGCATGGGGTTGAGTATACAAGGAGATCAAGAATTAAGATGGGGGTTTGGGGTCAGGTAAGTTGCAAAACATGAACAATCAAGAACGAAAGATATGCTCGATGGAAAATTATGAAACCAAATGGCTTTTGTTCCTGATAGACGAGACATCTTACAGAAAAAGTTTTATGGTTTATGCTTATGAGAATGCCTACCTTTGATCGTTTTCCTCTTCTAGGGTTAAGACTTGAAGAAATCGGGGAAGAACTTGAGAGATCCTTCCTCTTCATGAATTCTCCTCCTCTTGGCCTCTCCTCCTGGTCCAGGAACATCTTGGCATGAGCTAGGGCCAGCCATGAGGGTTTAAGAGAAGTATTTAAACTTCTCCCTATTCCCTTTCCTAGTTTAAGCTTAACTCCTATTAAATTCTGAATTTCCTATCTTCCTCTCCCCTTTTTAAGCAAGAGATCTCCTATTTGGGTTAGGTTAGGATCTAAATTTGTGGTCAACCCATTAGGGTAGGTTTAGGAATCCCAATCCAACTCAAACTTCTATTTTTTATGCATTAAATACCTCTTTTCTATTTAAGTAATATTTTAGTACGAATTTGGATATTTCTCTATTACTCCCCTTTTAAAATCTCTATTTTAGCCCACTAATTTCTAATGGGTCCATTTAATAGAGCCCATTACTTATTTTCATTTGATGGGTTTTATTTAATTCTCTTTTCTTTGATTTTATAATTGCTTTTATTTTTATTATCATTAAACTTTTATTATTATATTTTTTGAAAAAAACACAAGTTGCTACACAACATATTCTCAGTTCTGAAATAAAACTCTACTGTGCAACAACAACTGTCATGGTACTACAATTATCCAAAATCCAACATGTATATACATTCTCATGTCTATTGATTTCTATATGCATTTTATCATTTAGAAAATTATAATAGTATGTATAGTGCTCGAAATAATATAAATTTTTGACCACAGGATAGATATAGCATAAGGGACATATCTAATTTTTTCAAAATTTTAGAAGCAGTACAACTATTTTTTCGTATTTAACAGGGTTTACATGCAATTTAACAAGATAATTCATTTAAGCATGGTAGACAGTAAGCCATCGAATCTAACAGTTCTAGAACATGCATATAGTAGTCCTACATTCATGGAAAATTTCTAAGATGATAACATTCAGCGTGCACATTTACTCTGAATTTAACTCTATTAAACATGTGTATTTCCCCCATTATAAAACTTCTATAAATAGCAGAAATAATCAGGAAATTATCGGGATATCATGGTATGATCTACTGAGCATATTAGATAGGAAAACATTTTCTAAACACAAGCATGTATTCACTTTTACCCGAAAAATCACATCACAGAGATCAATATCATTATTCAGGAAAATCACAAAAACTTGACGTCCATGGGATGGACGCCAACATAGGTTAATGACATGATCGGCTACCGTTAATCCTAGATCATGATGGCAACAAAGTGGCCGTTAATATCTTGTCTACATACATTGCAGACCGAACTCCATACAAGAGAGAATCTGGGGGTCCAGGACACGATTTTAAAATCTATAAAATTTATAAAACCCTAGATGACAAGTCCACAGAGTGAAACCTTAAGCTACTTGCCTGGGAATAAATCTAAAGAGATCTAGATTTGTCGGTGAAGCCCTCCTCGGCCAAGCCAAGAAGAGGTCCAAAATGGCTTGACATCCGGTCTTTCCTGTCGATGTAGGCCGATCCTCGGAGTTGTGGAAGCTTCCTTGATGTCAAGTGCACCTCCCAGTCAGTGTAGATTGCCAGAAAACTCCTCTAGTCGCCGGATCAAAGTCGTACAAAACCAGCTATTCTCCACAGAAACCCTAACTTCCTCACAAGAGGAAAAGCCCTAATTTGGCCGAAAACAGGTGTTTTTATAGAGCTAGGTGGGTTGGGTACAAATTAAGGTAGGTATACTATGGTTTTAGGTGGGTTTCCTAAACTGGAACCGAAGGAAACACAATCGTTTCCATATCTGAAATTGCAGGAAACGAGGAAAATAGATGTCAACATCAGCTGCCGCCAGCAGGGAGTTAGTGTCCATCGATATGGACTTAAATTTCACAAGTCAATGGTATGTATGTTGTCGTCAACACGCAATCAATGTCAAATTTTTTGTTCACGTCAACTGGCATTTCGGCCAGAACACAAAACTGCATCAAAATCGATTATATTTATACATCATAAATAACATACAGAAAATTGATAAATATCTTATGCACAAGATAAACAAATATTTATATACATATAGGTACACACAATTATTACATACCCTATGCATAGATTTAAATAACTATATCCTGTACTTCAACAATTTGATAATGCATGCACGTTTAAATATATATTACATGTACAAAATAGCTTCATGTGTACTTGTAAGATATACAATAATAATTACATACTATATACACTACATTATTTAAATACACTATGCACAAAATAAATAATTATAATATACACACACACAAGAATAACATATATTATACTCATGCACATGAGTAAGTAATTACTTATAATATGCACCAATTAAACAGTATCAAATGCACAAAATTTGGGGGCCTCACAAATGTTAACTCTCCTGCTGGTTTTATTTCAATTTATGGGTTGATACTAATGCTTTGGGAACTCTAGAAAAGTAGATGTGCAGCTAGGCATGAGAATAAAAAAATTTGGTCTAGGGATATTATCAGAAATATCAAGCTTCATATCCGGTTTGCTCGTACAAAGACCGATTTCAATATTTGTCCTAATCAGGTGGAAGATCAAATTCTTCATAGCTATGGTTTCCATGCTAAAGTTACTCTTAGGCAATTCAAGCTGATTCGGTGGATACCTCCCATAGCTGGCTTTTGTTTAAATGTCGATGGGGCTTCCAAAGGTAATCCTGGAATATGTGGTGGTGGTGGATGTATCCGAGATAGACATGGCAAGGTTCTGGTTGGCTTTGCTCGCTTTTATGGGGATGGAAACAACATTATTACAGAAACTCGCGCCCTTTGTGATGGCATTCGCCTGGCTCATACCATGGGTATCAGTTTATCAGCTATTTATTCTAACTCCTTAACCTTGGTTATGTCGTTTCAGCAGGGATCCTGTATTGCTTGGCAAACTTATATTTGGTGGCGGGCAGTGAAGAACTTGTTACAGGATGATTTCAGAATTTTTTCTCATGTCTACAGGGAGGCTAATCAGATGGCCGACTAGCTTGCAAACTATGTTATTTCATCAATGTGTAATGAGATTTTTGGGGGGTTTCACAGTCTACCAAATTCTTCTAAAGGGCCTTTACTCATTGACAGATCTGGTCTAATGAATGTTAGACTGGTCTGATGGGATTTTGTCCCTCTTTTGTATCTTTTTCTTATATTTATAATATTTTGGCCTAGAGCATCTCGCTGGTGGAGTGGGATCATTCTTCCCCCATGGGGAAGGGTGCACTCTCCTGGCTGAGATTCTGAGGACCAGGTTCTATAAAAGAAAATAAAAATTGGATGTGAAATATAAATGGTAGGAGATCAAGGAATTAAGTTGTCGAAAGGAATGTTCAGGAAGGATCAAAATGAGTGAGTCAAAGTGATATTGACATATGAGAGAAATTAGTGTATTTTGCTATTGTGCATCGAAGTTTAATCACAAAGACACTCAACACAAAGTATAGAAAGATATAATGATCTGAATGTAGTTAAAATAATGATGCAAATGTGAGTCAAAGTGGCTTGTATGAGTTAGCAAAAGTTTAACAAGGAGGTCATGAGCTTTATATTTAACACAATGTAGAATAATAGGTCTAAACTCAGTATTCATGAACTTTCTTTGGGTCTTGTGCTTTTCTGTCTTGCCTATTTTGAATTCTTTTCATTTTTGCTGGAGAATAGATACAAGAATAAATTAGTTAAATCTCACTTTTCAGTGCAGGAGATCACATTTACCAGATGCAAGACCCCCTAATTACTCAGTGGTTTAACTTTCATTATCTTACATACAGATGAAATTTTATTTTCCACTTTTTGACGCGAGACAAACCACTTGTTTAGGTGAGATGAACCGGTTACTCAGTAGTACAAGAGTTTGCATTGCTCTATTTGTGTCTTTCCATATTGTTAATCATTATCTTTTGATGTTTTGCAGGAATATATATGCTTTGACCATAAAAGAAATCATGGCTATGAGTGGAGAGATATTATTCTTAACATGTGATAAAAATGAAGCTTAAAACACGCATATTTTAAACATTTAAGCCACTCGTGTGCCTACAAGTGTTTTGCAAATCATTTTAAAGACATTCAGCATTAAAGTGGCACAACAATTATATTAAAGTGAATATGTGAAATTAAACTAAATGCACAATTATTTTTGTTTGAATGTCTTAAGTCTCTCATATAAAAATACCACAAGGACTCAAAAATTCTATTTGTTGGGGCTCAAGATAGACAAGAAGTGTCAAGAAAAGTGAGTGAAGAATTGGCAGTGACTCCCCCTTTCATATAGCTCCCCCTCACAAGGTGAATATGAAGATTTGTGATCAATGAAGAATTGAATGATTTGACAGAAAACTATCAAGATTGTTTTATTGAATAACATGGCTCCCCCTCAACAACTGATGTACCAGAAATATCAATGCAATGTGAGAAGCAGGAATTTATTTGCAAGAACACAATGATTTTTATATGCAAAAAGGAGATGGAAGATATCAAGGATGTGAAAGTTTGCACAAACCAAGCTCTCTCCTTCAGGATGAAAATCTGTTTTATGACAGAGACTTAGTGAAAATGTCTATAATTTATTTTTCAGTCTCAATGAAGTGAAGCTCAAATGATTTATTAGCAACCTCATCTCTCAAAAAATGGTGATCCATTTTTAGACAAAATGATTACACTAGTGTTATCATATAGAATAGGAATACAATCTAATTTGTGATTATAGTCTAGGAGCTAGTGTTTCACTCGATGAACTTGAGTGTCACAACAATCAGCTCCAACATATTCAGCCTCTGTAGTGGATAGAGCTACTGAATATTACTTTTTAAAATCCCAAGAGATTAGGTATCTACCTAGATATAAACACAAGCCACTAGTACTTTTTCTATCAAGTTTGCAACGAGCATAATCAACATCACAGTAAGCAATTAAATCTAATTCGCAACCAGCAGGATACCATATTCCAAATTCACATGTTCCAACAAGATATTTAAAAATTCTTTTGTCGGGTAACATGTGAATTTCCTTGGGATTGATGAAATCTAGCACACATGCACACACTAAATTGAATATGTGGTCTAGAGGTTGTGAGGTAAAGTAGAGAGCCAATCATACCTCTATAGGCCTTTGGATCTACTGACTTAGTAGATGAATCTTCCTCTAATCTTACATTTGTTGTCATTGGTGTGCTTGAATGTTTGAGGTGCTGAAAGTCAAATCTCTTCAGAAGTTCTTTTACATAATTTGTTTGACTTATGAATATCCCTTCATTGATTTGACGTACCTGCAATCCCAAAAAAGTATTATAAGTCATCCATCTAACTCATTTCAAATTCAATGTAGCACCCAAAAAATTTTATTAATTGAAAAATTAGAATAAATTGAAAATAATAATTTAATATTCTCAAATTAGAAAAACACATATGTACCATTACAACAGATGCAGAAACACATGGTAAAATTCCATAAAAAATCATATTTCAACTCTAAACAATACTCCCTAATGACCGACAAAGGAATTCGTGCAACGAAAAATCAGATTACCCGAGTTTATAGCGTTTTGCGACTTATTATCGTAATTAGAGAATAAGTCGGATAATTACTATTACCGGCACTAAAGTGACTCGAAAAATAAAATAAAAGTCATATATGGACTACAAATATTGGGTATTGACAAACCAACAAAGTAACTGGACCAAAAGAAATCTTTTGGGCCATAAAATAATTCATGTCAAGAAAATAACCCAAAATTTAGAAATACCACTAATGGACCATATTAGGGAAACAAGGTTCAAAAGATCAAAAAAAGCATGAAAAATAGTTACCTGTTGGCAATCAGAAAGGCCCCTGTCGATAGATACAAACAGGCCAGAAAGCCACACCTCAGGACTGGAGTGCCTGTCGACAGCATTAGTGTCGCCTGTCGACAGCCTCTGACAGGAAACTGTCTCCCGAACTCCCAGTCCTCTGCCTGTCAACACCTGTCGACAGGAGCACCCAGTGCTGTAGACAGACGAAGAAAACCTTCAGATACGGAAAGTTTTTAAGTTGCCAAACATGGTGGTTCCAACTACCACGTCTCTCAATATATGGACACCACTATATAAGCTATCTTTTGAAGGTAATCTCGTATAGAAGCAGCCTCCACCAAAAACCCTAGAGAAAGTCCAAGAACAAGAGGTGTTGCTGCTGCTCTGCTTCACCCTGCTATTCAGAGATTGAACCAACTGTTGATCCAGCAGTACTGAAGTCTAATCATCGTGGATTCAAGCCTCTCCATCAAGTTGTGTCCCTCAAGACGAAGCTTGAAGTCCATCCAGACGTTCATCAGAAGAGTTCTTAATCAGGATTTGTGTTTCAACTCAGAACTCTTCCCTGTTTTAGTTTTTACATATCCGTGTGTGTGTGGTTGTGTCTCAAGCAGTCCTTGTGCTTGATTCACGTAGCTTGTGTTGTTCTGATCGTGGTTTCACATCAGACAACTCGTGTGTGTGAGTTGTAGTCGTTGAACTAGCTCATAAAAAGTCTTTTCTGCATGTGTGTGTGGACCGTGGATGTAGGATACACAAGTTTTGTACTCCAAACCACGTAAAACTTCATGTCCTATGGTTTGAACGTTTCTACATTAGATGTTTGGTAGGCACGGTGTCTCTACCCACGTCTGATAGATTGTTTCTCTATCTATTGTCAAGTTACACACATCAAAGTTTAGTTTAAACTCTATTACAGTTTTCACAGTTTGTGTCTTCGTGAAAAGAAGGTGATAAGAACATTTTAATTGACAGTAATCTATTCAACCCCCCCTTGTAGATTACTATATAGGGAATTCCGCAACCTTTCAATTGGTATCAGAGCCAGGTTTCTCCGATTTACTGTTATACTTGTTTGATCTTACGATCAGGAGAACTTTGATCTAATGGAATCTAACAAGGGGTATATGGCCGAAGGACACTCTATGTCCAGGCCACCTTCTTTGACAGAACTGACTACCCTTATTGGAAAAATCGCATGCAGGTATTCCTGAGAGCATAGAACTTTGAGCTGTGGAAGATCGTCCACAAAGGAGCATACACTCTTCCTGAGGATGAAGATACTTGGACGAAGGATCAAATTCAAAAGGAACACTCAACTGGAGTGCCCTAAACATGATGCAATGCGTCGTCCATCCCAAGGAATATTCGAGAGTCTTCATGTGCACCTCAGCAAAAGAAATGTGGGACAAGCTCGAATTGATATACGAAGGTACGTCTCAGGTAAGGGAATCAAAGGTAAGCATACTGGTCTCAGAGTATGAGATGTTTAAGATGAACAACAAAAAATGACCATCTCAGACATGTTGCTAGGTTCATGCTAATAATAAATGTGTTGAAAGGTCTTAAAAAGGAATACTCAGAAAGTGATTTGGTGAGGAAGATACTTCGGTCTCTTCCATCCTCATGGAACACCAAAGCCACTGTCATTGAGGATTCAAAAGATCTCTCAACAATGAAATTGGATGAACTTATTGGCTCTTTAATGACATATGAAATTAATGTCAAAAGAAAGGAAACTGAAGAGAACCCAAGAAAATCAATTGCCTTAAAAGCTTCTAAGAAAAAACTCTTCAGGTTCAAAAAGTATGCTCAACAGGATAGTGATGACCTGAAACTAGTGACAGTGAAAGTGATGAAATGGCCATGCTCACCAGACAATTCAAAAAAATTCTGAAATTCAAAAGGAGAGGATTAGGTAACTCCAAACCTTTTCAAAAGAAAGACTTTTTGAACAAATCTGATTCTAACAAAAAGTCTGATGTTGTGTGCTATGAGTGCAAGAAACAAGGGCACATGAGAGGAGAGTGCCCCGAGCTCAAGAAGAAACTGAAAAAGGAGAAATTCACCTTCAAGAAAGCCAAGGCAATGTTGGCAACTTGGAGTGATGGAGATGAAGATGAGAACAGTCAAGCTACCTCTGGAGATGATGAAGTTTAGTGTCTAATGGTTAGAAGCGACGACTCCAATGAGGTAAATTCTTCCTTTGAAACTTATTATGTTGATGAATGGGAAGAAGCTTATACTGTTTTATTGAAAAATTCTGTGAGTTTAAGCTTGAAAATAAAACACTGAAAAAGAAAATCAATTCCCTTGTTCATGACACCAACCATAATGAACAAAATGCATCCTTGAATAATGAAATTGAAATGATTAAAGTAGATGAACAAGCTCATAGTGAGGAAATGGATGGCATGAAACTAAAACTCCAAGAAGTTCAAAAAGAAAAAGATGATCTAAGCAACTCCCTTGAAACTCTCCAAGTTGAACTTACAGAAGTAAAAGAAAAGTTGAAAAGGCTGAAGAGCATCTTAAGGAAAAATCTGAAGATCTAACTAAGTTTGTCAAAAGTAAACAAAATCTTGTTGCAATCTTGGGATCTAATGTGCTTGTTGCAAAACATGGGGTTGGATATCAACCTGTTAAACCAAAAGTAATTGGTAAGAACCTGTTGACATCTTTTGTTGATACCAGCCCAAGCACAAGCAAACAAATCCCGTCAATGAACAATAAAAGTAAAGCCAAGGGCAAGAAATAGGAACCCAAGAATACCAAATTTGCTACTAAGAAAACTGCAAAACCTGTCAACAGCCCCAATGAGAGTTGTCGACAGGACAGGAAACCAGCTTCTAAAGGAAAGCTGACCAGGCAATAGAAAGGTAAAATGCCTATGCATGTTCCTCAAAACAAAAAGCCCATTGTCATGAAAAATACTTTATCATGCAATTTCTGTAAGAAAGTTGGACACAATGAAAAACAATGCTGGAACAGTCCAAATAAACTAAGACTCGAACAAATTTGGATTTCGAAGCATTTACTGTTTGGCATGAAAGATACACTGGGACCCAAAGTAATTTGGGTACCAAAACCTCTTGTCTGATCCACATATACAGGAATACCTAGCAGCCCCAAATCAAAACAAATGGTACTTGGATAGTGGCTGCTCGAGGCATATGACGGGCGATAAAGAAAAATTCTATTTGTTGGTGGAAAAAGACGGAGGTCAAGTCATCTTTGGAGGTAACAACAAAGGCCAATCATCGGCTCAGGTAAGGTCGGTAAGTATGTCTCCAACTCAATTGACAATGTACTATTAGTGGATAGGCCCATCACAATTTGCTTAGCATAAGTCAATTGTGTGATAAAGGTCACCAAGTAACTTGGAATCAAGCACATGTCAAATCATTGATAAGGATACAGGAAGTCTGAAATTTTCTGGAAAAAGGGTGAAAAACATCTAAATGGTTGACTTAGATGATCCAGAAAATGAAGACTTGTGTCTTGTAGCAAACAAACAGGATGAGCTCACACTGTGGCATCGTAGGCTTGGCCATGCAAGCTACAATGTCCTGCACAAGATCATGAAGCTGAAGTTGGTATGTGGACTCCCTGATATTTCCTTTAATAAAAATGAAAGTTTTTGTGATGCATGTGCACAGGGAAAACAAACAAGGAAATCCTTCAAATCAAAAGCACCGGTAAGCACTTCTAAACCCTATGAACTTCTGCACATGGACTTGTTTGGACCTACTAGAACACTAAGTCTCAATGGCAAACGCTTGGTTTTGTCATTGTAGACGACTCTATAGGTTATATGGGTAAAGTTCCTCGCACACAAAAAGGAAGCAATGAGACTGTTTGAGGAATTCTTCAATAAAATGGAGCATGGAAATGTTCACAAAATATGCTCAATCTGCACTGATCACGGGGGAGAATTTGATAACAATCCTTTTCTGATTTCTGCAGGCACCACGGGATAGAACATTTGTTCTCCCTCCAAGGACTCCGGAACAAAATGGAGTAGTGGAGAAAAGAATAGAACTCTGGTGGAAATGGCTCGCACTCTTTTGGTTGAAAGTCAACTTGCCAGGACGTTTTGGGCAGAAGCAATGAACACTTCATGCTACATACTCAATAGAGCCATGGTAAGACCTGTCATAAAGAAAACTCCCTATGAATTGCTAAAAGGTAACAAACCTAGCATTGGGTACTTTAGATTTTTGGCTCAAAACTCTCATTCATAATAATGATAAAGCTGATCTAGACAAATTTGAGGCCAAAAGTGATCAAGGTATTCTTCTTGGATATTCAGAACACTCTAGAGCTTACAGGGTGTTAATCTTAAAACTCAAACGGTGGAAGAAACTCCACACGTTGTTTTGATGAATCTCAATCAAAGCCTAACATCTCGAATGCTTATAGGTTTGAAGATGAAGCTGAAGAAAAACACTTGGGGAACTTCAAATAAAAACAAAAGCAAACTCAAAATTGTCTCCAAGACTAACAGTGAAATCTTCGCAGGTAGGATGATGAGGACCATGCAATCCTCTTCAAAATGGAGAAGAAGAACCTGATGAAGATCCACAAGAGGAGAACCTCAAGATGAAACTCCTCAAGCACACCCTCCTCTAGAACAACCTCCTCAAATGCAAGATCAACCAGGACCTTCAACAATCACAAATGTCAGGTACTCTAAAGATCACCAACTTGAGAACATAATAGGAGATGTGAATGAAAAAGTTCAAACTAGGTCTCAACTTAGGGAAATAGTTGAACAAGATCATCTAGCTTTTGTGTCTCACATGGAACCTAAAAATGTTGAAGAAGCTTTAAAGGAAAACTCATGGATTGATGCTATGCATGAGGAGCTTGGGCAATTTTAGAGAAATAATGTCTGGAGTCTAGTTCCTAGAACCCCTGAGATTTCTGTCATAGGGATAAGATGGGTCTTTAGGAATAAACTAAATGAAGAGGGGTAAAGTGGTGAGAAATAAGGCTAGACTGGTTGCAAAGGGATATAATCAGGAATTGGTGTTGACTTCGATGAATCCTTTGCTCCTGTAGCTAGGCTAGCAGCAGTTAGAATCTTGTTAGCATTGCATGCTCAAACAAGTTCAAGCTTTTTCAAATGGATGTAAAAACTGCCTTCTTGAATGGCTACATCAAAGAGGAAGTCTATGTCTCTCAACCACCTGGCTTGAAGATCATGATAAACCTACCATGTGTTTAAATTGCATAAAGCTCTTTATGGTTTGAAATAGGCACCCCAAGCTTGGTACGACCGGCTAAGCACATTTTTGGTAAGCAAAAACTACTCACGAGGTAAAGTAGACCAAACTCTTTTCACTAAGAGAGTCCGCAATCACATAATTGTGTTCAAGTTTATGTGGACGATATTATATTTGGTTCTACTAACCATCACTATGTGAAGAGTTTTCAAAACACATGCACAGTGAATTTGAGATGAGCTTAATGGGGGAGCTTCAATTTTTTCTTGGTCTACAGATGAAACAAACTGAAAGGGATTCTTCATCAACCAAGAAAAGTATGTCAAAGAGCTACTGAAAAGATTTCAGTTCAATGAAGCCAAGCCTGCCTCAACACCAATGAGCACAAGCATAAAGTTAGAAACTGATGAGAAAGGTAAACCGGTAGATGCAAAGCAATTTCGAGGTATGATTGGCTCCCTTTTATATCTTACTGCAAGTAGACCTAACATTCAATTCAGCATTTGCCTTTGTGCTAGATACCAATCTAGTCCAAAGGAAAGCCATTTGGTTGAAGTTAAGAGAATATTTCGATATCTCTCATGTACGCATGATATGGGTCTTTGGTATCCAACAGGTAGTAGCTTCAACTTGGTCTCTTATTCTGATGCTGACTATGCTGGATGTAAAATACATAGGAAAAGCACAAGTGGCTATTGCCAAATTCTTGGTGGTTGCATGGTTTTGTGGGCATCCAAGAAGCAACACTCGATTGCACTCTCCGGTGCAGAGGCAGAATATGTTGCTGCAGAGAGTTGTGCCGCTCAAGTGTTGTGGATAAATAGTCAATTGTCTGACTACAACATTGATATTGGATGCACACATATCCTATGTGACAACACTAGTGCAATCAATCTCTCAAAGAACCCAATTCAACACTCGAGAACAAATCACATAGAGATTAGACACCATTTTTTGAGAGATGAGGTAGCCAACAACACCTTAGAGCTGAGCTTCATACCCACTGAGAAACAACTAGCTGACATCTTCACAAAAACATTGCTGAGGATAGGTTCACTACACTTAGAAGAGAATTGGGTTTGTGCAAAATGCAATGAAACTCATACCAAATCTTGACTATATGTCCTGTGTGCAACAACTTGTGGTATAAAATGGCGATTTGTGAAAAATAAGTATGTTGAAAAAAAACTTAGCTTGTTTTAGAAACTTTCATTATGCGTGAGAAACATTCTCCTCCATGTATCCATAGTTCAAGTGAAGAAGGGACACCTATTTTAGATAAAGTTTAGTTTCTTTACAATTTGCCCAATCATTCAAAACAAAAATTTAAAATCAAAAATACCAAAAAGATTTTTGTTGTTATCCCCTTACATGAATAGTGTGATGTTGAACTATGTGACACTCTTGCTTGAAGGTTTTTGATTGCTTGACTAATGAGTCTTCACATGCACACACTATGGGGGAGCTATGTTAGGTAGGTGAGTGAAATTCCAAAGGGAAACATGTCCTTGGCCATTGCCTTATTCCCTTGAATGAACATTCAATAATTTCTCTCATTTCTGCCTTCAAAAACAATTTTTCTGAAGTCCCTGTCGACAGCTCCCAAGCTGCTGTCGATAGCCACTGACAGCTTTAGTCCACCCAAAATCACCTTTTGTCTGTCTGTCAGTACCTATCGACACCCTCCATTGCCTGTCGATAGGAACACCCCTCCAGAGCCTTCATCCTTCAGCTCTGTCAACAGCTGTCGATAGGCCCCAAATGGCTGTCGACAGATGGACCAGTTTCTTCAAATACTTCACTTTTTGCTCCACAATCTTCATGAGCATACTTATTGAAAGTATTTAAGGTGAAAAATTGGAAATGCCAACATTATAACTTATCATATCCACATGATATCAAAGATATTGTCTAAATCACAATGATTTTGACATACTATTCTTTATGAGTCTAAGTTGCATTAACTTGAGCGCATCAAACAAAATCACATGAGCGTAGATTAACTCATATGAATAAGTATTTGTAAAATATCATTTTTCAAAAAGTCATGTGATTAGTTACTAGGTCATTGCGGGTTATGGCTTTCATTGGTTTTTAAACTAACCCTTCTACTTCTTGGCCTTGATATTAAACATGAACAAGGAAAGATCAATCAAAATTAAGGGAGAAAAGCTACCTATTTCAAAGCAAAACACAAAGTGTTCATTATAAAAAAGAGAAAAGGCATAGCAATTGTTGAGTATTGCTAAGTAACCGAGGATACGGGCATCAAACTATATCTTCGCGTCAAACGGCTTACTCATTAACTCTGTAAAATGGTTTGATGGTCACTCAACCGAGTAACTGGGGATAGGGACACCACAAATGTCTATCTTCACGTAAAAAGGTCAAGTGATCCTAATTACCACTGTTTCTTTTATGCTTCAAAAAAAAATAGAAGAAATAGAGTGTAGCCTCCCAATTTGTCATGCAAGGTCATTAAGTGGTTTTTTGTTAACTAACCATGTAGAAATACCACCTCCTTAATCTTGTGTACGTCACCAACTAAAAAATGGTCTCTTACAAATGACATTATTCAGGAAGGTTTTTAAAACACATGTTTTGTTTAATGCATTCTTGTTATTGTCACTTGCGAATCGGGGAATATTATTTCACAACCATTATAGATTCTTGATGTGTCAAAAATATGTGTGGCATGACAGTTTATAATATAATTTTACCTATTTACATCTTACATACACATTTCATGCTCATGGCCTTGAAAATCTGTCAAAAACTTCACTGGCACAATTCTGCAAGTGCTTGTCGACAGGGCCCAGTTCTCCTGTCGACAGGGCCGACGGAAGATTGTCTTTTGGAAACCCGACGGCACCCTTTTCGAGCGGATTTCGTGGGACCAGACCTTTCAAATCCTCACAATCCTTCTTTAAAAGGTACCACGAACCCTTCCTCCCTTCTCACTTCCAAAAGCCTCTCTTCCTTCCTTCTCCCCAAATCCTTCCTTCTCCAGGGCGACAGAGGAGATCTTGCTACTCTCTGTGTCTCCTTCCTCCCTCTGTCTCCTTCCTTCCTAACCTCTCCATCTACTTCGAGATACATCATCGATTGCTCCACCGGCAAGGAAGATGGCCTCCCGTCATCGTCCTCGGTCTCCCGAAGCCGGATAGGGCTCCAGGGCACCCACCGAGCGCCGGACGAAGCACTGAGAAGACCGTTTGCCGGAGCTCATCATCCCTCAGAACCTTCACCTACTCGAAGTCCATGGAACCTTCACGAAGTTTGTGCAACCCCTCTATGTCGACTTCGTGTCTCTGGAAGACTTTTTCCCAGGTTGCAGCCTCTCTTCGACGTCCAGAGTTGGTCTCCATTCTGCTATAATCACAAGCGGTACTCACCCCCGCTGTGACGGAGTTCTTCAACAATCTCCAAACAGACGTTGCAGGTGATCTCTATTCCAAAGTCAAGGGGACTTCCTTTCGAATTTCCCCTAATCTTTTCTCTGATGCCTTGCAAATCCCTAACACTGGGGTAGATATCATATCCCATCATCCAACCCAGAAGAGTACCATACCCTCATAACTTTGCAGTTTTGATCCTACGGATCATAAGCAACTGAATGGTAACTCTTTCCCTCCACTTCATTGTCTCATCCATCACATCTTCACAACCATCATTGTTCCTAAGGATGGTAGTCACGAACTTGTGACTTCCATTCACAAGTCCTGGTCCATAAATCTTGAACTGTGAACCCATCATCTACCACTCCTCATGGTCTCCATCCTCTGCATTTTCCTCCGTAGCTCAAAGAGTTCCATGCCTTAGCATGTCAGCTCACCTCCCTCTTCTTGTTCCTTGATATCCCTACTCCAAAAGAAGAGATGACTGCCCTCAAGTCTCGTAGCTCCTATGATCTCATGTTGCACAGGGGAGGGCTACAAAATGGTAGATGGCATTGTGACCCGTTACCTCAAGGGTAAGGGACAAGCTACAGTTGAGGGTGATGGTGAAGATGAAGAAGATGAAGAAGCTGCAAATGAAGATGAAGCTGAAGACTCCCAATCTGAGCCTGTAGAGGCTCCGGGAGATGGTGATAGCATTGCTGCTGGTGACACCATTACTGAGCCTTCCATCAGAGACCTCATAGCTCAGTTGCAATTCAGATGTCCACCGACTTTGTTAAGCTGAATGACCCCTGGACACAGTAGACACTAGTCTAGAAGCACTGGCTGACTACCAAGTTCAGCTCCAACTCAGATTAACTAGGCTCTCCACCCAAGTTCAATAGAATCGTCAGGCCCCTGCCCCACCTGGTCCTGATGATGCTTAGAGGGTCTAGGTGTCTTAAATGTTTTTGGTCCAAGTCTTGATGTTGTACTTTTCTTTCTGAGTCATGTTGTTTACTTGATTTGCATTTTGTCATGTTGTCCAATGTGCTATTGTGTAATGCCTACCCTTAAATGAAAGCACAATTTCTCTTCCTGCTACTTGATTTAAGCAATGGAATGTTTTCTTTGGATGTTGTCAAAAGGGGGGAAGTCAATTGAGCAATACATGCAATACATGGAAAATCAATTGAGAAATGAATTTAAAATTGTTGAAAAATTGTGGCTCAATTGAAAATTTTGTCATCATCAAAAAGGGGAGAATGTTGAGTCTCATATGTTGAATGCTTAATGAGAATGCTAAGCCAACAAATCACATCTTTATTTTTGATGATGAGCATGAATATTTCATGGAAAAAATTAATGAATGATAAGTAATGAAACTGATGATAATGACTCTTGGAATGCAAATGAAACAAACATGTTAATTGATCATTTATATGTCATTATATCTCCCTAACTAAGTTCTTTTATGTAGGTGAGATACTATGCAAGACATGTACCAAAACAAGGTTCAATAGATCAAGAAAAGCAAGAAAAATAGTTACCTGTCGACAGCCAGAAAGTCCCCTATCGATAGACACAAACAGGCCAGAAAGCCACACCTCAGGACAGGAGTGTCTGTCGACAGCACCAGTGTCGCCTGTCGACAGCCTCTGACAGGAAACTGTCTCCTGAACTCCCAGTCATCTGCCTGTCAACACCTGTCGATAGGAGCACCCAGTGTTGTCGACAGATGAGGA
Organism: Colocasia esculenta; assembly: GCA_014218235.1. Lineage (NCBI taxonomy): Eukaryota > Viridiplantae > Streptophyta > Magnoliopsida > Alismatales > Araceae > Colocasia > Colocasia esculenta. The sequence goes on along the minus strand of CM024761.1, from coordinate 47,098,021 downwards.
AAAACCTTCAGATACGGAAAGTTTTTTAAGTTGCCAAACATGGTGGTTCCAACTACCACGACTCTCCATATATGGACACCACTATATAAGCTATCTTTTGAAGGTAATCTCGTACAGAAGCAGCCTCCATCAAAAACCCTAGAGAAAGTCCAAGAACAAGAGGTGTTGCTGCTGCTCTGCTTCATCCTACTGTTCAGATATTGAACCAACTGTTGATCCAGCAGTACTGAAGTCTAATCGTCGTGGATTCAAGCCTCTCCATCAAGTTGTGTCCCTCGAGATGAATCTGAAGTCCATCCAGACGTTCATCAGAAGAGTCCTTAATCAGGATTTGTGTTTCAACTCAAAACTCTTCCCTGCTTTATTTTTACATATCGTGTGTGTGTGGTTGTGTCTCAAGCAGTCCTTGTTCTTGTTTCACGTGGTGTGTGTTCTGATCGTGGTTTCACATCAGACAACTCGTGTGTGTGAGTTGTAGTCGTTGAACTAGCTCATAAGTAGTCTTTTCTGCATGTGTGTGTGGACCGTGGACGTAGGATACACAAGTTGTGTACTCCGAACCACGTAAAACTCCGTGTCCTATGGTTTGAACGTTTCTACGTTAGATGTTTGGTAGGCACGGTGTCTCTACCCACGTCTGATAGATTGTTTCTCTATCTATTATCAAGTTACACATATCAAAGTTTAGTTTAAACTCTGTTACAGTTTTCTCAATTTGTGTCTTCGTGAAAAGAAGGTGATAAGAACTTTTTAATTGACAGTAATCTATTCAAACCCCCCCCCCCATCTAGATTACCATATAGGGAATTCCGCACCTTTCACCTGGTCTTGCTTCAAAAATATGCGATGAAGAGGTGGGTTGGATGATGGTTGTGAAGTGGTAGTGAGGTGTTGGACGTATGAGTGGGCGGTTGGACTATGGTGGCATGGTGGAGGTGTTGCGTAGAAAGGGAGCTTGTGGGTTTAGGGGGTTGTGGTGTGGAGGTTACAGGGGGTTGGCGTATGAGTGGTTGGTTGGATACTTGGCTAGATGGTGGTGGATGTTGTGCAATGGTCGTGGGGATGTGGAGGAAGGATTGTAACATCCCGGGCTTTCCAGTTTCCTCTGTAAGTTTGTCACGGCGTCCCTAGGGGATGCATTGGTCGCGGTGTGTGCAGGGCATCACGTTAAGTACGCTAACGCGACGCCCCTCCCTGTCGCGTCTTGGGGGCCGAAGGATAAAAGCCTGGCCGCGCCCCTTCCCCCTCCTTTTCCCTTTCTCCCTTCCCTCCTCCTCTCCGAGGTGGGGAAGGTTTTTCTCTCTTCCTTCCCGGCGGTTTGGGCTTGGTGGTGGCGCGCGAGCTCATGGCGAGTGTGGAGTGGCGTGGCGAGAGGAGGAGGCAGCCTGGAGTCGTGAAGGCCTTCATGGGTTCGTTGTTCATTTAACCTGTAGGGATTTCTTGTTCCCTTACAATAGGTGATTTAGAGCTCTCGTGGCTTTGTAGATAGGTCTACTGCTTTCCCCAGTTCCCCATCCTGGGATGTGCAATTGTAGTGTGGGTGGACCCCAGAGTGTAGTATCTCGTTGGTCTGCCTTACGACTGATGTCGCAACCACAGAGTGCATCGCGATATTAACGAGGATACCCTGGTCAGGAGCGACCTTGTCGGCGGAGCGGTAGCCGTCGCAATAAGAATCGTGTCGTGATCTGGTTTCCTGTTGCGACAGGCTTTTTGTCCGATGCGCTACCCTGTAGTGACTCGTGCTTGTCGCGGTGCCTTTCCTTCGCCTTTGTTGGGTTGAATGCATATTCATATCATTTCCCTCCTATTTTGATGATGACAAGAGGTAATTTTAAAGCAATTCAATTGAAACATGTCAAAAACATTATACCTGAAATCAATGTTCAAAAAGCATATTTTAAATCACATTTATCATTGATGTTCATGATAAATCATTTAACTAATGATATATGTATTTAATTTTCAGGTACAAACATTTTTATGCAAAAGATGTGTCGACACACCCATCAATGGTGTCGACACAACAACACAGATTCAAAGGCAAAATGTGTAAAAATGTTGAGACTGTGTCGACACGAGTCAAGAGTGTGTCGACACGAGTTGCAGTTTTTCAGGAATCAGTCCACCCAGGTCGACACACTCACAGAGTAGGTCGACACTGGATCCCGTTCACAGAATAAACTATTTGCAGAATTGGGACAGCAGGTCGACACACTCTAAGGGCAGGTCGACACTAGACCCAGTTTCCAGAATAGCCAGTTTGAAGAATTGGGACAGCAGGTCGACACACTCTCAGAGCAGGTCGACACGGGACCTTCTTCCCAGAACAGCTTTTTCCATAATTTGGACAGTGTGTCGACACCACCACCAGGGCAGGTCGACACACTACGGGAAGTTTTCATCTTAAAGTGGATGGGTGCCACGTGTCAGCCCAGGCCGATGGGAATCAACCTAGGATCGTGTGCCCTTATACCTAAAAGGTATCTTTGGACTCTTTTGGGTATAAAAAGGACCTCTATTGGCCCTCCATCCACGTAAGAGAGACCCAACTGCCTCTCAGAGCCTCCTGAAAGTTCCTGGCGGCTGCAAGAGGTTGTCTCCCTCCTCTGCTCTCCTGTGCTTCCAGAAGACCAATTCTCACCAATCCAAGTGTGAGAATTGGAGTGTGATCCCGAAGAATCCTCAGAAGCATTCCAAGGAAGCAGATCCTGTAGAAGCCTTCATTGGAGAAGAATTCAAGGAAGATCCAACAATTCCAAAGTGCAGAGCATCGGCGTTGGACCTCAAGATTGCAAGCTTCTTCCTAATCCAAGCTTCTACAAGGGAGTACACTTGAAGAACGAAGCCATTTAATACAATTCACTGTACTTCTGTTCTTCTGAGATATCTCTTGAGATTATGCAAGTGCTTCTGCATAATTCTCATTAGTGTTCTCAAATTTCGACTAGATCTGTTGCTAGAAGATCTAAGTCTTGAGTTGGTGTCTAGCAACCATTGTGTGAGCATTGTGCTCAGTTTGTTGTGAGCCGTCGTGCTCAGTTTGAGTTGTCTAACTCAAGGGTGTGTTGAGTAGTCTTGCTCAGTTGTTCTAGAGTAGTCTTGCTCTAGAAGGTGTGTGAGTTGTAAGCTCTCAAGTGTCGGAGTTGTCAGGCTCCAGTGGGTGTGTTACCCAGTTGTGTTAGTGAATCCTCACGGGTTGTGAGGGGTGGATGTAGGAATCACTTGGGTGATTTCCGAACCACCTAAAAATCCTGGTGCACTTGTCTATCTGTGGTTTGATTTCATTATCCGTTAGATGATTGCATAGGATCGCTTAAAGTTCACTTAATCAACTGATTTCATATCTGCTTTTACCAACTCACTCAAATATCATCAGATCTGTGGCTTTTCACTGATAAAATTGCCTCTGATTCAAAAGTGTGTTTAAATTGTTTAAGCTTCCGCAAAAAGTGGCTTAGATCTATTCATCCCCCCCTTCTAGATCTTATCCACACCTTTTTCCTCGATCCTTCAATTGGTATCAGAGCGGGTTTACATCGATTTGATTTGATCTGAGCAGTGTTTGTTTCTGAGTGTGGTGTGTTTGATTGTTTGCTCGTTTGTTTGTTTGCTTGCTTAGTTCTTTCTCTGTGCAATTTCTTTAAAGTCATGGATTCAAAGGGTTTCATAGCTGAGGGCCATTCCATAAATAGGCCACCATTCTTTAATGGAACGGACTATTCTTATTGGAAGAATAGAATGCAAGTATTTCTGAGGGCCCAGAACTATGAGATCTGGAAAGTAGTTGAGGTGGGTCCCTATGAGAACCAGGGAGAGGAAGATACCTGGACAAGGGAACAAATAAGGAAAGCCACATTGAATTATAGTGCCATGAACATGATTCAATGTGCTGTCCATCCCAAGGAGTATTCGAGAATCTCTATGTGCAAATCTGCCAAAGAGATGTGGGATAAACTCGAATTACTCTATGAGGGAACATCTCAGGTCAAGGAGACCAAGGCAAATATTTTAGTTTCAGAATATGAACTTTTTATGATGAAGTCTAATGAAAATATTTCTGAAATGTTTGCCAGGTTCATGGTGATAGTCAATGGACTGAAGGCCTTGGGTAAGGAATACACTGATGCAGACTTGGTAAGAAAGATCTTGCGTTCACTTTCTTCAGTTTGGCATACTAAGGCCACTGTCATTGAAGATTCAAAAGATTTGTCCAAAATCTCTTTGGATGAATTAATTGGATCCTTAATGACATATGAAATCAACTTAAAAAGAAATGAAGAACACATAATTAAGACCAAGCCTATGGCACTTAAGGCCTCTTCAAGCAATAAAGATAAAAGTCAGGAAAAGACAAGCTCTGAAGAGTCTGAGTCAAATGAGGATGAGATTGCCCTCATGACCAGACAATTCAGGAAATTCTTGAAATATAGAAAAGGGAAAATGGCTGGGAAAAAGAAATTTTCCTCAGGTAAGAAAAACACTTCCTTTTCTAATTTTAACAAGAATCATAAAACTGACGAAAATATTGTCTGTTACAGGTGCAACAAACCAGGACACATGAAGGGAGAGTGTCCTGAGAACAAGAAGGATAAGCACAAGAAATTCCAGAAGTACAAGAAGCCAAAGGCCATGGTGGCCACTTGGTCTGATGAAGACTCAAGTGAGGAAGAAGAAGAAGAGAAGAAATCCTCAAGCTCTCAAAGTGAGGAGGTCTGTTTCATGGCCAACAGCTCAGATGGAAAGGTAAATACTTCCTTTGAAGACTTTACTGTTGAAGATTGGCAGGATGTGTATGCAGAACTGGTTGAAAAATATTCTGAAATGAGAAAAGAAAACAAACACATCAAAAAGAAAATTGAAAATATTTACCATAACCAATCCTCAAACAATAGAACTTGTGAACTGGAAACTGAAGTAACAGAATTGCTTGAAGAAAGGGAAAATCTCCTGAACCTAATTGATGATCTAAAGCTTGCCTCTCAAAAGGCCTCCCAAGAATTCAAAAACTTAACAGAAAAGCTGGAAATTGAAAAACAAGAAAAACAACAGAAAATTGAAGAAATTATAACTCTTAAAAACCAGCTAAAGGAAAGGGAGGAGGTTATCCAAACCTTCACAAAAGGCCAAGATAACCTAGAGGCATTGCTAGGATCCAACATGACAACCACATCTCATGGATTAGGATTCAACAAAAAGAAACCAACAAAGGATAAATCTGGTGAGAAAAAGGGAAAAGCACCATTGATTAAATTTGTCAAGGGTCCTAATCTAGAAAACACAGAAATTCAACAAACAGCAAACAAAACTTTAAACAAAACACCAAACAAAGCAAAAACTCAAAAACAAAAGAAGACTATCAGGTCGACACAGTCCCCTGACAGGTCGACACCAGTCCACAAGAAGAAGACTTCTGTGGCTGTTGTGTCGACACCAGTTCAGGAGAGGTCGACCTGCTCAACACCAAAAATCACAAACAACTCAACCAAAAATTCAAATAAAAATCTGAAAAATAAGAAAAAGGTAAAAGAAATGATTCATAAAAAACCTTGGACCTCCAAGACAACAGTTCAAGATAATTGGACCAATCCTTGGAGCCAATGGTATGAAAATCCCTGTTGGTATCATCCTCAATTTTATTATCCAAATTTCTTGATGTACCAACAAAACCCATGGATTCCACCTCCTTATCTGAACTCCAATTTTCAAATGAAAAACTCCCCTCCCACTGAAAACAAAAATGTTGGTGCTTTCATTCCTAAGAAAAAGAACAAACCTAAAAAGACTGAAACCACCAATTTAACAAAACAGAAATAAAAAACAAGTCAAATATGGGTGAGAAAGGATTTGCTAACCATGTCCAAACATTCTGATGGTCCCAACTCTGTTTGGGTACCAAAATCTTCTCTCCACTGATCTTGTTGCAGGAAGGTCGTGCACCCAACTCCAATGTATGGTTCCTTGACAGTGGGTGTTCACGACACATGACTGGAGATAGAGCCAAATTCTCATTCCTGCTTGAAAAGGAGGGAGGGTCAGTTACTTTTGGAGGTAAAAATAAAGGAAAGATCATTGGATCTGGAAAGGTTGGTCAAACTTCTTCAAACTCAGTAGATAATGTTTTATTAGTTGATGGTCTTGATTATAATTTGCTCAGTATCAGCCAACTATGTGACAAAGGTCACAAAGTTGTGTTTGAATCTGATTTTTGTAAGATAATTGATTCATCAACTGATAAAATCAAATTCTTTGGAAAAAGAGAAAACAATGTCTACATGATCAACCTTAATAAAAACTTTTCTGAAAATCTTTGTTTTGTTGCAAATAAAGATGAAATTGCATGGACTTGGCACAAAAGACTTGGCCATGCAAGTTTCAGAACAATGGATAAGTTATTAAGATTGAATTTGGTTAAGGGTCTTCCTGAATCCTTATCTAAAGTTGAAAATCAAGTTTGTGGGATATGTGCTAAAGGAAAACAAACTAGGAAATCTTTTAAAACCTTCAATGAGGTACTTACATCTAGGCCACTAGAACTTCTTCACATGGACCTTTTTGGGCCAACAAGAGTTCTAAGCTTAAGTGGCAAAAGATATGGATTTGTAATCATTGATGATTTTACTAGATTTACTTGGGTTATCTTTCTATCCCACAAAAGTGATACTTGCCTTGAATTCAGGAATTTCTGTACCTCTATCTTAATAACTTATCCATATAAAATCAAAAACATTTTAACTGATCATGGGGGTGAATTTGATAACACATCCTTTTCTGATCTATGTGCTGAATTTCAAATATTTCACAAGTTTTCTTCCCCTAGAACTCCAGAACAAAATGGAGTTGTGGAAAGAAAGAATAGAACTCTTGTGGAAATGGCTAGATCCATGCTCTTAGGAAGTAATCTGCCCAAATCCTTCTGGGCTGAAGCTGTTAACACAGCCAATCACATCCTAAATAGAGCCTTGATCAGACCAAAGATCAGAAAAACCCCCTATGAACTGTTGAAAAATAAAAAGCCAACTGTTTCATACTTCAAAACTTTTGGGTGCAAATGCTTTGTACACAATAATAACAAAGAAAACCTTGACAAGTTTGATGCTAAGAGTCAGGAAGCTATCTTCCTTGGCTATTCTGAAGTGTCAAGGGCCTTCAAAGTGTACATTCTAAAAACCAAAACTGTTGAAGAATCTCCACATGTTATTTTTGATGAAAATTCCTTTTCCACTAATGATTCTAAATCTTGCAGGGAAAGACAAGACTATGAAGAGGATGATCTAATTGTGGATTCTTCACCAACTGTTGAGGAGATAGACAACATTGAAGAGAACCTGAAAAACAACTCACCATCTTCAAGTGGTTCAGGTAACATTGCTCCTGAAGTGGGCACCTCTCAACAGGTAATTTCTGAACCTCGATTTCTGAGAGACCACCCATTAGACAGTGTTGTTGGCAATTTAAACGATAGAGTTAGGACCAGATCTTCCTTCTTGCAAAATGTTGAAGAAGACCCACTAGCTCTAATCTCCCAAATTGAACCCAAGTCAATTGATGAAGCCTTATCCAGTTCTGATTGGATTAATGCTATGCATGATGAACTTCATCAATTTGAAAGAAATCAAGTATGGGAATTAGTACCTAGACCTAGTAACCAGACAGCGATTGGCACTAGATGGGTTTTCAGAAATAAATTGAATGAAACTGGTCAAGTAATAAGAAACAAAGCTAGACTAGTTGCAAAGGGGTATAACCAAGAATTTGGTATTGACTTTGAAGAATCATATGCCCCTGTAGCTAGACTATAAGCTGTGAGAATTTTCCTTGCTTTTGCATCCTCCATGAAATTCAAAGTCTATCAAATGGATGTCAAAAGTGCATTCTTAAATGGATACATAAAGGAAAATGTTTTTGTTGAACAACCTCCTGGATTTGAAAATGAAAAATATCCTAACCATGTCTTCAAGCTTAATAAGGCACTCTATGGTCTTAAGCAAGCTCCAAGAGCTTGGTATGACCGGTTGAGTTCCTTTTTACTTGAAAAAGGATATTCTAGAGGTAATGTTGATCAGACATTGTTCACAAAAACAGTAAAAAATCAAATAATTGTTGTCCAAATTTATGTTGATGACATAATATTTGGATCAACCAATAAAGGCCTTTGCACTGAATTTTCAAATCAAATGAAGAATGAGTTTGAAATGAGCTTAATGGGAGATTTAACATTCTTTTTGGGACTGCAGGTCAACCAAACACATGAAGGAATCTTCATCAGTCAAACCAAATATGTCAAGGAGCTATTAAAGAGGTTTGACTTTCAGAACCTTAAGCACTCAAGCACACCAATTGCCATTAATGCTAAACTAGAAGAAGATCCATCTGGTAAGTCAGTAGATCCAAAGACCTACAGAGGTATGATTGGCTCTCTGCTCTACCTTACAACTTCTAGACCTGATATTCAGTTTTGTGTGTGTTTATGTGCAAGATTCCAATCTAATCCTAAAGAAAGTCACATGCTTGCTGTTAAACGAATCTTTAAATATCTTGTTGGAACATGTGACTTAGGAATTTGGTATCCTGCTGGTTGCAAGTTAGATTTGTTTGCCTATTGTGATGCTGATTATGCTGGGTGTAAATTAGATAGAAAAAGCACAAGTGGCTTGTGTTTATTTCTAGGTGGGTGCCTTATTTCTTGGGCTTCTAAGAAGCAACATTCAGTTGCTCTGTCAACTGCAGAGGCTGAATATGTTGCAGCAGGTAGATGTGGAACTCAGATTCTCTGGGTGAAACATCAACTTCTTGATTATAACCAAGATTTAGGGTGTGTACCCATCCTATGTGATAACACAAGTGCAATCAATTTGTCTAAAAACCCCATTCAGCATTCTAGAACAAAACACATTGAAATTAGGCATCATTTCTTGAGAGATGAGGTTGCAAAGAAATCATTTGAACTCCACTTCATTGAAACTGATAAACAAATTGCAGACATATTCACTAAACCCCTTCCTGAAAACAGATTTTCATCTTTAAGGAGAGAACTTGGTCTTTGTAAATGTCCACCTTCTTGATCTCTCTTAAGGTTTGGGTTGAGTGCTATGCATTGTCTAAGGGGGAGTTCTTTGCATTTCATACTTCTTTGCTTCCTTCAGTTACATTGTTCATATCTCTCTCACTTTCAAGTCTAATTCCCTTTTTACAATAAATTCTCCAACTCTTATTGTGTTGACACTTCTTGGTATATCAAATGGTGTTTGGAGAAGGACAAGTTAGGCTTGTCTGGAAACCATTCATTATGTGTGAGTATACAACTCCGCCAAGTACTAAGAAATTGATATGCAATTGTTGAGGGGGAGCTTTTACTGTTCAAAGAGAATACTCTTTCTGATTTCAAAAACTTGCCTAGTTTTCACTTCCATTTCTTTTTGGTAATGAATTCTTCAACTCTTATTGTATTGAAATTTCTTGGTATATCAAATGGTGACTTGGAGAAGGACAGGTTATGCTTGTCTGGACACTTTCACTATGCGAGAGTATGTGTCTCCGCCAAGTACCAAGAAATGGATATGCAATTGTTGAGGGGGAGTCTTTGTTGTCTAAGAAGAAAATTTTTCTGATTTCAAAAATTTGCATATCTTTATTTTGATGAAAAGTGGTTGAAATCATCATCTCAGGGGGAGCTAGAAAATTCACAAGTCATGTCTTTGCAAAATTCAAAACTTCTCTTGAATTTCATCAATTCCTTGCATGATGTCATCATTTAGAAGTCTAGAGTCTCAAAATGAACCCTTGAGTGATCTATTATATTTTTTACTAATCAACTTTCAACTATATCTCTCAACCCACAGAAATTCAGATCTCTTCCTAGACTAAACATCAACTTGTGCTTTGAACTTAAAACATTTCCTTGTTTGCAACTGATGATTGAATGTATTTGATTTCTATCTCACAAACTCTCCAAAATTGTTAAAATCCAACAGAGCAATGGCACATGAGCTGAGAAACTGCACACCTTCACAATGAATGAAGTGCCATGTATGTCATGAGGCACCATTGCTAACTCTGTTCAAAGGGGAAACAAAATAAAAATAAATTCAAAACAAAAGCAAAATGTGCTATGTTTTTATGATGACTGAGTAACTGGAAATATTGGCGTCTACAAAACGTATATTTTCATGTCAAAAGGCCATCATTTACCCCTTTGAGACTTGACAATGTCTAAATCTTAAGTATCCAGGGACTATGGTGTGTAAAAAGCACTAGTACTTGAGTGAAAGAGATTTATATCATTTGATAGTTTGTTAAAAGAACAAAAATGTAAGCTTTATTGGAGATTTGTCTAGAAAGAATCATCTTCATTCCTCATTAAGTTGTTCTTTAAGATTATGTTTTATTTTCAACACAATTGCATTTGGTCTAAAAGACATCTTTAATTCTTTAAAGTTGAGAAACATGATAGTTTATAGTTGATTGTTAGATATATTATATCCCTCAATTTTTCATTTTGTTGATTCAAAGTCTTGAAATGCTAATATCCTGTTGGAAATTGTTTGACAAACTTGAACTGTGATGAATTTTTGCAAAATATAACAAGTGAATTTTTTAAGCCTCTTAAAAATCCTTGAAACGATAATTCCTCTCATTGTTCATCATTCTAAAGATGTCCCAAAATTTCTCAAAAATTTCCTCTCAAAGATTCAAAGTTTCTTCAAAGGCCGTGTCGACACAACTCTCTCTCGTGTCAACACACTTTCGGTCAGGTCGACACACCCTTCCTCCTGTGTCGACACTACCCTTGCCAGATTTCTTTTCAGCCCGTTAGGGTTCACCTTAAACCCTTGTTGTTCCTGCGGGGCAGTGTACCACTGCACCTTTTTTAGGCATCAGGTCGACCCGACGGCCTCATTCCCATTGTTTTCCGGCAAGAATTCCTCCCAAATTCTCTCTAAATCGCATCAATCCTTCATCATTTCTCCAATCTTCCATCCATTCCGAATTCCACTCCTCTTGCACCATGGTCAGGAAGTTGGGTCCCCGCCGTGGCGCAAGGTCAAAGGCCTCTTCAAGGCCGATTCCGGCAGACAGTGCCGTTGCCCAGTCAGAAAGAAGGTCTAAGCGAAGGAATGATCCTGCTGAGCAACCAGGATCCTCTTCAGCACCTCAAAGGGCAGCCAAGAGAGGTAGACCATCATCTTCAGGAAGAGGTAGTTCTCCTCCAAACCCTAGAACAGAGATTCTGGACGAATCCTCTGAAAACCCTGAGGAGTCATCTTCCTCTTCCTCTGAGTCTCAAGAGGACATTCCCTCAGAGTCAGTCAGTGCAGCCAAGCTGATTTTGAAGCCCAGAATTCTAGACCTTTCAGACATTCAACTAGCAAACTCTTTTCCTAAAATTCAAACCTATTTCTCCTTTCAATCTTGGATACCCTTTATTTCTGAGTTTCAAGTCTGCTATCCAAGATTAGTTAGAGAATTCTACAAGAACCTCACCTGCACAGATGAAGGGTATGAATCAAAAGTTAAAGGAATAGCTATAGATATGCCAACTGAAAAAGCAGCCTCCATTTTCAAAGTGCCAGATGAGGGGGCAGACTATCATGCATTTGAATTTGACCTTCATGAAGCCTATTCCATCTTGACAGGCCTTCCTGCAGATGCATCAGATCCCAAACAGACCTATGTAACCAGGTTCAATGCCAATACATTTCCACCTGTGTTAAGGGTCATCCACCACATTTTGACCACCATCATCACCCCTCAAGGTGGTGGAAGGGATAGATTGACAGACATCCAGAGGTTCATCATTTATTGCATGGTAAAAGACATAAAAATCAACCTCCATGTGATTCTCTATCAAATCATTTCTGAAACAACAAGGACAGACCTAAAGAGATCACTTCCCTATGGAGCACATCTGACCTCAGTGTTCCAGCACTTTGGTGTGCCTTTGGACAATGAGAAGTCCCAATCTATTCCCAAGTCAAACATCTACACCTTTAAGAATATCCAGAAGTTTATGGGATTTAGATTGGAGGGGAATCAAATTAGAAGAGGGCCAGCTGTGGTTGAGGCTCCTCAAGCTCAGGAGGAACAGCCTCAAGATCAGGGGGAACAGCCCCAAGCTCAGGAGGACCAGCCTCAGGTTCAAGGGGATCAGCCCCAAGCACAAGAGGAACAGCCTCCAGCTGAAGGGGACCAGCCCCTAGGTCAGGAGGATCAGCCTCCTGTGAATGAGGATCAGCCTCAAGTTCCTACTGAGGGTGACATTTCTTTTCATGTCCCTCTCTCACCTCAGCTTCCTCATTTTTCTCCACAACCCTCATTCCAACCATCCACATCTTCTGGTGGGCCTTCCTGTTCCACCAGAATTGATCTCCTTCCTCAATGACAAATTTGAATCCTTGAACTCCTCAATTCAATCCATGTCCACATCATTTGAGCTGAGGATTCAAAGACTGGAAAATACTGTATCTGCCAAGTTCATAGAACAGAAAGCTGCTTCAGACTATGCAGCTCAAAGGTTCAATAGATTGATTGGAACAATGGCAGATGCCTCACTTCAGCTAAAAGAGCATCAAGACAAGTTGGAGACAGTTCTTAAGGGAATATTGGCAAATTCCCAAGCAGATGTCTTCAACACCAAGCAAACATTGCATGAGATTTCCAGCACCAGATTGTCATTTGCTCATTTTGTGGATGATTTGGAAAGTATGAGGAACTTCAATGAGCACATTGACAGGCAGATTACAGATTTGACCAAGGAATTCAAGATAATGCAAAGACCTGGTTGGTCAGCTGGCTCATCATCTTCCTCACAACACAGTGCAGCTGATCTAACCAGACTTCAAGCCACCTTGCTAGAAAATTCAGATCGAATGGAACACTTTTTGAGCACAAAAATGATAACCATTCAAGATCAAATCAAGACTAGCTTGAACTTCATGGAGAAGAGACTATCTGACATAGAGACCATTCTTCTTCCCATTCCTCCTCCTCCTCCATCTTCTACTTAATGTAATTTCTCTTTTGATGATGTCAAAGGGGGAGAAGAAAGAAAGAATGCTTGTAATCTTTTAGAATGAATGTAATGGTTCTCTTGTAATGGTTCTCTTGTTGAATGAAATGAAAAGTGCTACTTGGCATGAATGACTCTCTCAATTGTGTATTTAATATGATTGAAAATCTTTTTGTGAATGTGATTGAATGATTACTTGTCAAGTTGCTTGACTTCTGTGTACAAAAATTCTCATTTCAAGTAACATTGTGTTCCAAAAATACATCATCAACTGTTACTGAAAAATATCAAAAGGTCCTTGACAAGTTTAAACAAAAAGAAAATAAAAATGTGAATAACAAAAAAAAAATGCTTAAAATCACACTTCATCAAAACCTCATTGTGATATGGATTTATTGTTGCCATCATCAAAAAGGGGGAGATTGTTGGGTTGAATGCATATTCATATCATTTCCCTCCTATTTTGATGATGACAAGAGGTAATTTTAAAGCAATTCAATTGAAACATGTCAAAAACATTATACCTGAAATCAATGTTCAAAAAGCATATTTTAAATCACATTTATCATTGATGTTCATGATAAATCATTTAACTAATGATATATGTGTTTAATTTTCAGGTACAAACATTTTTATGCAAAAGATGTGTCGACACACCCATCAATGGTGTCGACACAACAACACAGATTCAAAGGCAAAATGTGTAAAAATGTTGAGACTGTGTCGACACGAGTCAAGAGTGTGTCGACACGAGTTGCAGTTTTTCAGGAATCAGTCCACCCAGGTCGACACACTCACAGAGCAGGTCGACACTGGATCCCGTTCACAGAACAGACTATTTGCAGAATTGGGACAGCAGGTCGACACACTCTCAGGGCAGGTCGACACTAGACCCAGTTCCCAGAACAGCCAGTTTGAAGAATTGGGACAGCAGGTCGACACACTCTCAGAGCAGGTCGACACGGGACCTTCTTCCCAGAACAGCTTTTTCCATAATTTGGACAGTGTGTCGACACCACCACCAGGGCAGGTCGACACACTACGGGAAGTTTTCATCTTAAAGTGGATGGGTGCCACGTGTCAGCCCAGGCCGATGGGAATCAACCTAGGATCGTGTGCCCTTATACCTAAAAGGTATCTTTGGACTCTTTTGGGTATAAAAGGACCTCTATTGGCCCTCCATCCACGTAAGAGAGACCCAACTGCCTCTCAGAGCCTCCTGAAAGTTCCTGGCGGCTGCAAGAGGTTGTCTCCCTCCTCTGCTCTCCTGTGCTTCCAGAAGACCAATTCTCACCAATCCAAGTGTGAGAATTGGAGTGTGATCCCCGAAGAATCCTCAGAAGCATTCCAAGGAAGCAGATCCTGTAGAAGCCTTCATTGGAGAAGAATTCAAGGAAGATCCAACAATTCCAAAGTGCAGAGCATCGGCGTTGGACCTCAAGATTGCAAGCTTCTTCCTAATCCAAGCTTCTACAAGGGAGTACACTTGAAGAACGAAGCCATTTAATACAATTCACTGTACTTCTGTTCTTCTGAGATATCTCTTGAGATTATGCAAGTGCTTCTGCATAATTCTCATTAGTGTTCTCAAATTTCGACTAGATCTGTTGCTAGAAGATCTAAGTCTTGAGTTGGTGTCTAGCAACCATTGTGTGAGCATTGTGCTCAGTTTGTTGTGAGCGTCGTGCTCAGTTTGAGTTGTCTAACTCAAGGGTGTGTTGAGTAGTCTTGCTCAGTTGTTCTAGAGTAGTCTTGCTCTAGAAGGTGTGTGAGTTGTAAGCTCTCAAGTGTCGGAGTTGTCAGGCTCCAGTGGGTGTGTTACCCAGTTGTGTTAGTGAATCCTCATGGGTTGTGAGGGGTGGATGTAGGAATCACTTGGGTGATTTCCGAACCACCTAAAAATCCTGGTGCACTTGTCTATCTGTGGTTTGATTTCATTATCCGTTAGATGATTGCATAGGATCGCTTAAAGTTCACTTAATCAACTGATTTCATATCTGCTTTTACCAACTCACTCAAATATCATCAGATCTGTGGCTTTTCACTGATAAAATTGCCTCTGATTCAAAAGTGTGTTTAAATTGTTTAAGCTTCCACAAAAAGTGGCTTAGATCTATTCATCCCCCCTTCTAGATCTTATCCACACCTTTTTCCTCGATCCTTCACCATTGTTGTTCGCCTACCTCATTCCAGTAGACTGGCAATCTATAGCTTCTGCCATACAGGGCTTCAAAAGTGCCATCTTGATGTTGGCTTGGTAGCTGTTATTGTAGGCGAATTTCATTAGTGACAGCTGCTCATTCCAGTACCCTTCAAAATCTATAGCACAGGCTCGCAGCATGTCTTCCACAATTTGATTTGTTTTCTCTGTCTGCCCATCTGTCTGTGGGTGGAATGCTGTGCTAAAATTGAGTTTTGTGCCTAAAGCAGTCTGAAGTCCCTTCCAGAATCTAGAGGTGAATCTGGGGTCAAGATCTGAGACGATGGATACAGAAACTCCATGTAATCTCACAATCTCTTTTACATACAGGGCTGCAAGTACATCTACACTCCAGGTACTTTTGATTTCTAGGAAGTGTGCGGACTTAGTCAAACGGTCCACTATGACCCAAATAGCATCAAGTCCACCACGAGTTCGGGGTAAACTTATGATGAAATCCATGCCAACACTCTCCCACTTCCATTCAGGTATGTCTAGGGGTCTGAGTACTCCCGCAGGATGTCTGTGTTCTGCTTTCACTTGTTGACTTGTGAGGCAGTGCGCGACATGCTTAGCCACCTCACGCTTCATGTTGGGCCACCAAAATGACCTTTTCATGTCTTGGTACATCTTGGTTGCATCTGGGTGAATTGTATACTTTTTCTTATGGGCTTCATCCATCAGCTTTCTCTTTAACTCTTCATTGTCAGGTACACAGGTCCTTCCCTGAAATAACAACCTCCCGTCCTCCGTGATAGAGAAGTTTGGTCGGTCTGCTAGGTTTTCTTTGACTCGGATTAGAAGGGGATCATTAGCTTGTTGCTCTCTAATCTCTACAAAGATCTTGGGTTGGGCTCTAAGATTAGCCACTAACACCTAATCACTTCTCTGCTCAATATTTAAATCCAGACTGGCAAATTGCTCTAATAGTTGCATCTCACCCATGACTAAACAAGATAAGGACGCTACTGGCTTCCTACTGAGTGCATCAGCTACTGCATTACCTATGGCTGTGTGATATTGGATATTAAAATCAAAGTCCTTCAGATATTTCAGCCATCTCCTGTTGGGTTGAGTGTGTTTTAGAACTTCCTAAAGTTGTATTTTAATGATATCCAATGAACATCACTCATACCTTGATTTTGATGATGACATACTGTGATCTTAATGATGACATACTGTGATATTGATGATGACATATTGTGATTTTAATGATGAGATATTATGATTTTAATGATGACATGTTGTGATTTTAATAATGACATATTGTGATTTTGATGATGACATGTTGTGATTTTGATGATGATATGTTGAACATGTTATACATTTTATACATATCACAATAATGCTTAAACAACATGTTTTTGATGTTGAATATCTCATATTTTAATGATAATATTTTGTACTAATGGTTTATGTGTTAAATTTATAGGTTCACACATTTTTGTCTTGGTAGTGTCGACACTAGATCAAGTGAGGTCGACACTAGACCCAGTTTCCAGCAGATCAGTTTGCCTGACTGGGACAGCAGGTCGACACTAGATCAAGTCAGGTCGACACTAGTCCCAAGCAGTGTCGACAAAGTCCCAGGTAGTGTTGACACAGTCCCAGGCAGTGTTGACACTATTCCCAGGCAGTGTCGACACTAGACCCAGTTTCCAGCAGAACAGTTTTGCAGAAATGGGACAGCAGGTCGACACTAGATTAGGGCAGGTCGACACACTCCGACTGAAAGTCAAAATCGTTAATTTCTCTGTACACGTGGCTGCTTGGGATTTAGGGGATTTGACCTAGGTTTTCGTGCCCATGCACCCCAAGGCACTTTATGGACATATGGGGCTATAAATACCCATGTTCCTTGTACCCCAAAGGCAAGAGAGCCCATACACTTCCAGAAGAAGCCTTTTGGCGGCCAAACGGGGTTTTCCAGATCTGTCTCCATCTCCAGAAGCTGCAAGCCATCCTTTCAAGAGGAAGGACAAGGGAATCAAGGGGAATCCTTGGAGAGAAGGTTGATGTGCAAGGCAAGGGAGCAGATCCAATTGAAGAGGCTCAGGAGAAGAAGGATTCCTGGTATTTCAGATGCTACAAATGCAGTGCGACGACCCTCATTATACCGGTACGGTTATACCAACCCACGTCGGTATAGCGAGCGTCATCACAGTGGGACATTTACCCAACAATGACATTCAGCTGAGATACACGTGAATATAAGAATAGAGTAGCGGAAGTAAAAGAACCACTGTCTTCATTCATTCATCATTCACATTTAACATACATGATTTGATAACATTTAAAGAACTAAAAGTCCACATAATTCAAATTTCTGAAAATTAAATACATAAATGTCCACACTTATACATTCTTCCATAATAAAGATAATACAATGTTCAATTACATACATGAAAATGCTATAGTCACAACTAAGCTCCACAAAATAACTACTCCCCGCGCTCGGAGTCGCTCTCCACGGTCTCCTGCAAAGGTGTGTCACCTACTACACCTGTACGCCGAAGCAAGTAGTGAGTCTAAAAGACTCTGCAAGTATTCTACACATACCGCACATGCACATATCATGGTAGATTTTACATACACATTCATAAGACACAACATGTAGCATGCTTGGCATTAAATTTTACAACCTGTCATGGTAAATCTACAATTTAAATACATGGACTATGCTTTCAGATTTTCAGAAATAGAATCACCTATCACATGTTTTCTATTCATTTCTCACATAAAAATCTACCTTCAACCAACTAAGACATGAAAGCCATTAACATAAATATCCGAACATGCATGAAAGGACACATACCTAACATGGAATCTACACATTCCTACGCATATACATGACCATTTTTCATACTTTAAGCTTGATGTTTTGATGTTGGTTAACACTTTACAATCTAGCACATGAAAGCTGCATTCTCATTCAAACCACAATGTGAAAGTAAACATACATGGAATGATTTACACATAAGTAAGGATTGTCCCTAGCATGGATTCTACACATTGTACACATATAAGACATGATCGTAACCACATCTATATTGCTGTTCTAACATGATTTCAGATCCTCATATCATGGATTTCAATCTCACATCCTCACATTTCGGTTTCACATTTTTACACAATTTCTTGTTCACATCTTTAACACATTACACATTGCACGTTTACACATTGTTCACACTACACAATTTGCACATGGTCACAATCACATTCACATTTTGTTTTCACATGGACACATACACATTTACACATTAACATTTAGTGCCGTGACACATAGTCCAAACCACCAAAGAAGGACACAACACATCACATCACATAGACGCCATCTAGGCAATGCAATGGCGACTCTTGGACTGCGCAGACCGGGAGAACAAGTCTCCACCCTAACCAGTGGCACTTGTCCACCTCCAGGATTTCCCCCTAATGCCCTTAGGGTCACTACACATTAAACCTTCTCAGGGGGACTTTTCCCTGATACGATTCCACTGCCCTCTGCGGAAGCAGTGTCACATTTGGCACAAGTTACACATTACACATTTTTACCGATTTTAACACATAGGTTACACATGTCACTCTCATTTCATTCACTTTCTCACTCACATGCACGCTTCTCTATTTTTCCTAGCATGGCACTACAATTACAGAAGTTTAGCACTCAGAAAATTTCGCTAATCAGGTTTCTATATACAAAATCAAATCATTTTACAAAGGCATGAATTAGTTTCACATTTTTACATGGAAAATTCATATTGCATCATGTACTGGTCCAAATGACCTGAAATTTTAACCACAAGCTAATTTCAGGCTTAGGATCCCACATGCAAATTTTCAGATTTTTCTGACTCAAAATGAAATTTCAGAAAATTAACCATCCATTCCACACTAATATTCATAATGCAATTTAACATGGAGTTAAACAAAATCACAAATTTTAATAGCTCACTGTCTGCACCCTAGCATGCACAGGGTCACAGAATTTGTTCCCGAATTTATCGAGCAACTCGCAATTTACTGGAATTTAACATGACCTACGCATGATTTCTATTTTCCCAAAATAGATTTTTTTTTATATAATCATACAAGCATGGGAAAAATATCAGAAACTCAGAGCACAGATAGTAACATGCATACATGGTCTAACAAATTTGGGCAACAAAACTTTGCCACTGATCATTAGGATCATGGTGAATACACATGGCCATTCTTTTCGCATACACATTAGATAAACAATTAAACTCAACCACCCACAAAATAGATGCACATTCATTCTCCCATTCATCACATTAGCTAGTGTACATAGTATATAAGAGTTACATTATATCCTCATCACAAAACACGTCGAAATTAATCATATAGAAGGGCAGAACAGCTTGCTGTTCTGCTCAGATGAACTTGGCGGCGGTCTCTGGCCGCTAATTCAATGTCAACGGCATAATCGCTGGACGCTAAGCATGATCTTAGCGGCAAGGGATATTGCCGTTAATGTCAGGTCTGTGCAGAACACAGACCCGAGCTCCAAAGATGGGGTGAACTTGGGGGTCTAGGACACGAGGGAAAATGTATAAAAATGGTAAAACCATCCTAGACACATACATGAACACTATGGGTAGGGTACTTGCCTTTTAGGTACACTCCAAAGGGATCAAAAGCTTGGTGAAGCTCTCCTTGGGCTGTCCCAAGAAGCCTCCAAAACACCACTCCTCCGGGTTCTTGGTCGATGCAGGTGCTAAGCCAGTGGTGGGGAAGCCTTCTCCTTGGTTCCCTCTAGCCTCCAGTTGCAATAGAACGTTGGAGGAAGCCTTGGATCGCCGGATTGAAGCCTCCAAAGTTCAGTCTTTGCACAGTTCCGAGCTAGGGTTTTCTCTCCTCTTTGCAAAGAGTCAAGAGAGGTTTTCTGGTGCAAAAGGGAGTTTGTATATAGAGGAGAGGAGCTCTCCTCTCACGCAGGTCAGACAAGAGGGCCATCAGACCGTTGGAGACAGCTCCCCAATGGGTGAGCTAGCTTGCTCCCAGAATTCTGGGCTCTGCAACGCATGCAGGTTAGAGAAGTTGGCGTCCACATCGCTGGATGCTGGACTTAGTGTTGGCATCCATAGGGTTGACGCCTACACAACACAAGCGTCCATTGATATTGACGCCAATCTGGCCTTCGGCCAGAACTCCAAAACATGCAGAAACCATGCACATTTTACACCTATATACATGCCATATGTATACGTTATCATGTACACACTACCATCATACCATTCATACACTATTTACATTTAGTTTATACACATGCATGCAATAGTATACTACTAGTACTTACGTAATTAGTTACATACGTACATACACAACATGAATTATTTACATGCAATACAATAATGCGATAAAATTCGAGGGCCTTACACCCTCTCCCCCTTAAAGAAACTTCGTCCTCGAAGTTAGAACGACGCTACTCAAACAAAAGGGGATACTTCTTCTTCATCGCATCCTCAAGCTCCCAAGTAGCCTCCTCTCGTGAGAAGTTCTGCCAGAGAACTTTCACCGACGCAATACTCTTGTTCCGGAGATGTTGAACCTTCCGGTCAAGAATAGCTACTGGTTGCTCGACATACGACAGATCTGGCTGAATCTCCACTGGCTCATGACTAATGACATGAGACGGATCTCGGACATACTTCCTGAGCATAGATACGTGGAACATAGGATGAACACTAGCCAAAGCTGGGGGTAATGCTAGCTCATATGCCACGCTGCCCAAACGTCTGAGAATCTCATATGGGCCAATGAACCTAGGGCTCAACTTACTATGCCTACCAAATCTGACAACACCTCGAGTAGGCGATATCTTCAAGAAGACATGATCGCCAACCTCGAACTCAAGATCCTTCCTCCTGTTGTCGGCATAGCTCTTCTGCCTATCCTGAGCCGCAACAAGCCTCTTCTTGATAAGCTGGACCTTATCCGATGTCTCTTGAACTAACTCCGGACCGATCAACTGCCTATCACCAGTCTCCTCCCAACATAACGGAGATCTGCAGGGCCTACCATACAACGCCTCAAATGGAGCCATACCAATACTCTCATGAAAGCTGTTGTTGTATGCGAACTCTACTAGAGGTAAATGACTCTCCCAATCATCCTTCCAATCCAGCACACACGCTCTCAACATATCCTCAAGCGTCTGGATAGTCCTTTCGGACTGTCCATCAGTCTGGGGATGAAACGCCGAACTGAGCTTTAGCTCCGAACCTAAAGCATCCTGAAGTCCCTTCCACAACCTCGAAGTAAATCTCAGATCTCGATCCGAAATGATCGACTTCGGCACCATGCAATCTAATGATACTACTAACATACAATCTAGCTAAACTCTCTACTGACTGCTTCTTCTTCATAGGCAAGAAATGAGCAGTCTTCAAGAATCTATCTACAACTACCCAAATCGAGTCATTGCCCCTTCTAGATCGAGGCAAACCCGAAACAAAGTCCATAGTGACAGCTTCCCACTTCCACACTGGGATGTCCATCCTTTGCATAAGGCCGGATGGTCGTTGTCGCTCGGCCTTCACTTGCTGACACACTAAACACCTAGACACATAATCCGCTACATCCTTCTTCATGCCGGACCACCAAAATGATCTCTTCAAATCCTGATACATCTTCGTGTTACCCGGATGAATAGAGAATCGCGATCTGTGAGCCTCCGCTAACACATGCTCACAGACATCTACTAAATCAGGGACACAAACACGGTGCTGAAATCTAATCACACCGTCCTCATCACGATCGATGCCTGCCTTACCCACTAACTCTAAGAGTCTAGGGTTGGCTCCCTGTTGCTCGATCACCTCATCCAAAACCGAGGACCTAAGAGATAATTGAGCTACAAAAGCCTGGCATACCGATGGATCTAACTCAGTCAACGCGCAAGCCGCATCTTCCAACATCTTCCAATCCTACTGGAGAGATGGCCTCTTTCTACTCAGCGCATCCACTACAACATTCGCCTTTCCAAGGTGATACTGAAGGTCGAAGTCATAGTCCTTCAAGAACTCAATCCATCTCCTCTGCCTCAGGTTTAATTCCTTTTGGGAGAAAAGATACTTTAAGCTCTTGTGGTCGGTAAACACCTCAAATCTGACACCATAAAGATAGTGCCTCCAGATCTTTAGTGCATGAACCACTGCTGCGAGCTCCAAGTCATGAGTCGGATAGTTCCTCTCATGCTCCTTCAACTGACGAGAAGCATAAGCCACTACCCTTTCCTGCTGCATGAGCACACAGCCTAACCCAATCCGAGACGCATCAGTGTACATAGCAAAACCCTCTAAACCGCTCGGTAAGACTAACACCGGGGTTGTCGTGAGCTTTGTGACGGACCGGGGTATTTATGCCCATTAAGGCTCCATAACCAGATCCGCCTCACGCGAACGCACCGAAGTGTCGTAAAGGATATCTCACACACGTGTCCAGTAAGAGTACAAAAAGACAAACCACAAGAATATAGGACACAAGAAAGTACATATGCTCATATCTGTTTACAAATTGTACAACTGTCCCATTACAATAATACATGTCCAATTAAAAGAGTACAACTACCTGGGGCATACCCCGAGGGAGCACAAGCTCACACAACACTAACTACTAAACTACTGCTGGTGGTACAAGTCTGACGCAACGCCTCTGCAAGCCAAACACACGGCAAGCCCTGAAAAGAACTGTAGGGGAGTGAGCCTCAACAAGTCACTGGCTCAGTAGGGGCTACCCAAAACAATACTGTAACCACAGACACCTCGACCCCAATGGGTCTCACTGGCAACAATAATAGCCAAACCATTTCATGCTCACATCATGATAATAAATAACAATTAAACATGCTTATGATAATAAACATAAAGTCCTCAGAAGAAATGTAGAACTACAGGATTAACATAATATCATTAATCAGCCCAACTATTAAAGTGCCTAAACCACTGTCTCACTGGCACACTGCTACAACAACGGGTTGCCTAAACTATAAGCCACACAGGCAAGTTACTGCCCAGGCTACAAGCTTTATAGGCGAACCACAAACACTTGAGTAACAGGACTGCTAAGAAGAGCTAGTCCTTGATACTACAAACCTCACTACATCGAAAACTACACACCAAGCAATAAGACTAGCTACCACGAAGCCAATTCATAACACACTAAAACTAATTATACCCCAAAAGAGTAAAACTCAACAAGTGGAAGATCTCACACGGCCTCCACGGAGCATAGCTCTACTAAACCACAATATGCCTTGGCCACAAGCCTCATCGGCAAATTACCCACTAAGGTAACGTAATTAATAATCTCAACTAATGCACAATAAATTATAAGTAAAGATCTACTTGAAACGGTTCAGATATAACAGTGGTAGGTCAAACCACAAGACCTCCTCAACACACTAGTACCCGGAAAGATTAGTACATAATGTATCACCACAAAACTACAAAGTAACCCACGAAGGAAATAGGTACCTGCTACTCTGAGGTACCACAACACAAACACCCGAACAAGGTACAAGAAGGTGGTAAACACCACACTGAACCACAATTATATTATGCCATCATTTAGGCACCACATTACGGGTAAAACCTCAACTGGCAAGTCACACAAACCACAACTCAGTCACAACTGTGCCAACACCAGGGCACACCATAAACTGGTCAACCTTGACCACGAGTCACAAACTCACAAACTACGACAAGTAGCAAAGCACGAGTCGGAAGGGAACGACGTCGCCACAACTACAACTGGAGCTACTAAGCACGAGTCAGAAAGAACGACGCCACCACACGGGAACGGACTACTGGCTGATCAGGCCAATATCCAACCCAGACAACACAACACAAGAACAACCTCTCAGCCTCGCAGTCACGTACGAAAGGTCCAACTGCCGCTCCACTAGGAAGAAGTCAAACAACTGTGGAGACTAACCAACACCACACCTGCAGACACACAGCTGCAGGCCCATGCCTGGCACCTCTAGAGTCTCTGGCCGGAGCACTCTAAAGTGAGGCACTGGAAAACAGGACTAGCTGGGGACCAGTACGTCTACCGTGTCCGTACCCCCAACCACGAGCGCGCTACAAGCGACAAAAGAACAAACTCTGGGAAGTCACTGTCCCACTGTCGTCTTTCCCTCAGCCGGACGTACAACTCAAACTCAGGAGTGAGGGTGTCCAGGAAGACGACACAGACCTCGACGGTACAACACAAGTACCGGGAAAAAACCCCGAGCACAACAAACACATGTGCCTGGCTCACAAAGAACCTGGGGTACCCGACTAGAGAGGCATTCTGGAATAGGCGCCGGACCACCACACTCGGCAAGCTCAAACCACGATACTTACTTAAACACTTTCTGTTACCGATCACGGTACACAATCACCATTAAAGATAGCTTGTGACTAGGACAAGCTAACTTGCACAACTACACATACTAGCCATATTAAAAATAACACCGCAGTTTGTCATTGGTCACACGGTGACCTACAAGCTAACTCACACTAACACATATATAAATCACGATAGTCAATCATATTGACCTATCAATAATCATCTTGTGACAATAGAGGTCACATTAAACACAAATCACGATAATCACACTTATATTTTACTAATTATCCATCTAGGATAATCTATAAAAGATTCTAATGGATCAGGGCTAGATTCAAACATGAACCTCATCGCCACAACACCACAATAATTATCATATAATAAACATAATAACATATAATGTGCCATAAACACACAAACCATATGCACAACGCTCAAACACGTAGACAACACGTCCAAACCACGTAGTCAACACGTGTATAATACACTCTGGTTAGTGTATCACACGTCAGTCACGTAAACCACATGTCCAACACATGGACAACAGGCACATACTTAAACCACTACATGCACCACTCATTATTCAAGTAAAACATGCCCATTACATGAGCAGTATGCTCCAAGAGCATAACAAGTGCACTGGCTCACACCGGTCATCGCCATGCACACACAATCACACAATATTCATAACCAGGAAAGCTACGTAAACAACACTGCATGGATACATGTACAGGTTGGCGGCAACATCGACTGCCGCTTGAAGGAAGTAAACGGCAAGCGATCTAGCCGTCTATATCCCGGGTGGTGATCTTGGCGGCAAGCGATCTTGACGCCAAGTTCTCCGGCCTAAAACCCTGCAGAAACCCTAATCCAGCTCTACAGGTTTTCCAACCGTTTAAACTACAGAGAAACATATAAAAACAGTTCCTTTAACATACCAGAACCCGAAACAACCCATTACAACATGCTCCATTCGCTAAATTACTCAAACCACCCATTAACCCCACATGGTGCAACTTAATCCGAAAATACAATAAAAATTCTGGTTCAAGTGATTAGGTCGTGTTTTAATGTTTCTAACAAGCTAACAGGGCTCGACCCCTACCTCAGAAACACAATTAAACTCCCGAAGAACCTCAAATCACGCCGAAACCCGAGAAACGTCCCACGAACACCGCGCTCCAATCCGTCATTCCCCGCTCGATCTGCAGCTACCACGCGCACCACGGCCTTCCCACGAGCTCCCGCTGACCGTCAGAACTCGCGAAGAAGCTCAAGGGTGAAGGTGGGGGAAGAGGAAGGGAGAAGAAGGAGAAAGAACAGAGCTCGGGTCTGCCATAAAAACACAGGCATGCCAGGTTAACGTCAACCCTTTGGCCGTTTAACCAGACCGCCACAACTAGACGTCCACAAAGCTTGACACCAAGTTCAACAGTCGACGTCCTCATCGATGGACGCCAACACACTGCTGGTGTCCAGCAAGCTGAACACCAACACGGACCCAAACCAAACCCGGTAAGGATCTAGTAAGAAACACACAACACTAATGGGCCTCACATTGGCCACCAAACCCACTAAACCTGGATCCACGGGGATCCGGAAAACGCGCACGTTACATTATTATCACCTAAAAACAAATGTCGTCCTCGACATTTAAAGCAAACTACGATAAACCAATTATCACCTAAAATAATTAAAGTCAAACACAGAACAAGTAGTATATCTTTCTCTGCTTCGGCCTTTCAATTCATCTCACAACTACTCTGTTCTGTCAATTCCATTGCCTTTCTTTAGCTTTTATCCGTAGGCGATTCTTCCTTGCCAATGGTGCTTTATCTCCTTGGACTAACCTGCTTCCACAATTTCTGGGCTGTGTTTGCAATATTTCTTTCGAGACCGCTTTATCTTTCTCAAATATCTTACACTGTAATATTCTTTCATACCATTATTTTCTTTTTCCATTTATCACTGCTTGTTGTTATCCTGCCTCATCTGCATTTATATTCACAACTGACACCTCTTCAGAGAAAATCAATCACCATCTTTGAATTTCCTACCTTTTCATATTATTCTGTTCCTACAGCTTTAAGTCAATCTCTGATCAAAGACCATAATAAATTTTGTTCCTTTATTTGGCTGCGCAAAACTTTACATTTTCTCCTTATCCCAGTAAACTTAAACAATCTCTGAATATTAAGTCTTTCTTTACTTCTGCTTCCGCTGCGTTACTCTGATCACACTGAACACTTGTACAAAATATTTCACAATTTCTGCTTACAGTATTACTTTTAATTGCTTTCTTCTGACTTCAACTGCTTCTCAAATTATCCCATTCAATTAATTCTTGCTGAAGAAATTACTGCAATTTCTGATCTGCCAAACCACTATTGACATATTGCGCTTTTCATATATCTTTCCTGCTTTACTGACATTCTCTAGCTAATCTCATAGCTTTGTTGCATAAACTTTCCAAATACTCTTTAATTAATTTATTCTTGCTCCTGCACGAAATTCTGGATAACAATTTCCTTTCTGCTCAATTAAATCATCTCTTTACACCAATATGCAAACTCTAATTGACATTTCCTGACTCATCTGATCTTATTCACTCCATCATTTGCTAAATTCTTCTTTCTCTAATCCATATCTTTTCTTTATCTAAACTGCCAATCATCAACTAAATATTCCTCTTGTGTAAATTTCATAAATCTTTATTGCACATTAATCCTTATTTTCTCTCTTTCTTTATTCAACTGATCATTTCTATACTTATTTATACAAATCTTCATATCACACTTCCTTCCTGCTATCATCATATTTCATAACAATATTTTTCTCAGATTTCTGATCTCGGGCATATTTAATCTAGCTGCCATAATTCTCTGCTCTTTTATGTACTGATACTTCTTTTAAAGCTGATCTGCCTTTTTTTTTTTTGATCATATCAAACTCTTCATACACTAATCACATTCTTATACACATTATTTCTTAATATCATCTAACTCAGATCTCTAATGCTACATTACATTTGCTGAGATTCTCACACACTGACCTGATCCTTATCACCATGTTACCATACACCTGTCTCTGCCAACTTTCTGTCTCATTAAAAGTTACTGAATTCCATAGCCAATCTTGCTAATCTCTTCAATTCCTCTAACTGCAAATCTTTAACAACCAAACTAATCTATCACAGAAATATTTTATACCTGTCTCTGCCAACTCTGCACTTTATTAACATATAACAGGTATATCCTTCTCAAGGCATTACTTTACATTTCTCTTCTAATCTCTGCAACTGAAAACTTTTAAATACTATACTTTAACTGCTTTAACTGCACTAGTGCCAGGATGCTACCACACAACTTATGCCACTATTCACATTATGGCACAACAGCTACTCACAATTACCAATCTAACAAACAAAAACTCACGGTTTACGTGCCAAAAGCAAACGTAAAAACTACTTCATATCACACAAAACCACAGACTTACTACCAACAGTGGACATTAATCCATGTATTGGGACATTGTACTTTCAATGTCTTTTCATATTCTAACTGGACATTGCTCTGATACCAACTGTGACGGATCGGGTATTTATGCCCATTAAGCCTCACTTTGGTAATGAGTTAACTCAAAGTTAACTCAGAGTTAACTCAAAGTTAACTTAAATGGACTTTGGCAACCAAAAAAGTTAACTCGGTTAGGTTTGAGTTAACTTTGAGTTAACTCAACTTTTTCTAACCCACCCACACCCATGGAATAGAGTTAACTCAAAGTTAACTCAACTTTTTCTAACCCACTCACAAAGCAGAAATTGAGTTAACCTTGGATAACTTTAGCCATGGGTTGTAGTTAACTCAAACTCCAACCCATTACCAAAGTGAGGCTAAGACTCCATAACCAGATCCGCCTCCCACGAACGCACCAAAGTGTCGTAAGGGATATCTCACACACGTGTCCAGTAAGAGTACAAAAAGACAAACCACAAGAATATAAGACACAAGAAAGTACATATGCTCATATCTGTTTACAAATTGTACAACTGTCCCATTACAATAATACATGTCCAATTAAAAGAGTACAACTACCTGGGGCATACCTCGAGGGAGCACAAGCTCACACAACACTAACTACTAAACTACTGCTGGTGGTACAAGTCTGACGCAACGCCTCTGCAAGCGAAACACAGGCAAGCCCTGAAAGGAACTGTAGGGGAGTGAGCCTCAACAAGTCACTGGCTCAGTAGGGGCTACCCAAAACAATACTGTAACCACAGACACCTCGACCCCAATGGGTCTCACTGGCAACAATAATAGCCAAACCATTTCATGCTCACATCATGATAATAAATAACAATTAAACATGCTTATGATAAAAAACATAAAGTCCTCAGAAGAAATGTAGAACTACAGGATTAACATAATATCATTAATCAGCCCAACTATTAAAGTGCCTAAACCACAGTCTCACTGGCACACTGCTACAACAACGGGTTGCCTAAACTATAAGCCACACTGGCAAGTTACTGCCCAGGCTACAAGCTTTATAGGCGAACCACAACACTTGAGTAACAGGACTGCTAAGAAAGAGCTAGTCCTTGATACTACAAACCTCACTACATCGGAAACTACACACCAAGCAATAAGACTAGCTACCACAAAGCCAATTCATAACACACTAAAACTAATTATACCCCAAAAGAGTAAAACTCAACAAGTGGAAGATCTCACACGGCCTCCACAGAGCATAGCTCTACTAAACCACAATATGCCTTGGCCACAAGCCTCATCGGCAAATTACCCACTAAGGTAACGTAATTAATAATCTCAACTAATGCACAATAAATTATAAGCAAAGATCTACTTGAAACGGTTCAGATATAACAAGTGGTAGGTCAAACCACAAGACCTCCTCAACACACTAGTACCCGGAAAGATTAGTACATAATGTATCACCACAAAACTACAAAGTAACCACGAAGGAAATAGGTACCTGCTACTCTGAGGTACCACAACACAAACACCCGAACAAGGTACAAGAAGGTGGTAAACACCACACTGAACCACAATTATATTATGCCATCATTTAGGCACCACATTACGGGTAAACCTCAACTGGCAAGTCACACAAACCACAACTCAGTCACAACTGTGCCAACACCAGGGCACACCATAACTGGTCAACCTTGACCACGAGTCACAAACTCACAAACTACGACAAGTAGCAAAGCACGAGTCGGAAGGGAACGACGTCACCACAACTACAACTGGAGCTACTAAGCACGAGTCAGAAAGAACAACGCCACCACACGGGAACGGACTACTGGCTGATCAGGCCAATATCCAACCCGGACAACACAACACAAGAACAACCTCTCAGCCTCGCAGTCACGGACGAAAGGTCCAACTGCCGCTCCACTAGGAAGAAGTCAAACAACTGTGGAGACTAACCAACACCACACCTACAGACACACAGCTGCAGGCCCATGCCTGGCACCTCTAGAGTCTCTGGCCGGAGCACTCTAAAGTGAGGCACTGGAAAACAGGACTAGCTGGGGACCAGTACGTCTACCGGTGTCCGTACCCCCAACCACGAGCGCGCTACAAGCGACAAAAGAACAAACTCTGGGAAGTCGCTGTCCCACTGCCGTCTTTCCCTCAGCCGACGTACAACTCAAACTCAGGAGTGAGGGTGTCCAGGAAGACACACAGACCTCGACGGTACAACACAAGTACCGGGACAAAACCCCGAGCACAACAAACACACGTGCCTGGCTCACAAAGAACCTGGGGTACTCGACTAGAGAGGCATTCCGAAATAGGCGCCGGACCACCACACTCGGCAAGCTCAAACCACGATACTTACTTAAACACTTTCTGTTACCGATCACGGTACACAAATCACCATTAAGATAGCTTGTGACTAGGACAAGCTAACTTGCACAACTACACATACTAGCCATATTAAAAATAACACCGCAGTTTGTCATTGGTCACACGGTGACCTACAAGCTAACTCACACTAACACATATATAAATCACGATAGTCAATCATATTTGACCTATCAATAATCATCTTGTGACAATAGAGGTCACATTAAACACAAATCACGATAATCACACTTATATTTTACTAATTATCCATCTAGGATAATCTATAAAAGATTCTAACGGATCAGGGCTAGATTCAAACATGAACCTCATCGCCACAACACCACAATAATTATCATATAATAAACATAATAACATATAATGTGCCATAAACACACAAACCATATGCACAACGCTCAACACGTAGACAACACGTCCAAACCACGTAGTCAACACGTGTATAATACACTATGGTTAGTGTATCATACGTCAGTCACGTAAACCACATGTCCAACACATGGACAACAGGCACATACTTAAACCACTACATGCACCACTCATTATTCAAGTAAAACATGCCCATTACATGAGCAGTATGCTCCAAGAGCATAGCAAGTGCACTGGCTCACACCGGTCATCGCCATGCACACACAATCACACAATAATCATAACCAGAAAAGCTACGTAAACAACACTGCATGGATACATGCACAGGTTGGCGGCAACATCGACTGCCGCTTGAAGGAAGTAAACGGCAAGCGATCTAGCCGTCTATATCCCGGCTGGTGATCTTGGCGGCAAGCGATCTTGACGCCAAGTTCTCCGGCCTAAACCCTGCAGAAACCTAATCCAGCTCTACAGGTTTTCCAACCGTTTAAACTACAGAGAAACATATAAAAACAGTTCCTTTAACATACCAGAACCCGAAACAACCCATTACAACATGCTCCATTCGCTAAATTACTCAAACCACCCATTAACCCCACATGGTGCAACTTAATCCGAAAATACAATAAAAATGCTGGTTCAAGTGATTAGGTCATGTTTTAATGTTTCTAACAAGCTAACAGGGCTCGACCCCTACCTCAGAAACGCAATTAAACTCCCGAAGAACCTTGAATCACGCCGAAACCCGAGAAACGTCCCACGAACACCGCACTCCAATCCGTCATTCCCCGCCCGATCTCCAGCTACCACGTGCACCACGGCCTTCCCATGAGCTCCCGCCGACCGTCAGAACTCGCGAAGAAGCTCAACGGTGAAGGTGGGGGAAGAGGAAGGGAGAAGAAGGAGAAAGAACAGAGCTCGGGTCTGCCATAAAACACAGGCATGCCAGGTTAACGTCAACCCTTTGGCCGTTTAACCAGACTGCCACAACTAGACGTCCACAAAGCTTGACGCCAAGTTCAACAGTCGACGTCCTCATCGATGGACGCCAACACACTGCTGGTGTCCAGCAAGCTGAACACCAACACGGACCCAAACCAAACCCGGTAAGGATCTAGTAAGAAACACACAACACTAATGGGCC
Source organism: Colocasia esculenta (assembly GCA_014218235.1). Lineage (NCBI taxonomy): Eukaryota > Viridiplantae > Streptophyta > Magnoliopsida > Alismatales > Araceae > Colocasia > Colocasia esculenta. The sequence goes on along the minus strand of CM024761.1, from coordinate 47,066,048 downwards.
TCACATTGGCCACCAAACCACTAAACCTGGATCCACGGGGATCCGAAAAACGCGCGACGTTACAGCTTAGTCTTCAATAATTGAAAATTACTCTCACACTTCTCGACCAAACAAACTTCACTCCCTTCTGGTAAGCTGAGTCAAAGGGTGGCGATGGATGAAAATCCCTCAATAAAACGCCGATAGTAACCGCTAAACCAATAAAACTACGAATCTCCGAATGGGTCTTGGGAATCTCCCACCATAACTGCCTGGACCTTTGCTGGATCCACTGCAACACCAGCACCGGAGAAAACATGCCCGGGAAATGAACCTCGCGCAACCAGAAATCGCACTTGCTGAATTTTGCATACAGCTTGTGCTCACGAAGAACCTCTAACACTAACCTCAAATGCTGACGGTGCGTGCCTCATCCGGAGAGTAGACCAACACGTCGTCAATAAACACTACGACAAAGCTATCTAGATAAGGCCTAAACACCCTGTTCATGAGATCCATGAACGTTGCAGGGGCATTGGTCAATCCGAAAGGAGGACCAAAAACTCATAATGCCCATAACGGGTTCTAAACGCCGTCTTGGACACGTCCTCACTCCGAATCCTCAACTAATGATAACCAGATCGCAAATCAATCTTAGAAAAGACTGATGCATCCCGCAACTGGTCAAACAAGTCATCAATACGAGGTAAGGGATACCTGTTCTTCACAGTCACTTGGTTCAACTTCTTGTAGTTGATGCATAGACTAAGTGACCCGTCTTTCTTCTTGACGAACAATACAGGCGTGCCCCAAGGGAAACACTAGGGTGAATAAATCCCTTATCAAGCAACTCTTGCAACTGCTTCCTCAACTCGGCTAACTCCGCAGGTGCCATCCGATATGGGGCCTTCGAGATAGGAGAGGTGCCCGGTAGCAACTCTATGGTAAACTCTATCTCTCTATCCAGTGGCAAACCAGACAAATCATCAGGAAAGATGTCCGGAAAATCCTGCACTACCTCAATCTTTGCAAGAGTAGGTGACTCATCAGCCTCTGCACTAGTACCACGCTGGCAAGAAAAGCGTCACAACCCTTGTTCACCGTGCGCATCGCCTTCAAGGCAGAGATGACTAACTTTCCAGCCAAGTTCCTTGGTAAGAGATGAGAGAACTCGTCCTCACCAGGAATGCGAAAACAATCCTCTCTCCGGCGACAATCCACTAACGCATAGTGCTCCTCTAGCCAATCCAGACCAAGAATAGCATCATAGTCTTCATCTTTAGCAAGAAGAAACACCCATCTAGGATTCTATCCTCAATGCACACAGGTAACGACGGAATGCACTTCCTAGTCGATACCGTACCCACAGGGGTGTGCACAGACAAAGGGACCTCTAAATCCTCAGACTCTATACCTGACTCTAGGGCTAACTGCCTAGCGAACCGCTCGGAAATGAACGAGTGAGTAGCACCCGTATCAAACAAAACCCGAGCGTGCACACCTAAAAGAAAAACCGTACCTTCGGTGACATGCTCCGCCTGCTCGACGTCCTCACGAGCTAAAGAAAACACTCGAACTGGGGCTCGAGGCCTTCCTGGTCTTCCTGTAGCTGGCGTCGCTGCCGCTACAGCTGGGCAGCGCTCCGCGCTGGACTCCCTGCTGAAGTCTTGGGCAATCCTTGATCTTGTGTCACTGCTTCCGCACTTCAAGCACTTGCCCGTAATCATCCAACATTCGGTACCACCATGTGTCTTCCCACAGTGGGGACACTCTTTCTTCACACCAGGGGAACGTACAGAGGGTACCTGAGAACTGCCGACTGCCACGGATCGCTGCGGTGTCTGGTACACTACTTTCTTCTTGTCTTTCCGTTGGAAAGTCACTGCTGGCCTCTTCTGCTAAGCTTTCTTTTCTTCCAGGTATTGCTCCATCTCTCCCTCCTGCCTACAAGCAGCACTGAGGGCCTCATCCAACGTGCGGTGGTCAAATGCCACGAGTCTCGTCCGCAGTGATGGCTTGAGTCCCATTATGAACTTCTTTGTCTTCCTGCGCTCGTCTGCCACGATATGAGGTGCATATTTAGAGAGTTCAGAAATCTTGCCTCATATTCTAGCACAGTCATAGAGCCTTGAGCCAAAGATAGGAATTCCTGCTCCATCCGATCTTGCACATGCTCGGGACGAACTTGGCCCGAAAGAGCCTCACGAACTCGTCCCAAGCACCGTCGATAGCTCCATCCTCAAACCGGGTACGCAACAATGAAGCCCACCATACATCAGCTCTTTTCTGTAGTACATCGCTCATAAGCACCATCTAAACAAATCTAGCTTAACAAACATACAAGCATATAACTAAAGCATACCTGTAGCATGTAGGTGGCCAATGTAACTTATCCTCATCTGCACACCTGATGGCTCGGAAGATCTTTTCTATCTCCCTCATCCAGCTTTCTGCAACAACGGATCGCTCTCCCCCTTAAAGAGGGTGGCACCATCCTCTTGAATCTCTCCATGGTAGAAGGTCCACCATGGTCCTGAGTTGGTACTTGAGCCTGCTACATCACAACAAAACAATACACAATCAACATAATATCGCACAATCAAATAAAACATCTAATAATTCATTTTATTAGTCTAACCTGAGCCTCCAACTGAGCCTGGAGTGCTGCCTGGGTATGAGCCTGCGTCTGCATGCTTACACCAGACCTTGCATGAATACTCCATAATCCACAGGTGGCGGTGGGGAAGTACAGGACCTTGCGGTGCCGGGGCCTGCTGCTCCACCCGCTCGTCACGTCGCGGCTCGTCCTCACGGGCCGGCGCTCCGCCACGCCTACCTCTCGAAGCCATGGCTGTAATAAATTTCAGCCACCATTAGAGCTAGGTTACTAAGTTTTCTAACCATCTTCTTATCTACTTTTCATTCATTATTAATCAATCTACACATGTGGACATTCCTATGTAGACTTAGCATGTAATGAAGATGATGACTTATGTATATTCATGTGCAATCTCAACCGGTTGCTCTGATACCAATCTCTGTGACGACCCTCATTATACCGGTACGGTTATACCAACCCACGTCGGTATAGTGAGTGTCATCACAGTGGGACATTACCCAACAATGACATTCAGCTGAGATACACGTGAATATAAGAATAAGAGTACCGGAAGTAAAAGAACCACTGTCTTCATTCATTCATCATCCACATTTAACATACATGATTTGATAACATTTTAAGAACTAAAAGTCCACATAATTCAAATTTCTGAAAATTAAATACATAAATGTCCACACTTATACATTCTTCCATAATAAAGATAATACAATGTTCAATACATACATCAAAATGCTATAGTCACAACTAAGCTCCACAAATAGCTACTCCCCGCGCCGGAGTCGCTCTCCACGTCTCCTGCAAAGTGTGTGTCACCTACTACACCTGTACGCCGAAGCAAGTAGTGAGTCTAAAAGACTCCGCAAGTATTCTACAAATACCGCACATGCACTATCATGGTAGTTGCACATACACATTCATAAGACACCACATGTAGCATGCTTGACATTAAATTTTACAACTGTCATGGTAAATCTACAATTTAAATACATGGACTATGCTTTCAGATTTGCAGAAATAGAATCACCTATCACATATTTTCTATTCATTTTCTCACATAAACAATCTACCTTCAACCAACTAAGACATGAAAGCCATTACATAAATTTCCGAATATGCATGAAAGGACACATACTAACATGGAATCTACACATTCCTACGCATATACATGACCATTTTCATACTTTAAGCTTGCTGTTTGATGTTGGTTTAACACTTTAACAATCTAACACATGAAAGCTACATCTCATTCAAACCACAATGTGAAAGTAAACATACATGGAATGATTTACACATAAGTAAGGATTGTCCCTAGCATGGATTCTACGCATTGTACACATATAAGACATGATCGTACCACATCTATATTGCTGTTCTAACATGATTTCAGATCCCATATCATGGATTTCAATCTCACATCCTCACATTTCGGTTTCACATTTTTACACAATTTCTTGTTTCACATCTTTAACACATTACACATTGCACGTTTACACATTGTTCACACTACTAATTTGCACATGGTCACAATCACATTCACATTTTGTTTTCACATGGACACATACACATTTACACATTCACATTTAGTGTCATGACACATAGTCCAAACCACCAAAGAAGGACACAACACATCACATCACATAGACGCCATCAAGGCAATACAATGGCGACTCTTGGACTGCACAGACCGGAGAACAAGTCTCCACCCTAACCAGTGGTACTTGTCCACCTCCAGGATTTCCCCCTAATGCCCTTAGGGTCACTACACATTGAACCTTCTCAGGGGGACTTTTCCCTGATACGGTTCCACTTGTTGGGTTGAATGCATATTCATATCATTTCCCTCCTATTTTGATGATGACAAGAGGTAATTTTAAAACAATTCAATTGAAATCAATACCTGAAATCAATGTTCAAAAAGCATATTTCAAATCACATTTATCATTGATGTTCATGATAAATCATTTAACTAATGATATATGTGTTTAATTTTCAGGTACAAACATTTTTTTTTTGCAAAAGATGTGTCGACACACCCATCAATGGTGTCGACACAACAACACAGATTCAAAGGCAAAATGTGTAAAAATGTTGAGACTGTGTCGACACAAGTCAAGAGTGTGTCGACACGAGTTGCAGTTTTTCAGGAATCAGTCCACCCAGGTCGACACACTCTCAGAGCAGGTTGACACTAGACCCAGTTCCCAGAACAGCCAGTTTGAAGAATTGGGACAGCAGGTCGACACACTCTCAGAGCAGGTCGACACTAGACCCAGTTCCCAGAACAGCCAGTTTGAAGAATTGGGACAGCAGGTCGACACACTCTCAGAGCATGTCGACACGGGACCTTCTTCCCAGAACATCAGTTCTCATATTTGGGACAGTGTGTCGACACTACCACCAGGGCAGGTCGACACACTACGGGAAGTTTGCAACTTAAAGTGGATGGCTGCCACGTGTCAGCCCAGGCCGATAGGGTATCATCCTAGGATCGTGTGCCCTTATACCTAAAAGGTATCTTTGGACTCTTTTGGATATAAAAGGCCCTCTATTGGCCATCCATCCAAAAAAGAAGAGACCCAACTGCCTCTCAGAGCCTCCTGAAAGTTCATTGGCGACTGCAAGATGTTGTCTCCCTTCTCTGCTCTCCGTGTGCTTCCAGAAAACCAATTCTCACCAAGCCAAGTGTGAGAATTGGAATGTGATCCTTGCAGAAACCTCTGAAGCATCCCAAGGAAGCAGATCCTGTAGAAGCCTTCGTTGGAGAAGAATTCAAGGAAGATCCAACAATTCCAAAGTGCAGAGCATCGGTTTTGGACTTCAAGAGTGCAATCTTCTTCCCAATCCAAGCTTCTACAAGGGAGTACACTTGAAGAACGAAGCTATCTAATACAATTCATTGTACTTCTGTTCTTCTGAGATAGCTTTTGAGATTATGCAAGTGCTTCTGCATAGCTCTCATTAGTGCTCTCATTTTTGACTAGATCTGTGCTAGAAGGTCTATGTCTTGAGTTGGTGTCTAGCAACCATTGTGTGAGCATTGTGCTCAAGTTGTGTGAGCATTGTGCTTAGATTGTTGTGAGCCGTCGTGCTCAGTTTGAGTTGTCTAACTCAAGGTTGTGTTGAGCAGTCTTGCTCAGTGGTTCTAGAGTAGTCTTGCTCTAGAAGTTGTGTGAGTTGTAAGCTCTCAAGTGTTGGAGTTGTCAGGCCCAGTGGGTGTGTACCCGGTTGTTTTAGTGAATCCTCACAGGGTGTGAGGGTGGATGTAGGAATCACTTGGGTGATTTCCGAACCACCTAAAAATCCTTATGCACTTGTCTATCTGTGGTTTGATTTCATTATCCGTTAGATGCTTGCATAGGATCGTTTAAAGTTCACTTAATCAACTGATTTCATATCTGCTTTTACCAACTCACTCAAATATCATCAGATCTGGGTTTTTCACTGATAAAATTGCCTCTGATTCAAAAGTGTTTTTAAACTGTTTAAGCTTCCGCAGAAAGTGGCATAGATCTATTCATCCCCCCCCCCCCTTTAGATCTTATCCACACCTTTTCCTCGATCCTTCACCACTGCCCTCTACGGAAGCAGTGTCACATTTGGAACAAGTTACACATTACACATTTTTACCGATTTTAACACATAGGTTACACATGTCACTCTCATTTCATTCACTTTCTCACTCACATGCAGACTTCTCTGTTTTTCCTAGCATGGCACTACAATTACAGAAGTTTAGCACTCAGAAAATTTCGCTAATCAGGTTGCTATATACAAAATCAAATCATTTTACAAAGGCATGCATTAATTTCACATTTTTATATGGAAAATTCATATTGCATCATGTACTGGTCCAAATGACCTGAAATTTTAACCACAAGCTAATTTCAGGCTTAGGATCCCACATGCAATTTTCAGATTTTTCTGACTCAAAATGAAATTTCAGAAAATTAACCATCCATTCCACACTAATATTCATAATGCAATTTAACATGGAGTTAAACAAAATCACAAATTTTAATAGCTCACTGTTTGCACCCTAGCATGCACAGGGTCACAGAATTTGTTCCCGAATTTATCGAGCAACTCTCAATTTACTGGAATTTAACATGACCTACGCATGATTTCTATTTTCCCAAAACAGATTTTTTTTTTATATAATCATACAAGCATGGGAAAAATGTCAGAAACTCAGAGCACAGATAGTAACATGCATACATGGTCTAGCAAATTTGGGCAACAAAACTTTGCCACTGATCATTAGGATCATGGTGAATACACATGGCCATTCTTTTCGCATACACATTAGATAAACAATTAAACTCAACCACCCATAAAATAGATGTACATTCATTCTCCCATTCATCACATTAGCTAGTGTACATAGTATATAAGAGTTACATTATATCCTCATCGCAAAACACGTCGAAATTAATCATATAGAAGGGCAGAACAGCTTGTTGTTCTGCTCAGATGAACTTGGCGGCGGTCTCTGGCCGCTAATTCAATGTCAACGGCATAATCGCTGGACGCTAAGCATGATCTTAGCGGCAAGCGATATTTCCGTTAATGTCAGGTCTGTGCAGAACACAGACCCGAGCTCCAAAGATGGGGTGAACTTGGGGGTCTAGGACACGAGGGAAAATGTATAAAAATGGTAAAACCATCCTAGACACATACATGAACACTATGGGTAGGGTACTTGCCTTTTAGGTACACTCCAACGGGATCAAAAGCTTGGTGAATCTCTCCTTGGGCTGTCCCAAGAAGCCTCCAAAACACCACTCCTCCGGGTTCTTGGTCGATGCAGGTGCTAAGCCAGTGGTGGGGAAGCCTTCTCCTTGGTTCCCTCTAGCCTCCAGTTGCAATAGAACGCCGGAGGAAGCCTTGGATCGCCGGATTGAAGCCTCCAAAGTTCAGTCTTTGCACAATACCGAGCTAGGGTTTTCTCTCCTCTTTGCAAAGAGTCAAGAGAGGATTTCTGGTGCAAAAGGGAGTTTGTATATAGAGGAGAGGAGCTCTCCTCTCACGCAGGTCAGACAAGAGGGCCATCAGACCATTGGAGACAGCTCCCCAATGGGTGAGCTAGCTTGCTCCCGGAATTCTGGGCTCTACAACGCATGCAGGTCAGAGAAGTTGGCGTCCACATCGCTGGACGCTGGACTTAGTGTTGGCTTTCATAGGGTTGACGCCTACACAACACAAGCGTCCATTGATATTGACGCCAATCTGGCCTTCGGCCAGAACTCCAAAACATGCAGAAACCATGCACATTTTACACCTATATACATGCCATATGTATACGTTATCATGTACACACTACCATCATACCATTCATACACTTTTTACATTTAGTTTATACACATGCATGCAATAGTATACTACTAGTACTTACGTAATTAGTTACATACGTACATACACAACATGAATTATTTACATGCAATACAATAATGCGATAAAATTCGAGGGCCTTACATGCATAGTATCGCTGATTGAGGAGAATCTCCATCGAATTCCATCAAGGCTCCTTAATTCAAGCGTCTGCAAGGCCTCTTCACCAAAGAACAATCATTCTACATCTATTTCTATCATTTCTAAGTTTGTTCTTTCTTATCTCATCTATGATATTTGTGCATGAAGTTCTGCACAAATTTCTGTGTACGAATCTGTCTTGAATCAGATCATTTCTAGAGGATCTGATCTCTTTGTGTTTGATCTAGCTTTTGTACTGTGAGCCGTCGAGCTCTGGTTTGTGAGTCGTCGCACTCACTATGTGGTTTGAGCCGTCGTGCTCAGTTTGGAGTCGTCGTGCTCCAGGTGTTTCTTGAGTCGTTGTACTCACGGGTGTTTGGAGTCGTCGTGCTCCTGTGTGAGTTGTACTCAAGGTTTTGAGTAGTGTGGCCTCACTATGTGAGGGGTGGACGTAGGAATCACTGAAGGTGATTTTCGAACCACCTAAAAATGCACTGTGCAATGGTTTGAATTGTGGTTTGCCTTTGTATCTCGCTAGATGCATGCATAGGGATTTTGCTCACTCTACTAATTGATTTGCTCACACACACTAATCACACTTCAGATCAGTAAATTGTTTGGGTGAATTGATCTCTGATTCGAAGTAATTTTGAATTGCTTAAGCTTCCGCATTAATTGGTGTTAGATCTATTCAACCCCCCCTTCTAGATCTGATCCATCCACCCATCCGATCCCTAACAATTGGTATCAGAGGGTTTACTGTTCATCAGTTGTGTTTTTGGATGATCTGTCTCTGTGTGATTAATCGCTCTGATTCCCAACAATTGGTATCAGAGTGGGTTAATATCTATTTTTGATCTGAATTTGATTGCTTCTGTTTGATCTCTGTGTTAATTGCTTGAATTGTGTGTTTAATCGCTCTGATTCCTCCATTTGGCATTGGAGCAGGTTAACCACTCTAATTGTTAGATCTAATTCCTTGTTACATTGATTCACTGTGATTAGATCTAATAGTCTTTTGTGAGTCTTGGTATAATGGCAAATCTATTTAATCTGCATGAATTTCCTGTTATAATTTTAGAGAAATCACCAGTCTCACCTTCATCAAGTTTTTCAAAGGAAGTACAAAGAAAAGGAGCAAAAGAAATTCACAAGTACATTATGGCAAAGAGGAGCCTCAATGAATCCAGAAAATCAACAATTCATAAGGTTATGGCTCTAACAGCACATTCTAAGAGCTTAGAGCATTCTTCATCCTCTTCAGAACACAAGAGTTCAAATGGGTCTAAAAAGTCAGGTAAATCAACTCCAGATCCATTTGTGTATTATAATTCTGATTCTGATGAAGATGAGGGCAAGTCTTATGCTGAATTGATTAATTTCTGTGAAAAGATACAAAGTCTTAATGTACAACTGAACACTAAAATAAAGACTTTAAAACATTGCCATGAAGAAAGTGAAAACTTGAAAAATACACTTGAATTGCTCCAGATAAATGATAAAGATCCTTCAGAAGAAATTGAGAATTTGAAAATGAAGTTCAGAAACTGAATTTTGAAAATGAAATTTTGAAGGATAAAATCAAAATTTGTGAAAACAAGTTGTCCTAGTTGAAAGAAAATCATGACCAGTTGCAATATGAAAATCTTGATTTGAAAAAGGAAAATGGAAAATTAATTGATCTCAATGAAATCTTCAAATTTGACAATGATCAATTAAACAAACAAATTTCTAACATGGCTCATGATCATCAAATAAATGAGAGATGCAAACAACTTGTTGAAGAAAATCATCATCTAAAAAGGAAGATTGAATGTTTGTTGCATGACAAACCATTGACAATGATTGTAGCAATTTAAGTAATAAAATTTCTGATTTGGAAAAACAAATTGCTAAATTTGAAACTGAAAAGAACAAGATGAAAAATGGTTTAGATGTCATGCTAAATAAACTTCAAATTCAGAAAAGAAGTTGTTGCATTAAAAGCTGAAAAACAGAAGCTTCAACATGATTTGAAGAACACTACAAACACAAGTATTGCTTCTGTGAAACTAAGAAAAATGAAAAGAAAAACACAATAACTTCTGTTAAAACTGCTGTGAACAAGAACCTTGATATCTCTAATGAAAATTTTGTGAAAGTTCTTGTTCAGAAACAGAAAGAGAGGGAGAAAAATGCTGATGTCAAGAAGAATAATCTACTTCCTCCATCAGTCCAAAAAGCTCCAAGGCAAGTTCAAAATTCACATCATGCCAAGAGCCACCAAAAGGTACCTTCTTCTCCTCATGGTAAGTCTCCTCACATGAAAAGGAGATTTCAGCAAATGCATACATGCCAAGGTAAGTACCAGGTAAGAAATGCTCTCATTTGCTTTAAATGTAATAAAACTGGTCATCTTGCCAAACATTGCTGGAATAAAGATCAACATTTCCATAAATATGCCAAATCAGTCCAGTGCTTCACATGTCATAAATTTGGGCATACTTCTAGGGAATGTTGGCATAGAATTGATAATCTTGTGCATGCTCCCATGTTTCATGTTAATGTACATAAGAATAAAGATCAAATTCATGCTGAAAACACTCAGAAATTCTATGTACATGAAAAAGGAACTATTGCACAAAAGATCTCTTCTAAATTCCATGTTAAAAATCTCAATAATAAAAATATGAAAAATAGAAAACAAAATATTCAGTATGTCAGTGGTGCATTCTATACCAATAACTCTAAGATTAGAAACCAAGATTCTAGTGTTTCTAGTCTTCAGAAAAATGCACCTAATATAAAATATTTTTGGATTCAGAAATCATTGTTGCAAATTCATGGAAGATCCTTAGGACCCAAACAAGTTTGGGTTCTAAAATGTGCTGCTTGAATGCTGGATGCAGGGATCCTTGTAGTCAATTTCAAGATGAAGGCTAAAAATGAAGGCTTAATGACTAAGGCTACAAGGAAAGTAAGTGAAGAGAATGAAAGAAAATGAAAAGCTCACCAGGTAAATTCTTCTGAGAGATTCCCTGCTAAATAAAAACTGAAGTCAATTGAAACTCTTATACAAAGATCAATTAGTATATTAAATGGTGAACTGTGGAAGGACAAGTCATGCTTGTCTGGAAACTATCATTATGTGTGAGGAATAACCTCCGCCAAGTACCAATGATCTTCCTTGTGTAAGAGTCATTAACTTTAATTAAAAATCCAAAAAAAAAAAACTTCATGAAAACATAGATGCATTGAGCAAGACAAAAATAAAATCTAGAACTAATTCTACTTATAGTTCTATCAATGAAAGAAATGCATCTATAAAAAAAATGAAAGCATTTTGGATTCAGACATCTTTGTTGCAATCTAACATTGATTTCATTGCAGGACCCAAGCAAGTGTGGGTCCCAAAACCAGCTTGATCAGCAAGCTGGGGAGTCTTGCAGCCATACATTTAAATGGATTCAAGATATTGGCTGTGCAAGGCTAGAAATGATTGGAGAATACAGGTAAATTCTTTGAAAAAGAAATGAAGACTGTTCAGGTAAATTTCTTTATCATTTCAAACTTGAATTGCTTGAATTGAAATGAATGTTTAATTTTTATCTGAACAATGAGAAATGTGTTTCAATGTTACTCCCAACAATGAACTTTATGTCATAACAATTGGAATCATGTTTATGTTATCATGTCTGCTTAACTATGACCATGATTCTGTGTGCATGTCAACTGATTTGACTTTTTGGTATATCAAATAATGACATGTGGAAGAACAAGTTATGCTTGTTTGGAAGCTATCATTATGCGTGAGTAAATACTCCGCCAAGTACCAAAAGTCATGTTATGCTTAAAGCTAATTGTGCTCATAATCATGTGTGAATTATTTGCTAACTTTTTATTTCATGCACATATTAAGGGGAGTAAATTTGAAAAAGTGCAAAATGTTTTCAATAAATGCAATGAATTTCATGCTAAAAATAAAGTGTAATTGACCCTTTTTGCAGTGACTATGTGGTATATCAAATGGTGAAATGTGAAAGGACAAGTTAGGCTTGTCTGGAAACTATCATCATGCGTGAGAAAAATTCTCCGCCAAGTATCAATAGTCTTTTCTGCATAAAAGTCATCAAGCAAAATGAAAATCTCAAAAACTTTATTTTGAGTCTTTGCAAAATTCTTCTCCTTCAATAAATTGTCATGGTGATATATGCTTGATCATGTTCATACTCTTTCTATGCAAATTACTTGGAATGAACATATCTTAATTGCTTAAATGATCATTTCATATCATGCATATCTTATGGGGGAGTGAATTCGAAAGAATCTTTGAGTGAAATGCTGGAGAAATTTGCTGGAAAAATATTCTGTCATATCTGATTCATCATCAACTCCCATTCAGTTTGTTGACAAATATTCTTGCTCATAAATTCCTCACTCTCACATTGCATTGGTATTCTTGGTATATCAAATAGTGATTTGAAGAAAGGCAAGTTAAGCTTGTCTGGACACTTTCACTATGCGTGAGTATATGTCTCCGCCAAGTATCAAGATTCCTTTATGCAATTGTTGAGGGGAGTATTTGTTGAGGGGGAGTTATTGTCTATTCTTCACTAATTTCTCTTGACAATTGTTGTCTATCTTGAACCCCAAATCATCAAAATTTTTGAGTCCTTGTGCTATTTTCTTATGAGAGAATTAAGACATTGAAACTAAACTCATTGTGCATTTAGTTTAATTTCAAAGATTCAGTATCATTTCAAGGTTAAGCAATCATAATACTGAATGTTTTTAAAATGATTTGCAAAACACTATTATAGGCACATGAGTGGCTTTAATATTTCACATGTGTATGTTTAAGCCTTATTTTTACCACATGTTAAGAATAATCTTTCTAAATTCATAGTCTTGACTTCTCTGGTCAAAGCAAATATATTCCTAAAAAATATCAAAAGAAAAATGATCAATCTGGAAAGATACAAACAGAGCAATGCAAATGCTTGAACCACTGAGTAACCGGGTCATTTCACCTAACCAGTGATTTGTTTCGCGTCAAAAAGTGGAAATCAAAATTTTCAACTCTATATAAGATAATGAAAGTTAAACCACTGAGTAATCAGGAGGTCTTGCATCTGATCAATGTGATCTCTTGCACTGAAAAGTGAGATTTAACTAATTTATTCTTGTATTCTTTCTCAGTTAAAATTGAAAGAAAATCAAAAAGACAGGATAGAAAAGCTTAAGACCTTAATTAAGTTCATGTCTACTGAGTTTAGATCTATTATTTTACATTGTGTTAAACTTAAAGCTCCTAACATCCTTGTTAAATATTTCTGCTCATTCATATAGGTCACTTTTCTTCACATTTGCATCATTATTTTAAGTACATTCAGCTCATTATAATTTGCTATTCCTTGTGTTGAGTGTGTCTTTGTGATTAAACTTTGTTGCACAATAACAAAAACATTATCTTTTCTCTCATTTGACAATATCACTTTGCCTCACTTATTTTGATCATTTCTGAATCTTCATTTCCCATTTTTTATCTTTTGGTCTCCAACCATCATTGTGTCTCTCTCTTGTCTATCTTTTTGATGCTGTCAAAAAGGGGGAGAAAGTTCCTTGAAAGGGGGAGAAAGTAAAAGTTTCTAAGGGGAGAATGTTCTTTATGGGGAGAAAGTTCAAAGGATGCATACGGTCAAGGAGAGTTATTGCAGTCAAGGGAGATATGTTTTGTCATCATCAAAAAGGGGGAGATTGTTGGGTTGAGTGTGTTTTGGAACTTCCTAAAGTTGTATTTTAATGATATCCAATGAACATCACTCATACCTTGATTTTGATGATGACATATTGTGATCTTAATGATGACATACTGTGATATTGATGATGACATATTGTGATTTTAATGATGAGATATTGTGATTTTAATGATGACATGCTGTGATTTTAATAATGACATATTGTGATTTTGATGATGATATGTTGAACATGTTATACATTTTATACATATCACAATAATGCTTAAACAACATGTTTTTGATGTTTAATATCTCATATTTTAATGATAATATCTTGTACTAATGGTTTATGTGTTAAATTTTCAGGTTCACACATTTTTGTCTTGGTAGTGTCGACACTAGATCAAGTGAGGTCGACACTAGACCCAGTTTCCAGTAGATCAGTTTGCCTGACTGGGACAGCAGGTCGACACTAGATCAAGTCAGGTCGACATTAGTCTGAGGCAGTGTCGACACAGTTCTAGGCAGTGTCAACACAGTCCCAGGCAGTGTTGACACTAGTCCCAGGCAGTGTCGACACTAGACCCAGTTTCCAGCATAACAGTTTTGCAGAAATGGGACAGCAGGTCGACACACTCCGGCTGAAAGTCAAAATCGTGAATTTCTCTGTACACGTGGCTGCTTGGGATTTAGGGGATTTGACCTAGGTTTTCGTGCCCATGCACCCCAAGGTACTTTATGGACATATGGGGCTATAAATACCCATGTTCCTTGTACCCCAAAGGCAAGAGAGCCCATACACTTCCAGAAGAAGCCTTTTGGTGGCCAAACGGGGTTTTCCAGATCTGTCTCCATCTCCAGAAGCTGCAAGCCATCCTTTCAAGAGGAAGGACAAGGGAATCAAGGGGAATCCATGGAGAGAAGGTTGTTGTGCAAGGCAAGGGAGCAGATCCACTTGAAGAGGCTCAGGAGAAGAAGGATTCCTAGTATTTCAGATGCTACAAATGCATAGTATCGCTGATTGAGGAGAATCTTCATCGAATTCCATCAAGGCTCCTCAATTCAAGCGTCTGCAAGGCCTCTTCACCGAAGAACAATCATTCTACATCTATTTCTATCATTTCTAAGTTTGTTCTTTCTTATCTCATCTATGATATTTGTGTATGAAGTTCTGCACAAATTTCTGTGTACGAATATGTCTTGAATTAGATCATTGCTAGAGGATCTGATCTCTTTTGTGTTTGATCTAGCTTTTGTACTGTGAGCCTTCGAGCTCTGGTTTGTGAGTCGTCGCACTCACTATGTGGTTTGAGCCGTCGTGCTCAATTTGGAGTCGTCGTGCTCCAGGTGTTTCTTGAGTCGTCGTACTCAAGGGTGTTTGGAGTCGTCGTGCTCCTGTGTGAGTTGTACTCAAGATTTTGAGTAGTGTGGCCTCACTGTGTGAGGGTGGACATAGGAATCACTGAAGGTAATTTCCGAACCACCTAAAAATCCTCTGTGCAATGGTTTGAATTGTGGTTTGCCTTTGTATCTCGCTAGATGCATGCATAGGGATTTCGCTCACACTACTAATTGATTTGCTCACACACACTAATCACACTTCAGATCAGTAAATTGTTTGGGTGAATTGATCTCTGATTCGAAGTAATTTTGAATTGCTTAAGCTTCCGCATTAATTGGTGTTAGATCTATTCAACCCCCCTTCTAGATCTGATCCATCCACCCATCCGATCCCTAACATCTCCTTTGTCGCATATTGAGCTCTTATGGAAAAATAAGTATTTCATGCTCTTATGATCAGAATAGACAATGAACTATTCTCCATAGAGATAATGGCTCTAGATTTTGAGTGCAAACACCACCGCAGCTAGTCCTAAGTCATGGACGGGGTAATTGACTTTATGAGGCTTCAATTGTCTTGATGAATAAGCTATCACCTTTTCATTCTGCATTAGCACGCAGCCTAGACCGATTCCACATGCATCAATGTAGACTAAGAATCCTTCGCCCTTGACTGGTAATGCGAGGACAGGTGCAGATGTCAAGCATTGCTTCAGTGTCTAAAAGCTCTTCTCACATTCCTTGCTCTAGACATAGGGTTTCTCCTTTTGCGTAAGGCGAGTAAGAGGTATAGCTATCTTGGAGAAGTCTTTTATGAACCGTCTATAGTAGCCAGCCAGTCCAAGAAAAATTCTGATCTTAGTGACATTGGTCGGTCCCTCCCAGTTTAAGACAGCTTCGACCTTAGAAGGATCCACAACTATACCTTCCTTTGATATGACATGGCCTAGAAATGATACCTCCTCGATCCAGAATTCACACTTGCTCAATTTGGCGTAGAGTTGGTTGTCGCGCAAGATCTGCAGAGCAATCCTCAGATGCTCCTCATACTCTTCCTTGGTTTTTGAGTTTATGAGAATATCATCAATAAATACCACGACGAATTTGTCGAGGTAGGCCGATAGATGTTGTTCATCAGTTGCATAAAAGCTGCAGGAGCATTGGTTAGTCCAAAAGGTATGACTACAAATTCATAATGACCGTACCTGTTCCTAAAGCTATCTTGTAAATATCCGCATCATTAATTCTCATCTGATGATATCCTGATCTAAGGTCAATCTTAGAAAAGTATTTGACTCTTGATATCTGATCAAACAATTCATCAACATGAGGCAGAGGGTATTTGTTCTTGATAGTCAGATGATTCAACTGCCTGTAGTCGATGCATAATCTCATAGATCCGTCCTTCTTCTTGACAAACAACACAGGTGCTCCCCAAGGAGAAGTACTTGGTATTATAAAGCCCTTTTCTAGCAGTTCCATCAACTACTTCTTCAATTCCTTCAATTCAACAGGAGACATTCTATATGGCTAACATGACACTGGTGCAGCTCCAGGGGTTAGATCGATTAAGAAATTCACATCTCGTTCAGGAGGGATACCTGGCAGCTCATCGGGGAACACGTCGGGGTACTCTTGCACTATGTGTATGTCAGACATCTTGGATGCCTTCTTTTCAACTACAATGGCAGCAAGAAATGCCACACATCCTTTCCTTATCATGCTTCGTGCCCGAATTGCAGAGACGAGAGACAAGTGTCTCTTGTGTCTACGTCCCATTAAGGTTAATTTAGGAAATTCACTAAAGGTAATCTTCCCTCTTCTACAGTCAACACAAGCCCCATAAGTAGATAGCCAATTGGCTCCTAAAATGACATCGTAGCCCTACATGGCATACAGATCAGGTCGGCTCTAAGGTTGAGTTCACCAACCATTACATCGGCTAATGGAAAATATTTATTCAATTGGGCTTTCTCCCCCAGTGGTGTAGTGACAGGTAATTCAAATTCAATGGATGCAGGTTTAACATTTAAGGTATCAACAAATGTTTGTGATATGAATGAATGTGTTGCGCCAGTATCAAATAAAACAAATGCTGACTGAGAGAAGACTGGTAAGGTACCTTCCACAACTCCACCTTCCTCGGTGGTCTCCACTTCCTGAACAGCATGCAGTCGGCCAGGCTTCTTTTGCCCAGTCAGGCATTTCTCTTTCTTCTACTCCTTCAGCACAGGTCACTCGGAAATGCGATGATTGCGATTTCCGCAGTGTAGGCAAGCGCCTGCTTTCCTCCAGCATTTAGTAGTAGTATGACCAGGTTTGTCACAATGCTCGTAGTTGGTCTAGTTGGTGTTTGGGGTGTAGGTATCTTGGGCTTCCTTTCTTGATTCGGCCCTCCAGTGATGTTGAACAACCGCTTCTTGCCATTTGTGGGCTTGCTTGAGGAACCTGATGCTGATTCCTTCTTGACTAGTCTACCCTTGATGCGATCGGTAAGGCCGGTCACATCCTCCAACAGCTATGCCTTCTTGACCATCTCGGCATAAGTCTGGATGTCGAGTGGTGCAAGTTGTGTAATATATGAAGGCTTAAGCCCATTAAGAAATCACCTCGCCTTCATCTTCTCTGTGCTAACAAGATGATTGGCATAGCGTGCTAGTCAGTAAAATTGCGCTTCATACTCAGCGACGGTAAGGTGCCTCTGCTTCAGTGTAGCAAATTCAGAGGCTTTCCTCTCCTAGACTCTTTCAGAAAAGTATTTGGAGTTAAAGTGCTCCTTGAATTCTTCCCAAGTGCACTGTGCATCGGCCCTGGTGGCCTCCACGGACTCCCACCAAGCACGGGCGTCTCTTTCCAACTGAAATGTGGCAAGTAATAGCTTATCCCCATCCGAGCATTGCATAACGCGGAAAATAGGTTCGATCTCTTTGAGCCAATTTTCTGCCTTGTCGGGATCAGTGGTCCCACTGAAACGAGGTGGGTTCAAGTTGCGGAAATTCCTATGCAGATCTCCAACTCCTCAGTTTCCATCAGCTCCAACAGCCTGAAGTAGTGCTTGAGTGAGCTTCTGAATAGTTTGTTGCATATCACGGAGTTGTGCATGCTCCGCTGCCATTGCTATGGTTTAAGTTCCTTCAAAAGAGAATTTTATTGTAAGATATTGAGGTTGCACTATGTTTGTGCGTGTGTGAGTTTATTTTATCTTATTACCCAGGGTTCTACCCATCTCTCACATAGGTATGGAATTAGACTCTAAGTCAACGCAGGTCAAACCTAGATCATCCTATACTTAAGAATAACCTAGGCTCTGATACCACAAAACTGTAACGCCTCGACGCAGAATATCGGAGCGGAATTATAGTTAATTAAATAGTACAGAGCGAGAAATAGACAACAAACTATTTCACAATTGAAATAATGCCAAATAAAATCCAACTTCATTAATAATACTTCAAACACTATTACATTCAATAATCAGAGCCAAAACTAGGGCCCAGAGTACTTTATTCAAATCCAGACTATTACATAATGACTAACTAATGACTGACTAACTAACTACTAAGCACGGGTTGACGAAACGGGTCACTCCTGAGCATCCTCCTCATTCCCTTCCTCGTGAGTGTGGTAATCTCCATCAGATTCACCTGAAACACATGAAATAAGTAGCGCAGGATGAGCGATAAATGCCTAGTAGGACTTAATATCTCATGTAAACAAGCATGCTTAAAGTGATTAATGTCTTATCAAGCAGGCTAACTAGAGAGAACGACGAGTACAGTCTAGAGAGTAATGTCGTATGATAACGAGAAACAATAGCACATTGCACGAGAGTATAGCACAACAAGTATGATAACGGATTGGCCATATAACGAGATAGAAAGTAAAGTTGCATAATAGTGCACTAGTCACGATAGCATGTGTTGATCGATATTCTTTCAACCACAAGTTCAAGTAATTTATATCATGAATGATTGCCTTAGATTAAATCTTGAGAGTCATGCATTAAGTGCATGTCAAACACCCAAATCATTAACCCCCGCGAGTTATAGCCTTTCGGGCGCTCTTCCTAGGACCAGCGCTTAAAATGTTGCCTAGCATAGTCATGTTTTTATCTTAGACAATTACAAGATGGCCAATAGAGTACCAAGAATAGATGAGAGTAAGTGACGAATAGACGAGAGTCTAGAGAGAGCGTGAACAGATGAGATTGTAGAGACAGTAGTTGAGAACAGGGACATATTCGTAAAATGACGATAAACAAGCGATAGTAACAGTTGCACAGCACTAGGTCGTGTGCCGGCAGTCTGGTAGAAGTCACAACTGCCTACTAGCTGTGCCATAACACATACCAGCAGTCCAGCGTGATCCCAAGGTAAGAGAGAACACACTAAAGCCATTTGGATCATGCTGATCCCTAGGGGTGTAAAGGGTTTTAAGGATATAACCAGCTTGTCAGCAATGGACGTGCGCCAAAGCCAAAGAGACTTATGGAGGCCTTGACAAGGAGTCCCTGGTCCAGTTAGGAGTATTCCCAATGGAGAGGTGTGTAGACACGCGATTTTGACTCCACCGCCGGCAAATTTCATATTGCGCCATAACGCCACAAATGGCCCTCATATTGCCTTGCAAGAGTATTTTCCCAATATTTCCAGATCTCACCCATTCTTCTTCGGTGCTTCCCCTCCATTTCCAAGGCTCATCGGAGGTCGTGGGCAGAAATCCAAGTCGCGACGGGTCTGGTGGGTGCATTTTCAAGTTGCGACGGGTCTGGCGGTCGCATCTGAAATGCGTCCAGCATGACCAATGCGATTCCATCAAGTCGCACCGGGCATGTTGGGCGTGATCAGGCTGTTTGGCCCTTGTCGAGACGGGCGTGGGGGATGCATTCTGAAACGCGTCCGGCATGGTGGACGCGATTCCATTGATTCCCATTATCACGCTAGGCATGTTGGATGCGACTAGGCCAAATGGTCTTTATCGCGACGGCCTTCTACGACGCGATAAGGATTTTGCTTATTTTATTTACAGAAACTGCCCATTGCCACTTCAAGAACGCGTCCGCTATAGGCAACGCAATTCTAATGTTGGTTTTGGAAGGATTTTCATAAATAAAATATGGAATACTTTATCGTGCCATGCCATCCCGACGCATTTCAAATCCGACACGCGTCAGACTGTATCGACACGATTAGGCCCTAGGCCCCAAAAGTCGTCGCACGTGAGGGCGCCCATGTCTAGAATCATTGCAAATTTTTGAATCACATCCGTCCGTGCCGATGCGATTAGGTTCTGTAACTAAACCCTAGACCCCCGGAAGTCGTCGTATTTATGGCCACGTGCCCAAAATGAAGTCTCGGCGGGGAAGGTCGACGCGTTTCAAGAACACGGCAGTCGTCCCCGACGCCATTCTCAACCATAGCCCGTACCCTACAATGGTCAAATCAAGCGGGAAATGCGGCGCTTCTTAATCGCGGCGGCCATGGTAGACGCGTCTCCAATCAGAGACGCGTCCGCTGTAGCCGACACGATTCAAGCATATGTTGCTTATAAATACAGACCTGAGGGTGAGTTGTTCAGGGGCCCATTCATAGCGGCGAAGTCTTTCCGAATTCTCACCTCGGCTCCCGAGCCAAGGAGGAGCATCTACCATTCCACGCCGACCTATGACCTCCTTCATCAGCATTCGGAGCTGGCGTCGTCCTCCACGCACTTCAGAGAGAAGCGAGAGTGTCTTCCTCCTCTTCTTCCTCCGTCCATTCTGGCAGCACCGCAAGCAACGGATCACTCTCCCCCTTAAAAGAGGGTGGAGCCATCCTCTTGAACCTTTCCATGATGGAAGGTCCACCATGGTCATGAGCCTGGGGAACTGGCGCCTGAGCCTGCTACAATAAACAATACAATTCAACATATATAACACAATAGCAATGTAACAATCATATATTTAAAAGAAAACATACTACTTCTATCTAACATTGCTAACCTGAGCCTCCAGCTGAGCCTGGAGTGCAGCCTGGGTATGGGCCTGCATCTGCATGGCCTACACCAGACCTTGCATAAACACCCCATAGTCTACTGGCGGCGGTGGAGGAAGTACAGTAGGTCCCTGGGGTGCTGGGGCCTGCTGCTCATCCTGATCCTCACTCCTAGGCTCAACTCTCTCCTCTGCTCACTCTCACGAGCAGGAGCACCACGCCTACCTCGTGATGCCATAGCCTACAAGATAGATTAATCACAATTAGGAACTAACCCTCTAATTCCTAACTATGTGGACAATCTATAAAGACTTAGCATATAATGAAGATGATGGCATAATTATATTTATGTACAATCTCAACATGTTCTCTGATACCAATCTCTGTAACGACCCTCCTTATACCTGTACAGTTACACCAACCCACGACGGTATAATGAGTATCGCTATAGTGGGACATTGACCCAACAAATACATTAAGCTGAGATGTACACAAATATAAACATAGAACAACAGAATTAAAGGACTCAATGTAAACTTTTATTCCATCATCCACATTCTATCCACAGTCCATATAGTACAAGAAATAAACTAAATTCACATAATTAAAATTCTAATCAAATTACATTGTCCACATTTGAATTACATAACAATATTGACTACATACCTATGAAAAGAAATACAACGCTATATCTCCACAACAATCTCCTACTCTCACTCCGAGTCACTCCTAGCTATCTCCTCAGAAGAAGTGGAGACACCTGCACCTGTACGCCGAAGCAAGAGTGAGTCTAAAAGACTCAGCAAATAATCCATGGACATTATACATACCTACATCCCATGTACATTTTTCTTCCTATTAGAACAAGCAACACATGTAACATGATTTGAACATTCTTAAATTTTTATGCATTGAGTAACATGATACATGCTTATCATCATTAAGTACAAACCTATCACATGATTTCTACACATTTATTAACATGCTTAACCATTCTAAAGCTCATTGAATCATGCAATTATACACATGCAACTAAAACATGGATTTCACACATAATGAAAGCAATAATCCCAGCATGGATTCTATGTACATTTTCATATGCTTAACACAATTATAAACATGATTAGCTTGCTGTTTTGACATGGATTTAACACATTCATGTAATGGTTTTCAATTTCATATGCTATCACATTGCTTTCTTATATTCACATGTTCCTTTGCACATTATACAATTTCACATTTCACTTATACATAATCACATTATTTTCACTTAATTTCCGTGACACATAGTCTAAACCACCTCTAGAAGGACACACATCACATTCACATACCTATCACCTATGCAAAATAGTGATAGATCTTGGTTAACTGTGCAGAACTGGGAGAAGCACTCTCCACCCTAACCAGTGGTACTTGTCCACCTCCAGGATTTCATCCTAATTGCCCATAGGATTTCACACACATGAACCTTCCCGTAGGGACTTTACTACGGTATAGTTTCACAGCCTTCTAAGATAGCAGTGTCACCCATGGCACAAGTTATACATAAATCTTATTAATCACACATTGTGTGTACACCGTTTAACACAATAATATCCAATTTCACATGTGTGTATATGGTTCAGTTTACCTAGCATGATACTACTGCTTACAATGTTAAACAGGCCACAACTAACCCTAATCATACTACAATTTACTAAATTATCAACGATTACATTAAACATGCATTAATTGGTCATTTCCTAACATGAAATCAAAACTAATACCTACTGTTATCTAATAAGAATGGAAATTTTACCATGAATCATTCACAGTTTAACCATCATACACAAAAATCCTCATATTTTTTGAAATTACACACTATTTATGAAAATTAGAACAAATTTTCTGCACAATTATTAAGAATTCAATGAAGCATGATTCACAGTGTTACAGATGCATTTAACCATTCTACAACATGCATCTAGCATTCATGATGTCACCTAGATTTTTTTTGTATTTTAACTTGCATCATACAATTTATTTGAGATTTAAAACAGATAATACATGCTCACTGTTCTATAATCCAGATATTCTAATTATTCACACGGAATTCATAAATTCGCCTAAATTTTATGGCATGACCTGATACCTATGTACTTCTTACAGAAAATTTATGACATCCTAATTAAGCAAAGAACCACACAAACAGTAATTTATAAGATTAAAACATGCTCAACACAACATTTCAGTAAATTTAAACAAATAACACAATGAACAAAATTCACCATAATTACATGACAAGATCCTCTGGAGATATTTAACAGTATAATACTTTTACCATATATCCTCATGTTCGGAAAATCCGAAAAATAGATTTTATAGGGCAAACAAGCACACTGTCACTGCCTGATGAACTCAGCGGCGCACAGGTGGCCGCCAATCAGGTAGACGGCAGCAAAGGATGCCGCCAACCTCAGATCTTAATGGCAGCAGATGATGTTGTTAAGTTCCTGTCTGCATAAATGTAGACAGATCTCACAAAAATAAGGGAGAATGGGGGTTCCAGGACACGAATAAATTCTGGAAAAATACCTAGGACCTACTAGACGCATGTATAGACAATGAGTATGGGTTACTTATCTTTGAAAAATTCTACATATGGAGATTTGGGTCGAAGAAGCTCCCCATGGCCAGTGCCAAGAAGCCTCCTGAACCTCCACGATCTGGCTCCTGTGATGATTCTTGAAGCACACCGGAGTTGGGACGGCGATCCTCGATATTCATATAACCTTCCAGAAGCAGTAGTTCGCCGAAAAACACATCAAGTTGCAAGATCAAGTCCTCTAAAACTCGAGTTTTGCACAAGCAAGATAGGGTTTTGGAAAAGAACCAAAAGACCTAACATCGCCCTAATCCGAGTCTTTTATAAGGCTAGGGGCTTAGGGACACGTTTAGAAGGGTAGATGACCGTTGGGGGGGGGTCGGTTACCAAAACAGAAGGCGAAGTTTTCGGGGGTGTTTCGGATCTGAAACGCAACAAATTCTGGGAAGTAGACGTCAACATCACTGGCCGCCTAACTGGAGTTGGCGTCCATCGATGTGGCCGCTGACTCTCCCCTAACGTCAACTCATGTTGACGCCAAATGTCATTTCGGCCAGAACTTAAAAATGCATAAAACTATATTAACATAATGCAAATACATGTAATTTACAATGTATACTTTAAAATATTATTTATACAATGTAAATAAATAACATACACAACAGAAACATATATATATATACATATATATATATATATATATATATATATATATATATATATATATATATTCATATATTCATATGCACAACAATATTATAATATATATATATAGCTACACACACAACGCACCAATCCTCACACTACACTTTCTCTTTCTCTTTGTTTATCCACCTCCTCCGGGCCCCACGTGGCTCCCTTATACCTTTTTTTATACACACACGCATGCATACACACACACACCTATCTTTAGGGGTTTAAAAGCCACCCGCAAAGGTGTGTTCTTCTCCTTTTCATTCATGTTATTTCATTCTTTTGAGGATTTGTATACTACACGTGGCTAATCCCCTTCCTTTTTTTTCTTATTTGTCTCTTTTTTTCAGGGTAATCAACAAAGGAAACACCTTCTGCCATGGCCGGCCATGCTCGTAGAAGAAGAAAGGAACCCACACCCCTGCGCAACCTCCCACGCTCCAACAAGTACTTTTCGCGATCACTTCTTCCACCCGCACCCCCTTCGCGCGTGAACTCTCCATTCGGCACCCTCGCGTACCTGGGGATCATGTTTTTCATCTCCCCCGTTCATCATCCCTCTTTGTGGGCCGTTCTTCTTCGTCCCCCCTAAAAGGGGAACGGAAAACGATACCTACAGATTGGCGATCACGGTGGGACCTCTTTTTGCATTTTCCTTTTGATTACCCCTCTCCATCGTGCCCCACGTGGCACACTCCTTCTTTTATAGTTGCTTTATACTCTTAAAGCATGCTGTGTGTTTGATTTTATTTTTCGTTTGCTTTTTTATATACATCTATCCTACTTTCTTGCTTTTTTACTGTTCCCGGGTGGCTTTCTAAAGTCGCGTCCAACACAGAGGAAGCATTTATAACGCGTCCACTTCCCCAGATGCATTTCACTTTGTTGTCGCGGTAGCTAAACCGATGCGTTTCGGATTTGTGTCGTGGCGGCTAAGTCCGACGCATCTCTGTATATCTTAATTTTTATTTCCTGTACATCTTTCCTGCTTACTGCTTATTTACTGCTTTCCTTTTTTGTTTCTCGGGTGCCTATTTGGAATAGCGTCCAACACAGAGGATGCGATTCGATGTGAGAACGCGGCTAGTTAACCGAACGCGTCTCTACTTTTGTATCGCGGTAGCCAAAGCCGACGCATTACTGTCTTCTTGTCGCGGCGGCTAAGGCCGACACATCACTGTTTTTTGTCGTGGTGGCAAAGGCCGACACGTTTCTATCTGACAGTCCGTCCACAGGGACCAGGCGCAGCTCTGGCAGCCTTCTGGGGCTTTTAGATCCGTGTCCAGGTGACTGGCCGCGATTCAGTTTGAGTCGCGGCATCTGTACCCGACGCGATTTAAACTAGTGATAGAAACACGCCCCCCTTTGCCATTTTTGCTATAAACTGCTACATATAGGGCATATTGCATCAGTCGAGGGACCTCCTTCCCTCATATCCTAGGCTCCACACACCCTTCCGATGAAAGCAGCTCTCCATTGGGCATTCCGTCCCTTTGGACTAGCGAACCTTCTCCCAGAACGCCATAAGTCTTTGTACCCCGTGGATTCCCTCACGGCGGACCAAGCTAGTTGTGAGAGGTGATTCTAGTTGCACCCTGAAGTATTCATACTCTACCCAACTAGGATCTCACTTGGAGTGACACATGCTCATTCAATTCATTAATTAATTGTGGGACTCCTAAAAACAAACGCTAAGCATCATAACTTGATTGAACCATTATCGATTGATTAATCTTTGTTCAACCTGTTTGATTGCCTGCCTTGTTAAAATGGACCAATATCATCATGCTAGATTTAATTATGTGGATTATGAGGATAATTCAGATGGCCAATCTTTCCAGTCCCATGTCCGTCCATTTCACCACTGTAGGTACAACCTTCCACCTCCTATGGTTATGTGCGCACACCGTGCACTAACCAATTTGATGTCCCTTCACACATCACTCCAATCAAAACCCGGCGAGAGCCTTCCGCCCGCCATGATTTCACTGTGCAGAATGTCTTGCACATAATCGATCAACTCACACTTCAACAACTTAATCTCATACAATCTTTAGTTGAGGGTGTGACTCCGCCTCCCTCTCCTTCTCCTAGGCACCCGCCTTTTTATATTCCGACGACTTCGCCACGTACCCCTATACATTCTTCATCACCTCGGCCCCCTGGCCATTTGCACTCCCATGCTCCGGTCTGTATAGACCACCCTTTGGAAGGGCCCATTACTCAAGGCCGCCCCCATATACTCCCTCATATGCCCAGCAGCAACCCACTCCACTCCAAAATGCTCTTCTCCAGAAATTGAACAATTTGGAGAATCAATAAATCAACTTTCCAATCCCATGGGTAACCCCGTCGCCGCCATGCCGCCTCTCCCTCAAATTTATATCCATCCTTCAGAGATGCCAACGTACTGATTGTACAATGGCACGGGAAATCCCCACCTTCATATTAAAGAGTTTCTCTATGAGTCTTCTCGTTGGCAGCGAGATCCCATTACTTTGGCATTCCTCTTTAGGAAATCTCTTGACGGCCCTGCACTCGAATGGTTCTACTCTTTAGAACCAAGTGAGGCAGGGGGCTTCCGCCCCTTACATAAAAAATTCCTTCAAAGGTACAAAGACCGCGTTAGTCCTTATCTCTCTATCACAGATCTAGCATCCGAGAAGATGAGAGCTAACGAGGAATTTGTACAATTTGCTGACCGTTGGAGGTCAATGGCCACCCGTCTGCAATATGTGCTCTCGGAGTCAGAGCAAATCAAGATAATCATTTCCAACTCCACTCCGAGATTCAAGCACATCCTGGCCATGAATCAAATCGACACGATGGAAGAGCTTTATGAGCGGGGACGTTACATCCAAACACATTTAATGGACTCCCCGATCGTAGATCTTTTCAATCAAATTAATTCGAGAAAGAACGGGTCAGTGGACGCCATCCACCATCCACCTCGCCACCCTACAACATCCACATCATATACCCCTCCACAAATACCTATTTACCACAACATGCCTCCACCCAGGCGTCCATGATTCATCCTCTCCTACATATCCATTCACTGCTCCTCCTGCTCCTGATCCCTCCAAGAAACCTCTTCCGAAACACATTTCTTCTCTCACTCCTTTCTTTGCTGAACCACCCTCATCACCTACACCCTCATCTCCTCCTGCTACCTCACAACCTACTCCCTCACCTTCCATTCCATCTACTCATCTAGAAGCACCTCCAACCTCTACCTCTGGCACCTCTTCAGCTGGACCTTCCACACAACCTCCCTCACACTCTTTCTCCTCTCTTCATCCTCCTACTCCACCATCCTTCATTACCCTCATTCTTGAAGGAGCCTATTTTACTGATATTTCTGTCAGTCACATTAAGGATGAATTTGAGGAAGCTATCATTAGGACGGTGTTGTTTGTTTCCTCTCACATCCACAGGACTGAGTCTTTGCCCTCTTCTAGTCCCGGTCCTAAAAGAAGAAAAATCTCCCAAGAGCTTGTTCTCCACAGTTCTTCAACTCTGTTTCCCCCACTGTGGTGCTCACTAACAGTTATCCACAGACGCAAATTCATCTACACTGAGTACCTTCAGAAGTGCATTTTTGCTGCAACTTTTGGACTCCCCTATCTGAATCTTTCAGAATATCTTTCTCTTATCCTTCTATTATCTGATGTGCCCAAACCTGAACTTAATAAGATTCTCTCTTCTGCTAAGTCCAAGACTGAGGAACATTGGGCTAGATCCCATAAAGCCCTTTACAGAAAATTTGAGATTGCAAGGGATCGCAGATACCCTCCGTCAGATCATACTCTTTCACTGTCAGAACTCTTTCACTGTCAGAATAGTTTATGCATCAACACACCTCTTCTTGGGGACCGAAAATTCAGAAAGAAGTCAAGTTGTTAAGGAAATTTTAGATTTACAATGACTACTGCCATATTAATGATCTTCCTGAAGTTCAATTAGCTCAGTTCAGATTTGCTGTGTATGAACTTTGGTCTCAGCACAAGGACAATACATATTTTCAAGTTGATTTTGCCACTTTCAAGATGCCAGACTTCAAGTTATTACCTCAGTTACATTTTCTACTCATGGACTCTGATGTTGGTCCAATCATTTTTGAAAGGTATGCTAGAGTCAAAGCTCAGATTAAGGTTCAAAAAGGTGTTTCCTTAGCATTTCATCACTTTCTTTTCCAAGAATATCACAGAGGGTTCATCAAATCTTCAGTTTTAGCCCCTCTGTTGGCAGAATCAGAAAGATTTTCTCCAATTTACTGGCATAAGAGGTATCCCCAGGCAGCTCTCTAACTAGATCAGATCAATGCAGCTCAACAGTCATCCGATCAACCCACCTTATCTCCTGAGTAGTTCATGGATCTCAACTCCATCACTCTGGTGTCAGATCCTTATTCCATCTGGGTTGAAAGGTACAGAATATATCTTGCTCTGAGGCAGGAACTTCTAGCTCACAACATTACTTATCCTATCTCCATAGATCAGTTTCTACAGCATGCTAGTTTTGGCACCCGCAGCCTCTACAGGATGACTCTCGGTGATTCTGAGTATTATCAACTTCTTCAAGATCAGAGGCATCTTCACATTCAGAAATTCAGAGCAGATATGGGGCCATCCTATAATATCAACTGGGAATTGTTTAAGAATTATTTTGAAGAGCAAGAAATCCAAGCTTGACCTATCATCATTCGCCTTGCTTCCCTTTTGTCCCCTGCCTTCTATATCTCAAACTCTCAGTGATTAATACCATCTCTTTGGTCTCCATTTCTCTTTGTCTCTTTTATCTTCTACATCTTTTGATTAATGACAAAAGGGGGAGAACACACTCTGAAATTCATATTTATCACTTTCCTTAAAATTTATTTCAGCAATTTCTACTCCATATTGTTATTGTTTTGTCATCACCAAAAAAGGGGAGATTGATGAACAATTATCTCCACTTATATTTTTTCGTGATAACAAAACCATGAAAAATATTTGACTAACATATTTGTCAGAAGTTTGTCAACATGTATCAAATGAAATAAATTCTGTAAGTTGGATACACTCATTTAAATTAGAAGTTAATTGCATATGATTTATCTATCTAAGTCTACATCGATTACTGTTGTAAGTTCACATCGACTATTGTTTTTAACATCACATCGATTCTACTCTCACATCGATTACGTTACTCTCACATTGATTATAGTATACTTAAACATCGACTACATTTCAACATCGATTACTCTCACAACGATTACAATCTACTTAAACATCGACTACATTTCAACATCGATTACTCTCACATCGATTACAGTCTACTTAAACATCGACTATGTTTCAACATTGATTACTCTCACATCGATTATAGTTTACTTAAACATCGACTATGTTTCAACATAGATTATGTCTACTTAGACATCGATTACGCTTCAACATCGACTACTTTCACATCAATTACTTAAACATTGACTATGCTCAAACGTCGATTATGTTTAACATCGATTTATGTTCACATCGACTATGCTCAAACATTGATTATGTTTAACATAGATTATGTTTAAACATCGACTACCGTCACATCGATTATGTTTAAACATCGATTACGTTCACATAGATCATAATTGAACATCGATTATAATGAAACATTGATTACATTCACATCGATTATCATTTGGATATCGACTCTCTCTGAACATCTATTCTCTTTGAACATCAATTATGTTCACATTGATTATCCTTTGGACATTGACTGTCTTAGAACATCGGTTCTCCTTGAACATCGATTATGTTTAGACATCGACTATTCTTTGAACGTCGACTATATTACCTTGATAATGACCTTTACAATAATCATTTGATTATGGTTACAATTAAGTTTTACTAAACATGATAAATTAACCTTAATCATATTTTTCCTCGCAGTTCCTTTGAAATTAATTTTGAAATGCTGTGCGTTTCAAATCTTCCTACAAATTATTGCATATCCTTTGCATACATGCATTTATTGTATATCATGAATATAGTTTTCTAAGCACGTCATCTTTTATTGTTTATCACTTTCATGACATGTCAGCTAGAACTTTAAATAATGACATAATTGCATTTCCATTTTGGTATATCTTCTTGCAGCATGGCCAGTGACGTTGACTGACAGTTTAGAAACATTTGAGCTGTCTGTCTCTCAGCATTTATTGTCTGCAAGTTTCTGTAGTCACATACGTTTACAACATTGGACATGCCATGTTAACTTGAGCAAAGAAGATATTTATATGATCTCTCTCACTCTCAATATGTCTCTATCCAAGCATTTATTATTTGCGGGTTTTCTGGCTCTCTTACATTGGACCTGCTACAATTGTCAGGAGACACATTTCAAGACAAGAGTCACAACGGACACTTCAACGGATACTTCATCAAGAGAAGATAAATAGAAGTATGTTGACGCAATGAAGACTATCTCTTTTTTAGATTGAAAAATAGAAGAGCTCGATACTTCATTCAGATCAAGACTCTTGCTCTAAGCTCTCCATGAAGCACTGTTCTTCAATCCCTTCTAGAGTGTGAGAGCTTGTTTAAGATCTAAGAGAACTTCTTCTTGGTGTAATTCTTTTTCTTTCTAAGATATTGCCTCAGATCAAGCACTGTATTGTTGCTATTAGCTTGGTCTAGGGGCCATCACCTCTTTACTCTTCTTTGAATGCTCCTCTTCATCTATGAAGAGAGGACCTGCTGTGTAGTGGGTGGTTCTTTCCCTTTTGTAGAAAGGAAGATCTGTTGTAACAGGTGGTGTATTGCCTCTTTGTGAAGTGAAGAGAAGGCCAACTGGTGCTAGATGTGTAAGTGTCCTTGAGGGGGACTGTACCCTTAGTTAGTGGAATCCCAAGTTGTTGCTTGGGGACTAGACGTAGGACTCCTTGTGATAGGAAATCTATACCAAGATAAAATTTCTGTTGTTTTTGTGATTGCTTTTATCTTCTTATCCATTGCTCATTAACTCTAACTATTTTGTTTAGTGTTTCTAAAGTTATTTTGTCACAGATTATTTCTAAGATGAATTTTTAGCAATCCAATCTCCCCCCCCCCCTCTGGTCTTGCAACCTAGTCAGCAGTTAACAATATATTTCTGGCTCTCTACCGAGGGGACTAGATTGTAGCCCTTGGACACTACCCGTGCCCGATTTAGCATCTCACTATTTTAAATGTAGATACTCAGGGTCAAGCATGGTCAATTTCATGAATTGCAAGAATGTCAATGGTATAATATCATGTCATACGAGTAGATTTCAAGAGTAACAAGTCTATGAACATGATTTCAAGAGAGTGACATGTCTGTTGAACCACTCTTATATTATATCATTTATTTGGTGATAACAAAACTTATGATTAACTTAATATCTTGAATATATTTTGAAGAGATGCGGAATTCCCTAAATGGTAATCTAGAAGGGGGGGTTGAATAGATTACGGACAATTTAAAAGCTTAAAGCCCTCTTTTTACAATAGCACAGACAATTAAAGTGTTAGCAAAGATCAGACTATGTGTGGATGTGTGTGAGTGATTGATAGATGAATAAGCAAGTACTCAAACGTGTATAAAAGTGTCGTGCCTACCAAACATCTAACGCAAATTCGTGCAAACCACGAGACACGTAGATTTTACGTGGTTCGGAGTACACAACTCGTGTATCCTACATCCACGGGCCACACACACACGCAGAATCACCTGCTTATGAGCTAGTTCACGAACTACAACTCACACACGTGTTTATCTGATGTGAACCCACGATCAGATTAACACACACACACGTGTATCAAGCACAACAACCGCTTGAAACACCACACACACACACAAGTATGGAATAGAAAGAACAGGGAAGGGTTTGAGAGTTGAAGAACAAATCCAATAAGCAAACTCTTCCTCTGAACGTCCTCCTGGAGTCCAAGCCTCGACTTTGAGATCAGATGTTGATGTAGATGCTTGAATCCAAGACGTTCGGACTTCACCTTCCGCTGCAAGAGTCTTCCGTTCTTGGTTCTGGGCGGTAGGTTGAAGCAGAGCAGCAGAACAAGGCTTCTTGTGAGAACTCTTTAGGGTTTTTGCTTGGAGGCTGCTTGTGTACGAGATTTGTTGCAAAAGGTTGCTTATATATGAGTGTTAACATATGGAGAGTCGTACTCCATAGAAACACTAAGTTTGGCAACTTGCAAAACTTCCCGTAATATGTTTTCCGCTTGTCTGTCGACAGGTCTTGCATCTGCTGTCGACAGGCGAAGACAGCTTGTGAAGAACCAGAAGGCTGAAGGCTCTGACTGTGTGCATCTGTCGACAGGTGCTCTGTTGCTGTCGACAGGCGCAGGCCTTCCTGAGCTTTTGATCTTCGGACTGGTTGCATCTGTCGACAGGGTCACTCCTGCTGTCGACAGGCAATGCCTTGGCAGAACTGGCTGCTTTCTGACTGTTTGTATCTGTCGACAGGTCCTTGCTTGCTGTCGACAGGTACCTTGTCTTTTGACTTTTACTTGATCTTTCAAGCTTGTTTTTGGCACATGTCTTACATGGTATATCTCCTACAAAAGTAAACATAATTAGTGAGATATTATGAGCATAAAATCAAGCATTGTACCAAGTTGTTATGACAAGTTATTGTTTGAAGATCTCATCATTTAAAACTCAATTCACATTGTTTATCACTTGTTTGCATTGTACATCATTGCACATCAATGTTCATCATCAAAAACATGTTGTATTGATTAATTAGAATGTGAGAACCCAACATTCTCCCCCTTTTTGATGATGACAAAATTAATCAATTAATGCATAATTGAGTTTTTCTCCCCCTTTTGACAACATCCAAAAGCACACCATAGACACAAGTAAATGCACAGAGCAAAGATTTTCATTGATTTTCATGAGTGCATACACATGACATTGGGTGCTAATGAAAGGAAATAAGAAATAAAGGGAAAGTCATGGCATGATGACCATAGAAAAAGCAAAAGTACATTAAACATGACATGAATAAAATGAAACTTAGACTACAGGACTAGACCCAATCCTAGACAACTAAGCTTTCTAAGCATCTTCATCAGCGGGCTGTGAAGGAGCCGGTTGATCAGCATGACGCTCAGGAGCAACGTGGTCCAGGCGTGAATCTAGAGCTGCAATGCTAGATTCCACAGTATCCAATCTTGCATTGAGGCTTTCAAAACCAGTGGTCATCTGAAGTTGCAACTGAGCTAGCAATTGACGGATGGACGGCTCAGTAGCACCAACAGTGACATCTCCCGGAGCATCAAACGACTCAGTGTGGGAGTCATCTTCATCTTCAGCATCTTCCTCAGCTTCATCTTGATCTTCATTTACCTCTTCAACACCAACACCAATCTCTTCAGCTACAGCTGCTCCCTTGCCCTTGAGATCTCTTGAAACTATCCCATCAACTAGCTTGTAGCCCATCCTCTGAGCTGCGATGAGGTCATAGGAGCTACGGGAAGAAAGATCCGTCATCTCCTCCTGTGGGATGTGGATGCCAATAAAGAGGAATAGAGATGTGAGTTGGCATGCATAGGGCATTGATCTCTTTGAACTTCGAACACACTGGCGAAAGATAGAGATCATGAGGAGTGGAAGGTTGATGAGATCAGTGTGGATGAATTGGTGAAGCAGAGACTTGTGAAGGGAGGTCACAAGTTCACGGCTTCCATCCTTTGGAACAATTAGTGTGGTGAAGATGTGGTGGATTAGGCGATGAAGTGGAGGGAAAGAGTTGGCATTCAAATGCATACGACTGGTGGGGTCGTAGGGCTGCCGAACGACGAGAGTGTGGAACTCCTCGGGAGTTGGATGAAAGGTTTTGATGTCAACTCCTGTATTGGGAATTTGAAGGGCAGTGGATAAAAGGTTTGGAGTTACAAAGAAGGGAGTGTCTTTGACTTTGGTGATGAGCTTGTCATCTTTGGACAAGCGAAGATTGGTATAGAAGTCCGTCACAGCGGTGGGAGAGTACCGCTTGTGATCGTAACAAAAGGGTGCCCAACCCTGGACATCAAAAAGAGGCAGAAGGCCGGAAACATGTCCTGCAAAGAGATGAAGTCGACGTAGCGGGGCTGCGCGACTTTGGTGAAGATGCCATGGACGTTGAGGAGTTGGAGATTTGGCGGGATCACGAGCTCCGGCAAGCGATCCTCCCGGTGCTTCGTGCGACGCTCAGAGGTCGCCCTGGAGCCCTGGCCTTGTTCGGGAGATCTTGCACGGCGACGAGATGCAATCTTCTTCGCCGTTGGAGCCATGAGATGTTGATCCTCGTGTAGGAGGGAGAGGGTGGAGGAAGAAGAGACACGAGACAGAGAGAATCCGCAAGGGAGGCGGGATCTCTGCCTGCGCCCTGGAAAGGGAGGGTTTTTGGGTGGAAGGAGGAAAAGGGTTTTTGGAAGGAGGTAGAAGGGGGAAAGGGGTGTGGGATCCTTTTTAAAGAGTTTAGAAAGGATTTGAAAGGTTGGTCCCACAAAAACCCGGTTTAAACCCTGGCCCTTTGGGCTTCCCGTTTGGGTCTGGCCGTCTGCTGTCGACAGGGCCCTTGGTGCCTGTCGACAGGCACTTTCAGAAAATGGCCAATTTTGTGATTTTTGGTGATTTTTGAACTGAAGCTCTGAGCAATGTCTTCCAGGTGTTAGATGAAGGTGTATAAGAGGTGAATCATGTATGTTAACCTACCATATACAAGGATATAATAAACCATATCATTTTCCTCAATGGTTTTAACATAATACCCAAGGAATTTAAGGTTAAAGCATTAAGAAAACACTCACTTAAATAAAGAACAATGCACACTCACCCTTCGTTGTATAAATACAATGTAAGACAACACAATCCCCATTTTGTGGATAGGCAAATGATGCATGAAATGATATCTATATGTCAAGACAATCACAAGACCAATGACCTTGGAAATTATGACTCAGTGGAGGCTACACACTATTTCCTTTTTTTTGAAATTTAGAAAAACAATGGGAGGAAATGGTACTTAAGAAGACGTCACACCTTTTGACGTGAGGATAACATTACAAGTGCCCATACCCCCAGTTATTAGTGGAAGTTTCTATCATACCGTTGTACAGAGATGATGAGTTAGCCTTTTGACGCGAGGGCAGACATTTGTGATGCCCATCACCCCGGTTACTCAGCATAACCCAACATTGCTCTATATTCATCCCAATGTAAAGTTGATTTTCATTATCTATTTTTTGTTTTCCTTGTGAAAGATTTTTCAGAAATAGGTAGCTTTTCTCCAAGTATTGTTGTAAAAGCCAATATCAAGTAGGTGATATGATTACCTATCAATATTAGACATGCACTTTCATGACCAAAAGGCTTATCAAGTAAATTGAGACTATGTTTGCCCACAAAGAATTAATGTAGAGGAGTGAGGTGGATATCCTTTAGAGTTATGAAATGTTTTCTAAATGATAGAACCTAAATCCAAACATGAATAGTATGTGAAAATCATAGTGGTATAAAGAATAGCTTAAATATCATTTGTATATAGTGTGGTCAAACATGCATTAACACCTTATAGACACCTTATATGTTAATCATGAAGTTGCTCACTGAATGGGTGAAGAAATAAGCATGAAGTTCCAAAATTCAGGGTATCTGTCGACAGGGAGAAGGGGCCTGTCGACAGGAGCACACAGACAGAAGTTGGAGATTTCGGGGAGGCAAAAACTGTGTGCATCTGTCGACAGCAGGTAGAGGGCCTGTCGACAGATGGACACAGACAGAAGAATGAGAGTTCTGTCTGGGCTGAGCTGTCGACAGGGCCCTTGTAGCCTGTCGACAGGGACATGTTCAAAGCAGTTTTAAGGGTAGAATGAAGGTCTGAAATGACTAATGGTTGTGAGGGAGTTGAGATGGACAAAGGTTGAACAATTTCCTTCACATTTGCATTCATCTAACCCTAACTTGCTCCCCCATAATGTGTGCCATTTGATACAAAAGGACTCAAGTTCATGAAGACATATATGCACACAAAGACCAAGCAATTAAGAACACCAAGCATGTAGAAAGACAAACCAACAAGTGTTTTCAAAATTTTAAAGAGAGTTTTGAATAGGCAAAATTATAAAGAAACTAATTCCAAATGTAGAGTACATGTCCCTTTTATGTCACATGACTATGGATACTTGGCGGAGAATATTTCTCACGCATAATGAGAGTTTCCAAACAAGCATGACTTGTTCTTCCACACATCACCATTTGATATACCTCACAGTTAGTGGACACAAGGGACATATGCTTAACATTTGAGTTAAGTTTCATTGCAATTTGCACAACCCCAACTCTCTTCGCAATGTGGTGAATCTATCTTCAGCTAGAGGTTTGGTAAAGATATCAGCCAACTGTTTCTCTGTGGGTATGAAACTGATTTCCAATGATCTATTGGCTACTTCATCTCTCAAGAAATGATGACGAATTTCTATGTGTTTCGTCCTGGAATGTTGAATGGGATTCTTTGATAGATTGATTGCACTAGTGTTGTCACATAGGATAGGTGTGCATCCAATATCGATGTTATAGTCACACAACTGACTTTTTATCCACAACACTTGTGTTGCACAACTCCCTGCAGCAACATATTCTGCCTCTGCAGTAGAGAGTGCAACCGAGTGTTGCTTCTTGGATGCCCACGAAACCATGCAACCACCAAGCATTTGGCAATAGCCACTAGTGCTTTTCCTGTCAATTTTACAACCAGCGTAGTCTGCATCAGAATAAGAAATCAATTCAAAACTACTACCAGCTGGATACCAAAGACCCAAGGCATGCGTACCTGAGAGATATCTGAAGATTCTCTTGACTGCAATTAAATGGCTTTCCTTTGGACTAGATTGGTATCTAGCACAAAGGCAAACACTGAATTGTATGTCCGGTCTACTTGCAGTAAGATAAAGGAGTGAGCCAATCATACCTCGAAATTGTTTGGCATCTACCGGTTTACCTTTCTCATCACATTCTAGCTTAATGCTTGTGCTCATTGGTGTTGAAGCGGGCTTGGCTTGTTCGAACTGAAACCTTTTGAGTAGTTCTTTTACATATTTCTCTTGGTTTATAAAGAATCCATCTTCAAGCTGCTTGACCTGCAAACCAAGAAAAAATTGAAGCTCCCCCATTAAGCTCATCTCAAATTCACTGTGCATGTGTTGTGAAAATTCTTCACACAGTGTGGGATTAGTGGAACCAAAGATAATATCGTCCACATAAACTTGAACAACAATTATGTGATTGCGAACTTTCTTTGTAAAGAGAGTTTGGTCCACCTTACCTCTTGAGTAGTTTTTGCTTACCAGATAGGTACTCAGCCTGTCGTACCAAGCTCGGGGTGCCTGTTTCAAACCATAGAGAGCTTTGTGCAATTTAAATACATGGTTTGGTTTATCATGGTCCTCAAAGCCAGGTGGTTGAGAGACATAGACTTCCTCTTTTATGTAGCCATTCAAGAAAGCAGTTTTGACATCCATTTGAAATAATTTGAACTTGTTTGAACATGCATATGCTAACAAGATCCTAACTGCTTCTAGTCTAGCTACAGGTGCAAAGGATTCTTCAAAGTCTATACCAAATTCCTGATTGTATCCTTTTGCAACTAGTCTAGCCTTGTTTCTAACCACCTTACCCTCTTCATTTAGTTTATTCCTAAAGACCCATCTTGTCCCTATGACAGAAATTTCAGGGGTTCTAGGAACTAAACTCCAGACATTATTTCTTTGAAACTGCCCAAGCTCCTCATGCATGGCATCAATCCAAGAATTTTCTTTTAGTGCTTCTTCAACAGTTTTGGGTTCCACTTGAGATACAAAGGCTAAATGATCCTGTTCAACTATTTGATTTACCTGAGACCTAGTTTGAACTGAATCATTTATGTTACCTATGACATTCTCAAGTGGATGAGCTTTAGAGTACCTCACATTAGTGATTGTTGAAGGCCCGGGTTGATCTTGCAATTGAGGAGGATGTTCTGGAGGAGGGGTGGCTGGAGGACTTTCATCTTGAGGTTGTTCTTCTTGTTGTGGATCTTCAGCAGGACTTCATCATGATTTCTGATCAAACAACCGTCATCTTCATCATCGTACCTGCGAAGAAATCCACTCTTTCCTTTTGAAACTTCTTGAGTTTTTCCTTTTTCTTTTCTTTGAAGTTCCTCAAGTGTTGTTCCTTCCATGTCATCAAACCTGTAGGAATTTACAATGTTAGGCTTGATTTGAGATTCATCAAAAATGACATGTGGAGTTTCTTCCACAGTTCTAGTTTTCAGATTGAACACCCTATATGCTCTAGAATGTTCAGAGTATCCAAGAAAAATACCTTGATCGCTTTTGGCTTCAAACTTGTCCAAGTCATTTTTATCATTGTTATGTATAAACACCTTTGAACCAAAAACTTTAAAGTACCCAATGGTGGGTTTCTTACCTTTCAGAAGTTCGTAAGGAGTTTTCTTGAATACGGGTCTTACCATGGCTCGGTTAAGGATGTAGCAAGATGTGTTTACCGCTTCTGCCCAAAAGGTTCGTGCTAATTGATTCTCGACCAGAAGCGTACGAGCCATCTCCACCAAGGTTCTATTCTTCCTCTCCACAACTCCATTTTGCTCGGGAGTTCTCGGGGAGGAAAACAGGTGGTCTATACCTTGGTTCCTGCAAAATTCGGAGAAGGAATGATTGTCAAATTCTCCCCCGTGATCAGTGCGGATGGAGCAGATTTTATTGACATTCCCATGCTCAATTTTGTTGAAGAATTCTTCAAAAACATTTAATGCTTCATTCTTGTGAGCCAGGAATTTTACCCAAGTGAACCTAGAGAAGTCATCCACAATGACAAAACCATAACGCTTGCCATTGAGACTGAGTGTTCTCGTAGGTCCAAATAGGTCCATGTGCAAGAGTTCATAGGCTTTGGAAGTACTTACCGGTGCCTTTGATTTGAAGGATTTTCGGGTTTGTTTTCCCTGTGCACATGCATCACAAAAATTTTCATTCTTGTTAAAGGAGATTTCAGGAAGACCACTTACCAACTTAAGCCTCATGATCTTGTGCAATACATTGTAACTAGCATGACCGAGCCTACGATGCCACAATGTAAGCTCGTCCTGTTTGTTTGCTACAAGACACAAATTGTTATTTTCTGGATCATCTAAGTCAACCATGTAGATGTTATTCATTCTTTTTCCAGAAAATTTTAGGCTTCCTGTTTCCTTATCAAGAATTTGACATGAATTGGATTCAAAGACAATTTTATGACCTTTATCACACAATTGACTTATGCTAAGCAAATTGTGATGAAGGCCATCAACTAGTAGCACATTGTCTATAGAGTTAGAGGCAAACTTACCAACTTTACCTGAGCCGATGATCTGGCCTTTGTTGTTACCTCCAAAGATCACTTGACCTCCGTCTTTTTCCACGAGCAAACTGAATTTAGCTTTGTCGCCCGTCATATGCCTCGAGCAGCCACTGTCCAGGTACCATTTGTTTTGATTGTGGGCTGCTAGGCATTCCTGCACATGTGGATCAGACGAGAGGTTTTGGTACCCAAATTACTTTGGGTCCCATTGTATCATTCATGCCAAATAACAAATGCTTAGGAATCCAAACTTGTTTGATTTTCATTTGATTTGGGTTATTCCAGCATTGTTTTTCAGTGTGCCCAACCTTTTTACATATGTTGCATGATGGTGGTTTTTGAACAACATTGTGCTTTACCTTTGTGGGAGCATGCATTGGCATTTTTCCTTTTTGTTGCCTTGTAAATTTAGCTTTAGGAGTTTGTTGTTTGTCCTGTTTTGAGCTTGTTGCAAATTCCTTAGATTGGCCAGGAGCAAACTTGACCATTTTAGATTCTTGTTTCTTTCCCTTGGAAGGATTTTTCCTATTCTTTGAAGGGGTTCGTTTGCTTGAACTTGGGCTGGTATCAATGAAGTTTGTTAACAGATTTTTGCCAATTTCCTTTGGCTTTACTTTTTGAAACCCAATCCCATGTCTAGCAACATAAACATTTGAACCTAAAATAGCATCCAGATTTTGCTTACTTTTGACAAAACTAGATAAATCTTTTGACTTACCTTTTAAGTCATTTTCAGCTTTTTCCAATTTCTCCTTTAGCTTTTCATGCTCACTATTAAGGCTTTCAAGAGAGTTCATTAAATCATCTCTTTCCTTTTGAACTTCTTGAAATTTAAGTTTCATGCTGTCCAATTCATCACTGTGTGTTTGTTCATCAAGTTTCATCATTTCAATTACCTTATTCAAGGATTCAATTTCATCATGGTTGTTTGACTCATGAACAAGGGAATTGAATTTTTTCTTGAGTGCTTTATTTTCAGACTTGAATTCACAGTATTTTTCAAATAGAACAGTGTAAGCTTCTTCCCATTGAATAATAGAGTATGTTTCAAAGGAGGAATTTACCTCATTCGAGTCATCACTTCTCGCCATGAGACAGTGGACTTCATCATCTCCGGAGGTAGCTTGGCTGTTCTGGTCGTCATCCTCATCACTCCAAGTGGCCACCATTGCCTTGGCCTTCTTGAAGGTGAATTTGTCCTTCTTAAGCTTCTTTTTGAGCTCGGGGCATTCTCCTCTCATATGCCCTTGCTTCTTGCACTCATAGCAAACAACTTCAGACTTTTTGTTAGAATCAAACTTGTTAGAAAAGTCTTTCTTTTGGAAAGGTTTAGAGTTACCTGTACCTCTCCTCTTGAACTTCAGAAATTTCTTGAATTGTCTAGTGAGCATAGCCATTTCATCATTGTCACTCTCACTAGACGATTCACTGACTTCACTTTCCTGAATAATTCCTTTTTGGAAACTGAAGAAGTCCTCCTGGAAGCCTTCAAGGCAAGTGGCTTCCTAGGATTTTCTTCAGTTTCTTTTCTTTTAACATTCAACTCATAAGTCATCAAGGAGCCAATTAATTCATCCACTTTCATTTTTGAGAGGTCTTTGGAATCTTCAATGACAGTGGCTTTGGTGTTCCAAGAGGATGGAAGAGACCGAAGTATCTTCCTCACCAAGTCACTCTCCGAGTATTCCTTTTTGAGACCTTTCAATCCATTTATGATTATCATGAATCTAGCAAACATGTCTGAAATGGTTTCATCATGATTCATTTTGAACATTTCATATTCTGAAACCAGCATGCTTACCTTTGATTCTCTTACCTCGGACGTACCTTCATAGATGAGCTCAAGCTTGTCCCACATCTCCTTAGCTGAGGTGCATGTGGAGACTCTTGAGTACTCCTTCGGATGGACCGCACACTGCATCATATTGAGGGCGCTCCAGTTGAGTGTCCCCTTGGCGATCTGGTCCTTGGTCCAGGTATCCTCGTCCTGAGGCAGTTCGTATGCTCCCTTTTTGACTATTTTCCATAGTTCGAAATTTTGTGCGCGGAGAAAAACCTGCATCCGATTTTTCCAATATGGATAGTCAGTGC
The DNA here is from genome assembly GCA_014218235.1 of Colocasia esculenta. Taxonomy (NCBI): domain Eukaryota; kingdom Viridiplantae; phylum Streptophyta; class Magnoliopsida; order Alismatales; family Araceae; genus Colocasia; species Colocasia esculenta. The sequence continues at coordinate 47,024,183 of CM024761.1, read as the reverse complement.
CATCAAAGAAGGGTGGCCTGGTCACTGAGTGTCCCTCGGCCATATACCCCTTGTTAGATTCCATTTGACCGTGAATCTCCTGATCGTAGGATCAACCAGATAAAGCAGTAAATCGGAGAAACTCGGCTCTGATACCAATTGAAGAGATGCGGAATTCCCTAAATGGTAATCTAGAAGGGGGGTTGAATAGATTACGGACAATTTAAAAGCTTAACGCCCTCTTTTTGCAATAGCACAGACAATTAAAGTGTTAGCAAAGATCAGACTATGTGTGGATGTGTGTGAGTGATTGTAGATGAATAAGCAAGTACTCAAACGTGTATAAAAGTGTCGTGCCTACCAAACATCTAACGCAAATTCGTGCAAACCACGAGACACGTAGATTTTACGTGGTTCGGAGTACACAACTCGTGTATCCTACATCCACGGGCCACACACACACGCAGAATCACCTGCTTATGAGCTAGTTCACGAACTACAACTCACACACGTGTTTATCTGATGTGAACCCACGATCAGATTAACACACACACACGTGTATCAAGCACAACAACCGCTTGAAACACCACACACACACAAGTATGGAATAGAAAGAACAGGGAAGGGTTTGAGAGTTGAAGAACAAATCCAATAAGCAAACTCTTCCTCTGAACGTCCTCCTGGAGTCCAAGCTCGACTTTGAGATCAGATGTTGATGTAGATGCTTGAATCCAAGACGTTCGGACTTCACCTTCCGCTGCAAGAGTCTTCCGTTCTTGGTTCTGGGCGGTAGGTTGAAGCAGAGCAGCAGAACAAGGCTTCTTGTGAGAACTCTTTAGGGTTTTTGCTTGGAGGCTGCTTGTGTACGAGATTTGTTGCAAAAGGTTGCTTATATGAGTGTTAACATATGGAGAGTCGTACTCCATAGAAACACTAAGTTTGGCAACTTGCAAAACTTCCCGTAATATGTTTTCCGCTTGTCTGTCGACAGGTCTTGCATCTGCTGTCGACAGGCGAAGACAGCTTGTGAAGAACCAGAAGGCTGAAGGCTCTGACTGTGTGCATCTGTCGACAGGTGCTCTGTTGCTGTCGACAGGCGCAGGCCTTCCTGAGCTTTTGATCTTCGGACTGGTTGCATCTGTCGACAGGGTCACTCCTGCTGTCGACAGGCAATGCCTTGGCAGAACTGGCTGCTTTCTGACTGTTTGTATCTGTCGACAGGTCCTTGCTTGCTGTCGACAGGTACCTTGTCTTTTGACTTTTACTTGATCTTTCAAGCTTGTTTTTGGCACATGTCTTACATGGTATATCTCCTACAAAAGTAAACATAATTAGTGAGATATTATGAGCATAAAATCAAGCATTGTACCAAGTTGTTATGACAAGTTATTGTTTGAAGATCTCATTCATTTAAAACTCAATTCACAATGTTTATCACTTGTTTGCATTGTACATCATTGCACATCAATGTTCATCATCAAAAACATGTTGTATTGATTAATTAGAATGTGAGAACC